>CM039124.1:42384341-42908084 GCA_022036555.1 Microstegium vimineum | reverse complement strand
CAAAATCTTGCCCATAACCTAGCTACCCTTCTCTCTCACTCATGGTGAAACCCTAGATCCAAAAAGGGACTCAAATTGAGCAAGGAATGGACCAAATAAGGCAAGTGATGCATAAGCTAACCTTTCTTAGCAACCTCCTTCCAAAAATGAAGATCAAAGACTCTGCCCTTGTATTTGAAGAAATATGGACCTCCAAAATGGCCTCCAATGAAAGTTAGCTGCGAGCTACAGGACTCTCAGGGAGGAAGAAGGGTATATATAGCTACAGGAACAACACTGACGGTTGCTTAAGTCAACCGTCAGTGTAAACATATTTACACTGGCGGTTGTCTTAAAATAACTACCTGTGGAAATGGCGCATTTCCACAGGCGGTTATTTTAAGACAACCGTCAGTGTAAATATGTTTACACTGGCGGTTCGTAGCTGGTCCGTACGCAACCATTTGCACTGGCGCATGTTAATTGAAACCGCCAGTAGAAATAAAATGCCACCGCAGCCTTAGTGCTGCTTTGTACTAGTGTAGGGTTCTTATCCGCGCCGCTCCTCTCTCACCTTCATGCTCTCGTGCCCTTCCCACATTCACGTTATCATGTATTGGGAGTGGGTACATATAACCTAAAGGTTGGAGCGTCATCATCTCTCTCTTGAGGATGAAGTGCTAAATGACGGCTTCATCTGTGGGAGCGGTCCACAATGGAGGAGCAAGGTTGCTCACTGGCCCCATCCACCTCATCAAGGCTGTGATGATGGTGCAAATCTCCTCAGACCCTACCTTGCAAAATCCACTATGACGGAGCCCATGGTGCACCAAATGTCTACCTCATGTGGATCCACGACGTATGAGGTCACCCTCGCCCCTACATCGATGGATTCAAGGTGTGCTAGAGGGTTTGCCCCCATCCTACCTCGCCGATCTACGATGGAGGAAGTATCTCTAAGCCCTAACTCATTGAATCCATGGTGGTGAAGTCCACCTTGTTCTACCTTGCTGGATTCGTGTTGTAGAAGGCCATGGTCTAACTTATTGTATCTACAACAAAGCCCCAACCCTTGCAAATCTACAACAGATGATGTTTCAAAAGTGTCCACAACACGCGGCAGTAGGGTTCCAACAGTAGTGAAGGCATGACAATTGTTGAGCTATTCTTTTTGTTTCTTGTATGTCACTATACATATGGTCAAGCTCACCCGCCTCTAATAACTTCCATTAACATGCCTTCCAAAACTACGTCTAGTAATTTTAGACGAAGGATGGAGGGAGTATATGGTCAAACATGTGGTAGCATTAAAAGTCAATTGCCTAAACTATGATTTTTACAAGAGTTAACCATTGGTTTTTTCTGGACAATTGGGAGAAAATACCGCGATATTCCACTTCAAAAGAGGGTGACTGGTTGTCATGCTTAATGCGTGAATTCCATCAGCTCGCACGCGCACACACATAAAGAAAACTTGTGAATTCCATCAGAGTTCCACATAGAAAAATCGTATAACTTTTTCAAAAAAAGGAAGTTTCATTATTTCCATTTAACAGGTGTTAGTGTGATTCGTTTTTTTCTTCGGAGTCAGTGCGTCGTTGACCTGTTTCCATAGTTTTGTTTTTATTTTTGTGATGAGTTCTGGCCGAATTGTTTTTTTATATTCCAGTAGTGTTGGCCATGGAGAGTGGAGATGATGAGACTGTACAAACGTTGTTGTCATCAATAAATTTGGATAGGCCCTCCACGCAGAAAATGGGCCGTCCAAGTTAATTATTGGACCGGCAAGTTAATTATTTGGATAGACACATGTACGTACGCCGAGTTAGACCATCGTGAACACTCGGCTTCTCCGTCCTAAAATAACTAAAATATACACATCTCACGTCTCACACTTTGAGAAGTAAAACAAATTTAAATTTAGCCAAAGCTCTATATAATTTTTTTAAAGATTTATAATATTAAACAACCATCACTAGATTAATCACATCATTTATTTGTATACTAATATTGTTTATTGATACAAGTGCTAATTATATTTTTGTTAAATTTAGTCAAACTTAACATTGTTTGACTCCTCAAAATATGAGATGTGCACTTATTTTTGGGATGGATGACGAATGCTCAATGTAGCCCTGTATTATGCATCGTATCAGATTTGTCGTCTATATTTGATTGCAATCATTGCATCTCAATATTTGAACCAACCAAACCGTATATAGGTTCCCTTTGGTCGGGCTTTTCAAGCCGTTTTTAATTTTGCAAAGGTCAAAAGCCAACCAAAAGAGGTAAACAACCACAACTTTCGAAATACATTTTATGTTACCTCTCCTTCAATTCAAATTAAGAAGAAAGTATATATATATATATATATATATATATATATATATATATATATATATATATATATATATACATTTTGTGTCTATAAAAAGAATACATTAATAAAAAACTTTTATATATGCTTTATATATATGCGCACACGTTATTATGAGAACATATATAATTATGCGGTATACATACTAAGCATGCATAGAGGCCGTCTCAAACTCTCAATGCAAAAATATCGGATGCCACTGGCTGAATGGCAAATGAAGACATGCAGGAGGACGACCATGGATTTGCTTGGCGTAGCGCTGCCAAATCCAAACAGACAGGAATCGAATGAAGAAGTGATCCAAATCACGCTTTTGACTTCCCGGCCACTCTATGCCGACCCTACTAATACTGTGGTAGCTGGTCGCTGTTATGGTAGCTGAAACATACCTACAAGTACAAAAGCTGCATATCGATCGTTAGTTCAACATGCATAGAGAAGTTGCTCTCGGAAACCCGCTTTCTATGACAGGCAGGCGAGCATCTTAATAAGCATCCATCTGCCCTCTGGAAATTCTTTTCTCTAACAACTAACAAGTCATCAGAGAGGTGACGTACAGTACATACACGCCTCTAGCTGTGAACGACGCAGAATGTAATAATCGGTAAGAAAACACAACAACACGCTAGGAAATAAATAGTTTTCCACGAACGATATTAAATAATGGAAATAAATAGTAGTTATTATTAGTATAAACAGGTAAAGTATAACAACAAAAGTACCAAAATGTATGAAGTAGTACAAACGGTTAACCTTTAGATGCACCTTCAAATCTCTTTAGTACAAATATTTGTATTACTCCTTAATTTTTATTGAGAAGTAGTACAAATATTTACACTAAAAAGGTTTGAAGACCTAAAGGTCCATTGTTTACACCCCTATTTATAGACGTCGTCGTGCTGCGCCTCAGACGTCGCAGTCATTGCTGTACCTTCCATCTATCCATTCCATGCCACTCGGAGGTGTGAGGTGAGGTGAGAGCAAGATACCGTACGTTGTCTGCCACAACCACAAACATATATATCATGCACACTGCACACGGACATGCATGACAACTTCATCGATCGACGATCGCCCTAAACACCCCTATAGTATATATATTTGTTCATTTGCATAAAATTTGCCAATGCCATACACTGCTGTATATAGTGCCGGTTTGGCGTTGCAAGTTTTAGCCTGTGGTGTTGAGCAATATATTACAGAGCCTCTGTACTGGATACATATCAAATTTAATGTATAAAAAATCAAAGCAATTTATAATTTAAAAACAGAGAGAGTATGTGATGAGGGAAAAAAAGGAAAACACTTTGCCTTTTGATAGTATATAATGCTAAATCTCCACTTCACTAGGGCAAGAAAAAAATATGTCAAAGCCAGCTGTGGCAGGCAGCAAGCATACTAGCTAGCTAGCTATAGCTAGGGACAAATTTTGACCAGCAGCGTCAATTGTCAAGAGAGAACCTGTGTCCCCTGGTGGCAGCGACGGGGAGGATTTTGTCTGCCCGGTGAAGGCTACGTGGAGAGAAAATCCAGGCAGAAAATCCCATGTCTTCGCATACCAAGGATAACTACAGTTACAATTTTCTTTTTTGTGTGTGGCTACAAGTGTTGCGCCGACGTGCACGAGATGGAACGGGGAAAGCGACGACTCCATCCATGGACAGCATGTGCATATGCATCCGCGCCACCCGCCAATCGACCGACGTGCCTTTCTTGGAAACCAATAGCAGTAGCCTCCAGGATCTGGAACAACCAACGTCCGCGACAGGGAGATTATCCCATATTCCCATTAACTGAATGCCCGCATTATTCGAATTAGCTTTGTCCAAAAAGATCAGTACTAAATTTCATCCCAAAATAACTCTTGTTTTCGATTCTCGAGAATTATATTTAACTAAATTTATATGAAAATACAAATTAATATTTATGATACACAATTAATATTGTTACATAGATTGTTGAATCTATTTTTATAATATATTTATTTGGAGATACAAATATTGCACGTATTTTTTACAAATTAAATTAAATTTATGATATAAAAAATAACATTTATTTTAGGATGAAGAGATAGAACATTAATTCAACTTAATATACAAGTTAAGATAACAAATAGCAAACTCTTCAATAAAGTCTCCCATGCATGTTGCATATAACGATCATCAAATATAGATGCAACATATCAATCATCACATATGTATAAGGGCATTGTTTATAACGATCATAGACGCCCATACCTCGTTTTTACTACAACATTGTTTATACAAAAGAACACAAATCCAAATATGTAGTGAGGTTTATGACAACATGTCCAATGAAAATAGAAAGGATGTTGAGTTTGGAAACATCTATCAACAAGTCAATATTAAAACATGAGAAAGTAAAGGAGTGAAATCATGAGAAAGTAAAGATTTGCACCCCACTTGAATTGTCAAAGCAAAAGACAAATGAATTACAAAAGGTCCTCTGGTCAGATAATATTCCATAATTTGTTTATGATAAAACATTCTAACTTGTATTACATTAATTACTGTAGAATCTGATTAGTTGGTCACAAGAAACATGAATAATAGCAATTCATATTTTAGTGAATAGCAACCGTCCATGATATGAAGACAGTATTTGAATACATGACAATATTTGAGCCAATGAGAACTATCTATTTTGAGTCGATGTTGAATCTAAAGAGAACTTGATTGATCGATAACATGTGTGATCAGTGGCAGAGCCAGAAATTTGTGGCTGGTATGCCAACATATAAGAAAATTCAAAGCAAATATGCAATATAATGGATCATAAGTTATAATGACCATAACAAATTCATAAAAATAACCAAAGTACAAGTTCTTGAATCTAGACATAGTGCAGTTGTCTCTAAAGATTAAGAAATATTACAAAATGCTAAAGGCTACTACAATATAACTCTGCGATCCCCTTTTTGGAAGAGATTGATGATATCCTCATCTTTCACTTGACTGAAGAATTCCCTCTCAATAAATGTAACCAAGCAATTGTTCAAATATTCATCACCCATTTTGTTTCTTTGCTTGTTCTTCACATAATTCATCGTGGAAAACACTCTTTCAACACTAGCAGTGGCTACGAGAAGAATTAGCACCAACTTAAGAAGCTTGTAAACAACATCATATTGTTCATGTTTTTTTTTGTTTCCACAAGCTTAACTGAAAGCTCACATATGTTCTTCAAATTTTTAAATCTTTCATCTCTACGCATATGAGAAATGTACACAGTAAGGTGCCATGGGAGTTTTGCTAATTCCTCACTTGTGAAATCCTTAGGATAAAACTTTATAGCAAGTGTAACTAACTTGCCTTGATCATAAGCAGCAAATAAATCAAGTGGACTAAAAGCTGCCATGCAAGAAAGTAGTTCTGTGTTTACCTCATCAAATTTGTCATTCAGTTCTCGAAGTTGCCTATCAATGATGCTCACAAACATATCAACATGGAAGCGATGATAGTTCATTGCGCCATTATAGAACCCTCTTCTAGGTCTCCCAACAGGATAATAAGTACCCTCCATGTCAACAACTTTAATCTTGTACTTCATACAAAAAGAAGTGACCCTCTCAAGAAAACTATTCCATCCATTATCATCTCACAAGCATTGCAAATGAAACTTTGTAAGATCAACAAGCTTCATAGCATTGACAATATCTTGATCTTTTTTTGCAAAGCCCTACTCAAATCCTCAGTATAACCAAATATTTCTTGCATCAAGTGTGCCATGAATACAAACTCAAATGACTGAAATGATGTCAACACAGTCATAGCTGCTTGGGCCTCTGCTGTAGTATACTCTTTTCCAATCTTGACCAGAACACGCGTGATTGCAGGATACATAGAGATAACATGCGTCACAGTTTTGTAGTGAGAATTCCAGCGAGTATCACAGGGCCTTCCCAAACCCATTTCTTGATTCAAACCCCTACCGGTTTGTACTTCCTCCAACTCTAATGCTGCAATTAGTTCCTCAGCCTGAGCAATTCGAAGCATTCTCATCTTTTTACAAGAATTGCCAAGAACATTTAACATGATAGCTAGTTGTCCAAAAAATCAAGTGCAATCCCCACTCTCCTTAGCAACAGCAACAAGAGTTAATTGTAGCTGATGCGCAAAGCAATGAACATAGTAAGCATAGGGAGACTCATCCATAATTAATTTTTTCAGCCCATTAGCATTACCTTTCATATTGCTAGCTCCATCGTATCCTTGACCATATACCATTGCAAAGGTCAAATTATACTTCATAAGCATATGCTCCAGTGTAGCCTTAAGTGTCATAGCACTAGTATCTTCAACATGGGCAATACCAAGAAATCTTACAACTGCCCTTCCTTTCTTATCAACAAAACGCAAGCAAACAACTAGCTGTTCATTCTGGTACACATCAGCGGACTCATCAGCAAGTATTGCAAAGTTTTCACCATCAAGTTCCTCAATTACTAACTTAGTAGTCTCTTGTGCACAACATTTGATGAGCTCATGTTATATATCATGGCATGTCATCTTACAGTTCTGTGGAGCATTCTTTAATACCACCTTGTCAACCTCTTCAAAATTTCCTGCTAGCCAATTTAAAAGCTCAAGGAAATTTCCTTTGTTTAGTTAGTCTTCACTTTCATCATGCCCTCTAAATGCCAAGCCTTGGCGCAATAGGAACCTTAAGCACTTGCGCGTCCATGTCAAACGAAGCTTATATAAAACTTTGTACTGTGTGGTGTTTGAAGCAATAGACTCCCGAATTGATGTTGTTGGTGTAGTGAACCTATCATGTTTCTCTTGAGCTTCAGCATGAGCACTACTAATAGAACCAATGTGTTTTTTTAATCTTGATTTTAGGTGCCAGTTTCGCCATCCTCCCTTCACAAATGTATCTCTCCCAGGGAATTTTTTTTTATCCTTGAACAAATAGCAAACAAAACAGAAAGCGGCATATCTGGATAGGTCACGGGAGTTGTGGGCTCGTGTCTTTTTTTCAGGAGAACGGAGTATGAATGGATGCCGACGGGACTACGGGAGGAATTCTGGCCTTTTGGGCCTTGGCCTGTTGGCCTGCTCGGCTGCTCACTGCTACTGACTTTGCCTTTTGGTCCAATTACAAAATAGATTATACATACATGTATACAATATGTATTCCTATTATTTTCTCCACCTAAATCTTGGGTTTTCCAAGGAATACCCAGGAATACCCTTAGCGTCGCCGGTGTGTGTGATGACTTCTCATCATAGACGCCTATAGACAAAAACATGTCTGAGTCATCCCAAATGCATTTTGTCTATAAATGTCTTTGAGGAGGTGTCATTATAGATGTGTTTTGTCTATACAGATCTATGATGATGAGTTATATATCACAAATACATAATGTCCGTATACATGTTTGTGATGAATACTCGTTATAGACGCAAACTTAGAGACACGTCCAATCCATGTTTGTGATCTTCTGATCTGACATAGGGTCACACACACATGAGTCATTTTATAAAACAAAATATTGTAACCGACTATTTCGTCCCTAGAAATAAGCCCTGCTTGAGTCCTGTACATCGCTTCCCTCAGTCTTGCACTCGCAAAACATAGCCATGGCACACCTTACTTGTAGTCTTGCACCACACCACCGCAGATGAGGCAACCATGGTTAATGGGTTGTGGGCCTTCGTCCTTACAGCCGTTGTGTATGCCTGATAATTGCTTGGTGGACTAGGAAACCAAAAAAAGTTGATCAATGGATGGTTGGATGAAATGGATTAGGAGTTTCTTTTTCACTCACATCACGAGATACATCATCCTGTTTTGAGGGTTTGCACCTCCTAACATGAACTCATTTACACATTTATGTTCCAAATATGTTTTACTAGTGTGGCTTACCGTCTAATTTGATGATCTCCATGAGTTTGGATAAGTAGAAAACACTGGATGAACTTAAATGCACACCTTATTAGTTAGATATAATGGGACTTCAAGTATAACCCTAGGCTAAGTTTCTAGCAAAATCAACTTATTTTTAATCCTCTTTGTAGGCACTCAAGTTACCTACAAGTGCAATAAGTCCCGTAGTAGTATGGCTATGTATTTTTAAACCTACCAGTTTCAAGATGTTTATAGGTGTATGATTCACTAGAAATAACCTTTGGAAGGATAATAGTTTAATGAAGTGAGCATAACTAAGTTGGTTGAATTCCTTGCAGTGGAACTTATCTATTAGGTTGAAAATTTTGACTTGGCATGGGTACTTGGTTTATTCTAATTTAACTCATGAAGTAACAACACTATTCTTTACATAGCAAGTGGATGTTTGTCGACAACAAACACTTATGGTGTTCAAAACACTTATGGTGTTCAAAACACTTATGGTGTTTTGTCAATCTCTTGTACCTGTGCTACTAATATAAAAGCCCAACCAAACAAGGCCAAAGTCCACCAAATAAGAATTTGACATGTGGGTAAATTTAGTCCAATAACTTGTAAACTACTCAAATACGAATATAACTTGGTAATTTTGTGCATATAAGGTCCAAACATTGCTAATACGACAAAATACATACTCACTAGTTAAGCATTAGAACTAATGGATAATCTAGCTAGCATGAAGACCCCAAATCTAATCTAAGCAATACTAGATTGGTTGTATTGACACAAAATGTGACGTACTGCGTCTCACACATAGCAAGCCGGAAAGCGTGACTTCAATCGAGTGACCGGGTGCTTCGAGAACCGAGAACGTGTCAGTCAGTTTGACCTGAAACTAACAAGGGATGAAAGTCATTAGATATAAACTGGAACGTGCCGGGTGATACCAGACAGTTCCATATGTACGGCCCTAAAGCCACTTACAACGACATACAACTATGAAAGCTATCCGCCAACAGGTTTTATGGAACGTTCGGCTAAAATGAACATGTAACACACAAATCACTGATTGCCGAACGCGTATGCATGAAAAAAGGACGTACGAACGACTTGTATTTGAGTATAAGTTAAAGCATAACCAATCTCAGCAATCAGCCGAATTGGGGTCCATGATGAAGGAAACACGTAAGCAAACATGATTAAACTAATCTAAAGCCTGCATCTGCCGCACGACACCCAACGTCATCAAAGCTTAAACATGGATAGCATGCATGAACCCGCAACACGTGACAATTTAGATTCAAACTAATTCGGCTATTTTCAGATATAAGATCTACTCATGGAAATAACATGGGAGCAATTCATGATAACGTAGATAGATCTATATAAACTAATAAGAGCCGAACGGTATCAATCTAGATTGGGCAAAAGAGTGTTTGCAAATATGTAAAGATTATATAAAACATGCAACACGATAACTTAATGAACCCAATAGATCTTGCCAAATCTATAGAAGCCGATAACTATCTTGCTTTTGCTAAGCATACAAGTAAATATCCGCCGCATGACATCTACTCATAAGCAAAACACAAGCGAAGACCTCTTGATTATTGAACAAACATCCACCGCACGATCATTGATAATAAATAAGAGTACTTGCATCAATATCTAAATCCACCGCATGATACTAGACATGATAACAAGGTTGCCAAGACTTATGGAGGTTGACGGATCGATGATTCCTCTCGAAGAACTCGACGACACGACAAAGGACTCGAAATTGGCACGGGGCCGGTTGTATTGGTTTGGTTGTGAACACCTTTTACAATGGCCAAGGGTTTATATTTATACCCTGGTCATGACATGAATCCTGAAAGGAAACGATTACAAGATATTTAAAGAAAAGAACACGACACTTTTAACCTATTTTTTCCTTCTGGAATCTTTATTTCCTTAATCGTTGCAATGTCGGTTGCCCGATTCGGCTCTTACTCTCCGTTTTAGTCGCTTTCCTTAACGGAAGATCATCACTCTTAGAATAGTCGACCGCACGATCACTTTTCCAAATCCTTATAAATTAGCCGATTGCACCTGCCAAATATCTCAAATGCTTGCCTCTGAATTTTACTGCATGCTGGCCCACCTATCATCTTCCTAGGCGTGCCAAAATCCAGTGTTAACACATGCCCCCTCAATTTCAGAATAAAAGTCATTTTATCTTGAAATTGACTAAAAGCTTCCTCTTTTCTTCTAAGTCAACACCTGTTTAGTACTGTAGTCGCTATCTAGGATGAAATTCTAAAGGCAAATTCTATTCACTTTCATGCATATGGCAATTCTTGGTTGATCCTGCTATTTATTTCCCGATTAGAGCACAACCGATTGCTTTTATCCTTTGACCCAAAGAAAAAATAACCGAGCCATGTTCAATTTTACCCGAGCCTGGTCCAGTCCAACAACGGCCCATCCGAACGGGAAAACCCTAACTTGTCGCTTGATATTCCCATTCGGCTTATAAATACAAACGTCCTGCTTCCGCCCCCACCAACAGTGCCAATCCAACAGTTTCACCCTTGTCTCCTCGTTCTCTTCGTCAATGGCGGGTAGCAAGCGTCCAGCAGAAGAGCCAGAGGTGACCTCTCGCCTCATCTCTCCGAGAGGATCTCGATCTTCCGTCGGGAGCGGAAAAAGCTTCGAATATGGAGCAACTTCCCGACAAGTCCTCCGCAAAAGGTAATAAAGTAACTACGGATCTCTGTTTTTACCTTCATTACCTAACCTTTCCTTTTCCGTAGGACTGACAGTGATTGCACTCCCCAATCTTTGATTGGGAGCGACCGCCCCATGACCCTAGATTTGGCTAGGGCCCAAGAACTGATTGCTTGCCATAAGCAATCCAAACTTAGGCTTCAAGCCGAAGTCTTAGACACCCGACTCGACCGAGAGGAACTTGCCGAAGTTTCCAAAGAGCGGGATGCTGCCAGAAACCAACTTGCTGGTTAGAACAACTCATCTCCTTTTCCTTTCCTTCTGCAAAAATAATCCTGATATTCTGATGTGAATCTTTCTCTTGTGCAGATCTGTCAGCAAGGCTTGAAGCTCTTGAAGCCGCCATCGCTCGTCTCGCCGTCACTGCCCATGCCGACGGCGAGACGTCTCTCGAACAAGTGGAGCACGTCAACCGACACATCCCGAAGATCTCTCATTCGGCGATTGCATATGGCGCAGCGCTTGCTTTTAGCGCTGTGAAGCTTCGCTATGGCATAGACCCTAGCAAGTTTGATGTCTTCGCCGACAACCTCGAAGAGAGGATGGAGAACTCTGCACATTTCATGGAGCAAGCTGGGAAAGATGTCGCAGATGTAGTAGACTACACCATCCCAATCGAGAGGGTGTTCGATGAGTAGATTGTATTAGGGACCTTTTGTAAAAACCCACTCATCCTGTGAAATATAATCTGCGGTTTCCACTTGCCTTCCCTGTTATGATCTTTCTTGAGAATGACGAATCTGATGACCATCGTCTGAATTCGCATGAGAACGCGTCAATCGTGTTCAAAGACTTTCCGTTCTAAAGGCGATACGTATCGTATCGGCTATTTTTCCAAAATCTCTAATAGCATTTTTGTTTTTTCGGCTAAAGGCGATATACTAATATCGGCTATCCGGACATAAGTTCTTTTGAATCCGTTTATGCACCAACCTCCACACTGGAATGAAACTTCTTAAGAAATCTTCCATTAATAGCTCTAGCGAATTCTTTTCCCAGTAGATTTTTCAAGATATACGCATTACCAGGTGCACACCTTACCACTCGAAAAGGTTCTTCCCAATTTGGAGACCACTTGCCGAACCCTCTGTCCTTTGTCCCGATTGGCAATACGGTTTTCCAAACCAAATCTCCCCCTGCAAATTGTTTCTCCTTAACCTTCTTGTTATAATACCTGGCAACACGCACCTTATTTTTCTCAATATTTTCCAATGCTTTGAGACGAACCAAATGCAAACCTTCTAATTCGTCCATCATCAGATCCTCGTAATTTTCTTTCCTTAATTCATTCTGCAACGTAACCCATCTGGATCCCGATTGCAATTCCCATGGTAACACAACATGATGTCCATAAACCAACACATAGGGAGATGCTTGAGTAGATCCATGACATGCCATTCGGTAAGCCCATAAATCCTCATTTAGAACCGAATGCCACTTTTTCGGTTTTTCATCAATCTTCTTCTGAATAATTTTGATCAAGGTCTTGTTCGATGCTTCAGCCTGGCCATTGGCTTGTGCATAATAAGGAGAAGAATTGTATAACTTGATCCCCATCTCCTCGGCGAAATCACAGAATTCGGATGAAGTAAACTGAGTTCCTTGGTCCGTTGTCATGGTTTGAGGGATCCCGGGATCCCGAATCTGTGAATTATATGCTCTTTAACGAAATCGACCATGTTTTCTGATGTAACCTTCTTCAGGGGAATAGCTTCAACCCACTTTGTGAAATAATTTGTGGCCAACAGCACAAACTTATGTCCTTTGCTAAAAGGAGGATGAATTTGACCGATCAAATCTATGCCCCATCCTCTGAACGGCCAAGGTTTAACAATTGGATTTAGGGCCGACGCTGGAGCTCTCTGAATATTACCAAATCTCTAATAGTCTTGACATCCCTTGTAATATTCAAAACAATCCTCAAGCATGGTTGGCCAAAAATAACCAGTCCTCCTAATTATCCACTTCATCCGGTAAGCCAACTGATGTGCTCCACATACTTCTTCGTGCACTTCATACATCAACTTTCTGGACTCCTCCTGATCCAAACATTTGAGGAGTACCCCATCTATGGACTTGTAGTACAACCGGTCATCCAGGAGCACGGACTTGATAGCCTTGTACCTAAGCTTTAAGGAAACTCTTTGTGATGGGTTTTTTAAATAATCGACAATTTCGTTTCTCCAATCATCGATTACCCGACTGTCCTCCAGAGCGTTGACTTCTTGACTCTCTCGGTATCCCGAAGCCATTTGAGCCAACCTGTTTGCTTCTTCGTTATGCCTCCTAGGGATATGATGCAAGGTGGCCACCAGGAAATTTCTCAGAAGCTCCCGGCACTCTTCATAATAGCCCCTTAGTATATCGCTCTTGCATTCACATTGGCCGATCAATTGGTTAATTACCAGCTCGGAATCCCCGAAAATATCGACAACAACAACCTTCATCTCTACAAGCAGTCGAAGACCTCTGAGCAACGCCTCATACTCCGCTTGATTGTCAGTTATCAGGGATTCAATGGGGATAGAATACTCAAACGTCAATCCTCTAGGAGAAATCAAAAGAATACCAGCACCACCACCTTTTATACAAGATGAACCATCAAAAAACAAAGTCCATTGTGTAATGGTTACCGTTTTAGCAGAGGGCTCGCGGCGTCGGGTAACGAAATCAGCAATAACCTGACCCTTTATTGCTTTTGCCGATTCGTACCTTAAACCAAATTCTGACAGAGTCAATATCCATTTGCCAATTCTTCCATTTAAAATTGGCATCAATAACATGCGTTTTATTACATCGAACTCAGAAACTACCACACATTCGACATTTAATAGATAACGCCGAAGCTTAGCACACGAATAAAACACATATGAGCAAAACTTTTCTATAGCCGAATACCTTGTCTCTGGATTTAGTAGTTTTTGGCTAAGGTATGATATTACTCTCTCTTTCCCTTTGAACTCTTGTATGAAGGCCGACCCTATTGTTAGGTTGTCGGTCGCCACGTACAACTTAAATGGATCGTCAAATTGCGGAGGTACCAATACAGGTGGTTCCTTCATGTACTCGTTGATCTCATCGAAAGCCCATGGTTGTACGTCACCCCACACGAACTCTTGGTCCTTTTAACAGGTCGAATCAACTTCAACCTATGTTCCTGGTCCAAACTTGCATTGATAAATATCGGCCTCGGTCCATCATCAACATTTATCTCTCCTAGCTTATCGGCCGACACGAAGCCGCGTCTTAGCTTCCCTTCTCCATCATCGATCATGTTCCTCATTAAAAATTACTCTCAGAGTCGATTGCTTGGATCGGTTGTTGGCCCTTGCTGGAGACATTCACAGGGCCTTCTCTCCAAATCTTCCCAGAGAAATAATCGAAGCCATCATACTCCCAATAAGCAGGTTCTGTAGCGGCAACACTTACCGAATCATCGGCTTGAACAATCTCAACATCATCTCCAACCCACTGAATGAGAGCTTGATGCATGGTCGAAGGTATGCAGCAGTTAGCATGGATCCAATCCCTTCCTAACAACAGACTATATGCCCCCTTGCCATCTATGATGAAGAAGGTAGTGATCAGAGTCTTTGATCCAATCATCAGTTCGACGTGCACTGCCCCCTGAGTGTCAGAAGGGTTGCCAGCAAAGTCCCTGAGCACCAAGTCTGTTTTCAACAACTCTTCATTCGTCATTCCAAGCTTCCTGAAGGTGGTGTATGGCATGATATTGATGGCAGCTCCTCCATCAACCAGCATCTTGGTCAAGGGCTTGCCATTGATGTATCCCCTCACGTATGCACCTTCAAGTGTCGATGTCTAGCCGGTTTGTCGAACATTGCTTGTTGAGTCAGGATAAGCTATGCCATTAGATCCTGGTACTCGTTCTCATCGGCATCCAAAGATTCATCTTCTCGGATATCTTGGTCCTCGGGAGCTATAAAGTCTGATGGACTGAAGAAGGCCATGTACGTATCAGCCGAACGGTTGTGTCCATGGGGTCTCCCCTTAGGGTGCCATGTCGGCTTCTGTTCGGCAGTTACTTGTGCTAGTTCTCTGTTCCTCAAATGTTGCACTCTCCTTTTCTAGCTTTTCTTCAGCCCTGGCCACTGTCCGTTCTGCCATGCATACTCGCGGTGTTCTCGCTCATCAGAACGAAGCCACTCTTGATCGGCAAACCTCTTACCTTGCCGATCCTCTGAGTCGCTTATTTTTAAATGCCAATCGTCCCCAGGAGCACGTGCTCCAAGTCTTTCATGGACCGGACGGCGGTTGACCTGAGATTGCCTATACCCTGAATACTGATCGTTGCATTCGGGGCAATTATCTCTCGTAGGCAGCTTCAAGCCTTCATTCCAGCAATGTTTGAAAAATGAGCACCCCCAATGAGATTGCTCCTGCTCTTTCAAGCGCTCTTGCTTCCTCTGATACACTTCTTCTTCATGCCTCTGACACTCCTCTATGTATCTCTGCTCTTCATAATGCATCCTCCTCTGATGCTGCTCTTGCTCCCGTTGCCACTTATTCAACAGGATCCGTGTTGTGACCCTAGGTCTGGAAACTTCTCCTCTCTCGGTTCGGCTATTCTGGAACTGTCCTCGTTGCCGAAATTCTTTTTCTGTAATCTGCTAATCGGGGTCAACAACACCAGTCCTTTTCGCCCTATCTGAGGTCAGCACTTTCTTCTCGTTCTTGCCCTTGGAGTCTCCTACGACAACCATATTCATAGAGAAAGATATTGTGTTCTGTGCAAAAGGATTAACGTCTATCTTCATCTTGTCACCAAACTTTAAATGTCCATCTTGAATAGCTTTCTGAATCTTCATCCTGAACACTCAGCAATCATTGATGGCATGAGAGTTGGTGTTGTGGTAGCCGCAAAATCTCTTGTCCTTTACTCCTTCAGGACGCAGCATGGGGTGTCCCTCGGGAAGCTTGATGCGTCCTTCCCTGAGCAACAGCTCGAACAACTTGTCTGATTTGGATATATCAAAGTCGTAGGTACCTTTCTGCTGCCTCAACCATCGCTGGTTGACTTGAGTTGGCTCCTTTGCTCAGACCAGTTCGGCTGCAGCAACTTCATCCTCGTCCTCAAACTCCGTTGCCTCTTCCAGGAAACTTTGATACACCGCACTAGCCACATCACCTTTCTGGAAACGGTTATCCCTTTTGAACCCCTGAGCCTGGTTACTCATCACTACTAGCCGCTGTGACAATTGGCCAAGGTCTTCAAAGTCCAAGCCGAAGAGCTTCTCTCTGACATTCGGCTGCATACCTGCTATCGCCATTCCCGGCAGCTGGTCATCAGGTAAATTCAGAGAATAGCAGAAATTCTTGGTTTCCCTGAACCTGCGAAGATATTCCTGAGGTGTCTCGTTGGGCTTCTGTCTCAAGCTCATTAAGTCGACCAGCTTCTTCTCGTTGGTGCCTGTAAAGAAATATGCATGGAATTTCTGTTCCAAGTCTGCCCAGCTGATGATGGAGTTTACTGGAAGGGATGCAAACCATGTGAAAGCCGGCCCTGTCAGGGACATAGGGAAGTATCGAATCTTCCAAGCGTCGTCTATAGATGCCTCCCCTAGCTGCATCAAGTACCGGCTGATGTGCTCTATAGTACTGGTGTCATCCTGACCTGAGAATTTAGTCAAGTCTGTAGGGGCTTTCACCCTTGGGGAAGAGCCACTTGGTTGTACCATTCTAGATAAGGGGACTGATACGCATATGACTGGTTCTTCGACTTCAAGCCGAACTGATTCTTTATCATGTCTGCCATCCTATCCATGATCAGGTCAACACTAGGATTCTACGTTCCTCATGTGTGCCCTTCAAACGGTAGTCCTGCGGGGTTCCCGTACCCAGGATTCGAGAGAGCATTAATGGCGTTGTAATCGGCAAACTCCTGATACCCCTGCCCATGCATGCTTTTCTGCAGCCTGTTCGCCATTGGGGATATCTTGTGAGCCGAATGTGGGACGTTTTCTGACATCTCGAACGCGAGTTGACCGTAAGTCATGGGATGTTGCTGCTTCTGGTGAAGGTCTGTCCCGGTTTGGGCCATGTCAGACGGTCCTCTTTCTTCAGTGGTCTTCCCGTGAGGCTTGGACACGGGGAACAACGTTGCCCCATGTATCGGGCCATGAGTTTCCTCGAAAAGCTGGTCGGCGGCTGGCCCAAATGTGTTGATCAGGATCTGGCGAAAAGTGTTCAGGAAAGCTGAGTGATGATTTGTCATGGTTTCACTCATAGCTTTATAAATCACCGCGCTAAATCTGCGCTCCTCCTCTTCATTCGTCTCATCGGATTGATTCGGGAGAAGGGTTATTGGGAGCGCCTGCTTCTGGATGACTTTGTTGCTCTTGTTCTTTGAGAACGACATCAAGCATTTGTTCTGGAACTCATCACACGCCTGCTGGACAGTGCTCCTTATGTCCGCCGGCAATTCGTCCATGGTTACATCCAGAACCAGTATGTTGTCGATCTCAACCATCTAGTCCCACTGGGTGTGCCAAAAAGTGTGTTGACACAAAATGTGACATACTGCGTCTCACACACAGCAAGCCGGAAAGCGTGACTTCAATCGGGTGCCCGGGTGCTTCGAGAACCGAGAACGTGTCAGTCAGTTTGACCTGAAACTAACAAGGGATAAAAGACATTAGATATAAACTGGAACGTGCCGGGTGATACCAGATAGTTCCATATGTACGGCCCTGAAGCCACTTACAACGACATACAGCTATGAAAGCTATCTGCCAACAGGTTTTATGGAACGTTCGGCTAAAATGAACATGTAACACGCAAATCACTGATTGCCGAACGCGTATGCATGAAAAAAGGACGTACGAACGACTTGTAATTGAGTATAAGTTAAAGCATAACCAATCTCAGCAATCAGCCGAATTGGGGTCCATGATGAAGGAAACACGTAAGCAAACATGATTAAACTAATCTAAAGCCTGCATCTGCCGCACGACACCCAGCATCATCAAAGCTTAAACATGGATAGCATGCATGGACCCGCAACACGTGACAATTTAGATTCAAACTAATTCGGCTATTTTCAGATATAAGATCTACTCATGGAAATAACATGGGAGCAATTCATGATAACGTAGATAGATCTATATAAACTAACAAGAGCCGAACCGTATCAATCTAGATTGGGCAAAAGAGTGTTTGCAAATATGTAAAGATTATATAAAACATGCAACACGATAACTTAATGAACCCAATAGATCTTGCCAAATCTACAGGAGCCGATAACTATCTTGCTTTTTCTAAGCATACAAGCAAATATCCGGCGCACGACATCTACTCATAAGCAAAACACAAGCGAAGACCTCTTGATTATTGAACAAAGATCCGCCGCACGATCATTGATAATAAACAAGACTACTTGCATCAATATCTAAATCCACCGCATGATACTAGACATGATAACAAGGTTGCCAAGACTTACGGAGGTCGACGGATCGATGATTCCTCTCGAAGAACTCGACGACACGACAAAGGACTCGAAATTGGCACGGGGCCGGTTGTATTGGTTTGGTTGTGAACACCTTTTACAATGGCCAAGGGTTTATATTTATACCCTGGTCATGACATGAATCCTGAAAGGAAACGATTACAAGATATTTAAAGAAAAGAACACGGCACTTTTAACCTATTTTTTCCTTCTAGAATCTTTATTTCCTTAATCGTTGCAATGTTGGTTGTCCGATTCGGCTCTTATTTGTCGTTTTTGTCGCTTTCCTTAACGGAAGATCATCACTCTTAGAATAGCCGACTGCACGATCACTTTGCCGAATCCTTATAAATTAGCCGATTGCACCTGCCAAATATCCCAAATGCTTGCCTCTGAATTTTACTGCATGCTGGCCCACCTATCATCTTCCTAGGCGTGCCAAAATCCAGTGTTAACAGGTTGCAATCTATAAAAGGTAATCACATTTGCACTAGAATTTTTTTACCTTCTGTTTTGGACAAAATGAGATATAATAATTCCATATGGCCCACTTATTATTAACAAAATTGAGTAACAATATTCAAATGATCAATCATGTCAAAAAGCCTATTAATATCATGTGCTATCATTTTTGTATCCAACAATAAATTGTTGATCACCTTTCAATGAAAACACAAACTCATAAACGGTCATAATATTGATCAAGGATAAAGTAATTGCTATAAAAATAGAGGAACACCATTTTTTCCTAACGTACAAGTTTATGAAATAATACTAGTAAACCAGATTTATAAACCTATGATCATTTTTATTTGAAAACCCAACCTTATCATGATTAGAATACAGGATTAAAGTCCAATAATAATATATGCTAACTATATTCATGAGGAGAGGCACCAACTTCTCGATGATGGGGCTCCATCGCTAATGGCTTAGGTGATCGATATTGTGGAGCATCTATACTTCATGATGCACATCTTATAGTTACTAAAACCATCTTAAACAATTGCTCCACACATAATTCACGTGTCGTAAACCCACTATTAACCCTAGCATCTCATACATACACTATTAACCTACTATTAACCCACTATTTTGTCTAGTTTTCGCCTTTACCATTGGACATTGATAAATGGTAATCATTCAAACCTCACAATTTGTAGCCTTAGGATCCTACTAGTTTTTCTCTTCTTGAATGACAAGTTTTAATATGTCACGTGTATGATGAAAAGCACACAACATATAGCTAGCCCAATAGCCCCTTTTGAAATGGAAAGTTTTTCGAATTGGCATATATCAAAACTGTAAAATTTCTAGCCTTAGGATGGATAATTTCTCCTTTTGGAATGCCAAATCTTTTGAGGTGGCACATACTAGGTATTTTGCATTTTGCTAGTGTTAATAGAAACAACCACACATGCTCTGGTTCACCGCATTAAATGAAATCAGGAATCCACACGTCAACACCAATGCACCAACCCGGGTGGGCCAACACCAAGCCACCAACCCGGGTGGGCTGAACGAGTACACGCTATAAATTGAGGGGTCCTGGTGTGTTTATCATACATTGCATACAAACAAACACTAGCGAACCAGGTGCAAAGTTCTTCTACCATTGTCCTTATTATTATTAGAAGTTGAACTAATCTAGGGTTACAAATTAAAATGACAATTATGTAAGGCTTTACTACCCTGCTTGTTGGGGGAAATTGTTGTTGAAATTTTTGCCTCCCTTCTTTTAGGTATTATTATGGAATATTTATCCATAATTATTTTGATGAATACATCATTTTGCTCAATCACAGTTTCATCCATATTAATTTCAAACATTGCAACACCATATGAAGCAAAACTCATGGTTGGAAACAAGTCTCTAACTAACTAAAATCATAAGGTAAACATTTAGACAACCAAACATATTAGTTATGTCATTATATACTTAGAACACAATAAATTTTCATGTTGCATGTCTTTTACATGGTATGTATGAGACAATAGAATTAAGAACAACTATCATAGTAAACCAAATGTGCTAAAACCTTCTCTAGCACCAAATGTAATCAACACTATTAAATTAGCAAAAATTTTACATGATCATATTATAGAATTATACCACAAAATCAACTCTTTACACCGGATCAATAATCAATTGTATGACATCATTAAGCTCATCTACTGATAAGGGTTGTCGGTTCTTAGTTTTCTATCTTGAGTGATTTAATCTATAGTATTTATGATTAAATAAATATGGGTAAAACTCCTGGGGGGTACAAGGCTATTTATAGTCCGGTGGGATGCGCGACAGCCGTTGGATCAAACCGACTTAAGGTAGGGCTCAGATTAATCTTCAAAGACAGTGGAGGAATCTTCCAGAAGACAACGACCAGTGGGCCTAGGGGGTGCCGGCCGGCCCCACCCCATGTCGGTCGGACCCACATGGTGGGGTATGGGGGCCGCTTCGCTCCGGTGTCTGCGGGATCCTCCGTGAGTTGATTGACAACTATATCTCTGCGGGATTTGTTCGATATCTTCTTTGATTTGATTCTCTTTATTGCTCTTTTCTGGAATAGTCTTTGGAAAATAATGGAACACAAAAACTCATAGAATTTGTTAGATAAAGCCCTATATTTCTAGATTTTATATGTGATTGATCCATTTATTATGTTTATAATTGCATTAAAAGTTGACGCTAACGACCGTCAACAATAGTCATAAAATATTAAAAAATGTGAGCACATGAAGGTTCACCATAGTATCATAAGAAAATTTAAAATTGCCAAAAATATATGTGCACATGAAGGTCCATATCTGTCAAGTTTTAAGAGTCCTAAATAAAGATATGTTTAGTTAGGGTGTGTGTTTAATTTTGTTAGAGTCAATAAAAGCTATGAACTTTAATTTTGTCTTGGAGATGATGAATAGTTGCTTTGCCGTAATCCCTTTTAAGTACCTAGTTTTCAACCTTAAATTCTCCTAAGTTTTGGTTAAAACTACTTTGATTTGTGATTTTACTCTGAACCTGAAACTTGTGGAGGCATATACTTAAACTAAGTCTAGGTAGTTGGGAGATATGACATGAAAGTTTGAGCTGTTATTTATCTTACTCCTAGCAATACTAAGTTCTAATGATTTATCTTTTGAAAATTCAAAATCTTACATGATGAGCTCTTATATGACATAATTAGAATTCCTAACAAAGCCATACATTTATATATCTAGATTAGGAAGACTCATTCATGCTACTTGTCTTTGTATTGAGTGTTGTCAACCTTTAGACCCTATGAAGAGTCTCGTCGTGCTTTTAAAATCAAGATCACGTACACACCACCCAAATATGCACTACTCTACACTGGAGTAGGCGCAACAACATGCCATTTCATCCACCAGAAAAAGTCTTACTCTTACATTGAGAGTAACCACCACCAAAAATATCCATTCCATCTTTTATTCAATAAATGCTCCAAAGTTCTTGATATATTCTCTCAACAGTTTTTCTTGGTGATGGAGGTGTGAGCTATGCAAAAGCTATTTAAAAAAGAAAAGATAAACGAAAAGAGAGGAATTAAAAATGAACAAGTGTACGGTGCACCTCTCAGAAAAATAAATAAATAATAAGATAGCTCATACTCTCTAGCCATGTTGTTCAAAAAGTCAAAATTCCAAAAGAGAGATTCATTCAAAGGAGAAAAAGTAGAATTACGTTTTCATCATTACCACCATATATCCACCATACTCACACACATGCACATCTTGGTTTGATTGTATAACTTAACTCTCTGTGGATCTATTGTTTGACTTTACAATATATATGAAGTAGGTAAACTAACCTTGTTAAGACATTCCTATGAACTCGACTATATTTACTAGTGTAGGAGGGCATGACATCATTAATACCTCAGTAAGATCCAAAAATACCACATATATAAGATACTTGAGGGTGTCATACAATTAAGCTTTGAGTTTTATTTCGAAAACATTGCAAAACCCAGAATTTTGGTAGAGAGAAGAGTTTGAGATATAGTGTCTCATTTGATTACTCTGTCTTTCGATTACTTAAGACCCAAGTGATAGTAAAAGCCCCATGGTTAAAGGTAATATGGGTGAGTTCGAAATGTTAGAGTAGTTTTTTCTAATTCGTAGAAGAATTTTTGTTTGAAAGCATATGAATTTTTGAGGTGTGAAAGTATTGCAGCAACTCCTGATCCAAGTTTATTAGAAAAGCTTTGCTTATGGACTAGCAAAGGGGAAGCTTGGGGGAGTGAAAGGTCCTAGATGGCTAGAGGGGGGGTGAATAGCCTAATAAAAATTCTACAAAACACTAGAGCAAATGGTTAGATAACACTTAAGCGAAGCTTTTTAGCTCTAGCTCTACTTGGGGTGCAAAGCCACTTATCCAATGCAATTCTAGTCAACTAAGTGCTTGTCAAACAATAGCAAGAACCTAAAGAACTTAGCACAAGCTAGCAAGAACAACTACTAAAAAAGCTAACTAGCAAGCTAACTAGACAAGATATGAAATAGTAAATACAAGAGAGGAGGTGATTGCTATACCGATGCCTTGTGATGTATGGATGTCAATAGGATGAACCAATCACAATGAATACCAAAGAGTAGCCGGGAGACAAGAATACAATCGATTTTTCTTCCGAGGTTCACTTGGTTGCCACCAAGGTAGTCCCCCTTGTGTCGACTACTCAAATGGTGTTTCGGTGGCTAATTGACAATTCACAAGCCAAGCCCACTAACTCGTGCGCCACAAGAAACCACCCAAATGATAGTAACTCAATGACATGAGCAATCCACTAGAGTTACCCTTTGGCTCTCCGCCGAGGTGGGTACAAGCCCTCTCACAATCACCGAAGTTGGCCGCAAACCATCACCAATTGCGCCGAAGCTTCTCCATAGTCGCCAAGCCGTCTAGGTGTTGGCAAACACCAAGAATAACAAGAAACCACGCGGCGATGACGATGACCAAGTGCCACTAAGATGCAATGCAATGATCAAAGCACTTGGATCACTCAAACTCTCACAAGTATGCAACAAGAGTGAAGAGAGTGAGTTGGGGGGCTATCTCAAGCAAGCACAAGTGTATCAAAAGAATGAGAGGTGCAAGAGTGAGCCCTAGGAGCCGGCCACAACACTTATATAGCCATCCAAACCGAGCTAGCCGTTTTGCCCCTTTTCCTCGTTTTTCTGCGTCAGTCCGGACGTTGTTTCATAGGGGGGTCCGGACCATAGCGTGAGCGTATGGACCCTCCTCTAATTCAAAATCAGTCGTTGGCGCCCTTCCTGCTGCTGACGTGCGGCATCCGAACACGTGCAACAGTGGCGTACGGACCCTGTTTCTTCTGCGTCCGGTGTCCATGGTCCGGACCATGCCTTGCGTCTGGATCATCGATACAGAGGAGTCCAATGAGCGCAGGACTCCGGACTCGCGACCGGAGTCAGCGTCCGGACCATCATTGGCGTCCGGACCTCCTGTCCAGAGAGGCCGGGGCTAGGGTTTTCAACCGGACGCATGTCCATTGGTCCGGTCGGCCTCTGCCCTGCGTCCAGACCTTGCATTCGGAGCCTCTCGAAGTGGCAAACCGAGCCACTTCTTCTTCTCCAAGCTTCCATGTACTAACACCTTGTGATTCATGCCTTTGTTCACCTGTGTTAGCCTTTACAATATAGTTCATGGATTTTAGTTCATGTTTGTGTCACTTATGTTTGTTTTATATGAATATGCAATGCAAACCTAGTGGCACATGATAACCGCAATCGACGCGAGGTTTTCCTTCTTGATAGTACAGCTATCTATCCTAAATGTGATCACACTTTCTATAGTGTCTTGATCACTAAACCAAAAATGGCCCTATGGATATACCTTTGCCTTGGGTCCATTTTGTTTTTCTCTTTCTTCTTTTCCTTAGCTATGGAGCACTTGATCCATCATGATCCTTCATCTAGCTCCATGTCTTAAGGTGAACCACCCTATCTTGATCATACACTTAGTTCAAGGATTAGTCCATAGGTTTCATCAATTACTCAAAACCAAACAAGGTCTTTCAATCTCCCCCTTTTTGGTAATTGATGACAACCTTTCACAAATGAATATATATGATGAAATTTTTTCACTTTGATAGTATTAGCTCCCCCTACATATGTGATATATGAGTTTGGTTCATTTTGATCACATATGCATGAATAAGAATTGTGGGAGAGTAAATGCTACCAAATGATGCTAAGGTGTGTATGATGGACCTTTGAAGCGTGATACCAATTGAAGTGCAATATAAACCATCCTTAGCACCATGAATACCTAGAAACCACTTGACAAACAACTTGGAAACACTATGAGAGAACTAGATACCATTTAAAGATGTAACAATCTAAGCATGCTAGTTCCTCAAACACCATATCAATTTAGGTTCTAGCATTCACCACACAAGCATATCATGAATGTAAAAACATATGCAAGCAAGCACTTATGAATGCACAAAGATATGCAACAACTTTATTCATAGGCTTGCTCCCCCTACTTGTGTGCTTTCATTTTCAAAATTTTCAAAAATATTTTTCTTTGTTGTACTTCTCCCCCTTTGTCATCTATTATCATAAAAGATGTGCTTAAAGGTTTGATTATTGGAGAGAAGCTTAGTTGTGGTTCAATCTAGATTACTTGCCCCAAGCTATTTAACTCGGTTTAAACCATGGATAAGCTTGTTCACACATCCTAGAATGGTTATCTTGCCCATGTTGAGCTAAACATTTGAAGTTCATGATCTAGATCAAACTCTAGGATTGCAAGCCCATAAATATGTCATATGCTACCACTAGATCATATCAAGCATAGATGCAATAGTGGTACCATATAAGCATCAAAACATTTTGATTTTCATGAATGATCCTAATGAGTTGATGTCTAGATGCACTAACAAGTCCTAATAAGGATGAATGACATGTCAATCAACTTGTACCTTGCATAGCTCGAAGGAGAGGCATGTCATATATATATGGGGGTGCATCAACACATATTTGAGAAGTCAAGAATGTTCAATTCATTCCTTAGCTTGCAAAACCTCTTCTCATCTAATGGCTTGGTGAATATGTCGGCAAGTTGATCATCGGTGCCAACACTTGTGATTTTGATATCACCCTTGAGTTGATGGTCTCTTATGAAGTGGTGCCTCACATCAATGTGATTGGTTCTTGAATGTTGAACCGGATTGTTGGTTAGCTTCACCGCACTTTCATTATCACATAACAATGGCACTTGCTTGAAATTGATCCCATAGTCATTCAAAGTGGCTTTCATCCAAAGCAATTGAGCACAACAACTACCCGCACTTATGTATTCGACTTTGGCGGTAGAGAGTGCAACACTATTTTGCTTCTTTGATGACCAAGATACAAGTGACATGCCTAGCATTTGACATGTGCCCGATGTGCTCTTTCTATCAATTTTGCATCCCGCATAGTCGGAGTTCGAATATTCAATTAGCTCAAAGTTAGACCCCTTGAGATACCACAATCCAACATCTTGTGTATGCTTCAAGTACCTCAATATCCTCTTTGTAGCCTTCAAGTGGCTTTCTCTTGGAGAGGCTTGAAATCTTGTACACATGCACACACAAAACATCACATCCGACCTTGAAGCGGTCACATAGTGTAGACTTCCAATCATAGACCGATACAACTTTTGATCCACCATATTGCCACTAGCATCACTATCCAAGTGTCCATTAGTGTCCATTGGAGTGCTAATGTCTTTTGAATCTTCTAAGCCAAACTTCTTCATCATATTCAGAGTTGCTTGTCACTACTCACTAGCACCATTTTTTTTAATTGCCATGAAAATATCTAGAGTTGCTCAGCATGCATGCATAAATTGTAGGAATAAATAAACTATGCTTGTCATGATTATGAAACTTAAGAAAATCTGTTGGGACAGTTCACACAGGGAACAGGAACACACACACCGTCGAATCGAAAATCACATAGGACGATGAATGCTTTGGTTGCATGCAATTGATTGCCTTTGCGACAGCCTAATGAATCGTGGCCATTTCTCATGTAGATATTTCATCCTGGTCCCCCTAGCTAAGCTAGCTAAGCAGGGCTCCAATCGGGATTGACTTCAATTCAAGTCTAATCACCATATCCTTCATCCCCCGGCCAAAAGATAAAAATTTCTTGACCACTGTTCAGCTAATGCATGCTGCAATAATTCCAAAAGAACTTACTCTTAATCATTGCAAGCAAGAAATTAATCATAATCATCACTCTCAGGAGTCAGGTCTTATCTTGAAGCACTCTTTTTTTTCCCCACAAAGGGCGAGAAAAAGGGAGCTGAATATATACTGTACAATACCAAAAGTGCGCCTACTTTCTTCTGCTACAAAATTCTCCAAACCACACCACCGGAAAATAAATTCTAATTAAACAAGGAAAAGCTAGAAAAAAAGCATGGACATGATTGTAAATAAATAAATTAGGCTACATGATCTGTGGAGTCTGTCTTGGGAGGAGAGAGAAGGAAGGGGGCTCAGCCGCTCATTAGTGGCCAGCAAGAGACTAGAGAGAGAGGGAGAGGGAGGGTAAAACAGTCTATTCACAGGACCACCCTCATGGGCATCCATCAGTCAGGCCTCCATGTCCACCCTCAAGTACCCCACCACAACTCCCACCGCAGTAGCTTTTAAAGATAAACCAAACCCGCTCCTGCATCGCAGTTCGCAGCAGCAGCAGCTGCAACTTGCTCACAGGAACACAGAGCTGATGATCGATCAGCAGCCAAAACAGAAAGCGCGATTTGATCGCCTCCTCCTCCTCCTCCTCCACTACCACTAGCTAGCTAGCCTAGCCTGCCGCCGACCGCCGTGCGAGCTCACCGGGCTTGTGGAGCAGCTCGTGCAGAGCTGCACGGCCGGTGCCGGAGGCCGAGAAGGAAAGGTGAGCTGCCGCTCGTGTGTTCTGTTCTGTCCGTCCTCCTTTTTTTCTTTTAATTTCCCCTCGCAGTTTTGCAAAGACAATTTCTTCAGAACAAGCATCGCATTTCCCCACTCAATGTTCCTATTTTTAAAATAAATAAATATAAAAATCCCTGGGATCGGCTACTGTTTTTTTCTTCTTCTGGTAGTTAGTTACTGGAGTCGGTTAGGAATGTTGATGTTTGTCTAGGATGGATGTTGGTTTGGTCATTTCCTCGTCCTGAAAAGCTGCCTCTTCTTCTGCCTTTTGTCCACCAGTTCCATTCCCTTCCCTCTCTGAAAAAAATCGCAGTTTTCTTCGGAACATCTCTGCTCCGGGGGCCAGAACAGAAGGTCCACTCCGTTCCAAGAAAGCTAGCCCCGTTTCCCTTGTCTTCCTCCGCAAATCCTTCCTGATCTCCTTGGCGCCGCCGGCGCAGGTAGGTCGCCTGCGCCATTGCCGTCAGCCGCATCTAGGTGCGCATCTAGGTTCTTGGGAATCACTTCGTTCTCGTGCGTGAAAGATGATCTTTTTGGGACTTAATTGCCACGAATTCCCTTGTCTTCCTCCGCAAATCCTTCCTGATCTCCTTGGCGCCGCCGGCGCAGGTAGGTCGTCTGCGCCATTGCCGTCAGCCGCATCTAGGTGCGCATCTAGGTTCTTGGGAATCACTTCGTTCTCGTGCGTGAAAGATGATCTTTTTGGGACTTAATTGCCACGAATTCTTCAAGGTTGGAAATGATTTCCAAGAGAGAGAAATTGTGTTTTTCACAAGATCGCATGTGCTCTCTCACCTTGCGCCCTCAGGTTAACTGAAAATAAATTGCAAATTTCTTGGAGCCACGCCACGCGTGTTCTTTCCGTTTCTTCGACCGGTGTCACAAGTGTGTATGTCGGGATGAGTAGTGGAGAACTGGAGATCAACACACACTGGAAAGTTTTCTGTCAATTTCCTTTTGCGCATTCCAAACCTCCGTTGTTGCCTAGTACGGGTTTCTTTCTTTTAAGAGTGATAAGAGTGACCAGAACCAGTGGTCTGCTCTGTGGATTGCAATTCTTTAGTCACCGTTTGACTACCTACATGTGCTAGATCCTAAAACAATACAACAATTTCCCTGTTGCAGCGCGTTTCGCCGTCCATCCATCCATTCATTCATGTGATTGCTTGCAAAATTAACGAGCTAAAAGATTCCTACCCCTCACTTGCTTGTTCCCATGGTCTCCCAACATTGAGTCGCCAATTATTCCCGCTGTCCCCTCACCACAAGATGCTGCCCTTGTGCTCTGCAGGTGCTGCTGCTCCTCCTGCCGCCTGCGTCGTCCTGTGACTGAGATCCATCCAGCTCGGAGGAGAGGAGAAGGAAGAGGAGGAGGAGGAGCTCCTGGTCCTGGCTTCTAGACGTTGTGACCCAGATCTTGATGCATTTGCCCGACTAGTTTACTCATCTAGAGGAGAAGAGGGGTTGGGTTCTTGACCCGATTTGGTGGGGGCTTTGCCACTGGGATAGGGGACAGTCTGGCCTGCTGGATCTTTATCGCCAGTTGTTGGTCCTGTCCTTTCCGTTGGGCTGCCTGGAAGCATTCACATGCCGCTGGCTCCTGCCGGTTTGGTACTTTCTTGACGGATTGGTTAACCGCTGTCTGTGGGGTTGGGTTGTTGTGCTCCTCCTCCTCCTTTCATCTCATTTTGTGGTGATTGGTGGAGGAAGAGCTAGGAAGATCTTCTCTCTTGTTTTTGGATCATTTCTCGTTGGTGTGGCACAATGAAGTACATGAAGCTTGGATCAAAGCCGGATGTCTTTCAGACAGAGGGTAACAATATCAGGTTAGTTGATTTGTTCCTGCCTTAGCACCTCAGTTCTTCGTTCAGATTATTACAGAGACATACATCTTCTTTTTTGACTGCTCAACCTCAGTAGACTTTGTTCTCATTGATTTACTTTGCTTCACCACTGCTGCTCATGTTGCATTGAATTTATTTTGATGAATGTTCTAGAGATTATGAGATAGAAATTTCAAGATCCATTTCACTTGATAGGAAATAATAGGCCTCAGCAGTTCTAATTCGATTTTCTTAGCATATTTGTGTTTTAATATGCATCTTGTCTGCTATTTGGCCAAGATTTTTTTTTAGGGCCTGTTTAGTTCCATCCCAAAATCCAAAATCCAAAATGCAAAATATTTCAGGGAGTGTTTAGTTTCAACCAAAGTTTGGCTTATTTTGGATTCCAATGATGGGGATTGTGAGGGTGGCACACAAACCAATGCAAATTCTGGGTTATTTTGGCCTCTTGAGTCCAAAACCCAAAATAGGGAATGAACCACTTTTTGCCAAATATTTTGGGTGGTGTTTAGTTCCATTTGCAAAATGAAAAACCAAAACCCAAAATATTTTGGATTTCATGGGGATCTAAACAGGCCCTTAGAAAAGGATATTTTTCCAAGATTTAGTGGATCTGCTTTTTGACTATTCATTTAAGAGATAATTTAAATCAATGGAGTTGCTCAAGGGGTCAATCATACTGGTGAACTGGATCAGCTGGAAAGAGGCTTTAGTTCTGTAGTTTTTCTGTGCTCTGTTTCTTAAATGGGAAGGAAAGGAAGTGACGATATCCATAGGGGCTTTTGCTTTGCTTTGCTTTCTATTTGTTTGAGTTTGGAATTTAGCATGGAATATCCAATAATTTTGAAGTGTGTAAAATTAGTGTTATGAATTAAAATAACACTAAAAATTAAACTAAGGCTGGTTCCATCTTCACAAAGCTATATGACCAACAGCTGTGTTTTATATGTGGCTTGTGTGCCAGTTATTAAGGTGTGGATTACCCTCTTATTTAACAACCAACATGAAACTCATAGTCTGGAATACTAGGAAGCGCATCTGATGATGACATGCAGATGGCTAACTGTATAACTGATCTTGTTTATACACTAAGTTGTCCTTGATTCCTTCAAGTGGCATATGTTCTTAAAGTTCTTATTTACTTTGGAGGCTTGTGTCGATTTAACCATAGGAGTTCTTTTCTCTAGTTTGCTTTGTATTTTACCTTTTCGATGAGTGGATTGGTTAGTGGCATTGTGGTCCATCAGAGAAATTTAATTTCTGGAGCTCAATAATTTCTCTTTACCTTTGATAGAACTAAGTTTTTAATCATCTGTGTTGGACCACAAATCAGTTCAAATCAGTTATACCTGTCATACACGCTGCTGGTATATCTGAAGTTGCTTTTGCTTTTTTCTAGTTTTGCTTAAGGTACTTGGGCAAAAGGCTAATGTTCTGTCACTGTTATCTCACCTTTAGCTGATTCGCTGAGCTATGATTTTGTTTCCTTGCGTCGTTTCAGCTCTGCATTATTGCAGCATTTACAGTATAAGGACTTATCCAACAATCATTGCATTGAACGTAACATGTACGTCTTACCATTGTTTTTTTTTTAAAAAAACATCTTACCATTATTTTAAATAAATGGTACATGTGTACTTACTATGTTGCTCACATTGGATAATTCTGCTTATCATGCAATATCTTCACATATTTTCTCCCATTGCCTTTCCTCTACTTGCATCACTTAGCTTCAATGCTAATGTTTTGCAAACATGCTTTTCAGGTTTGTTGCGACAGAGCTGGCAACAGACATTGTTATATCCATTGGCGATGTCAAGTTTTATCTTCACAAGGTATTGACTTTATGATCCGTACATTATTAGCCTCAGTATGCATTGAACAAGAGTAGACCTTATTGTGGTAGAGGCGTAGAGCTATATTTTGTGCCACCTGAAAATCTTAGGTGTGGTTATGAGTACCATTGGCACATCACATCCTACTCCTTTTACTTGCTCAAAAAGGAAAAAAAAAAACATCCTCCTTCCTTTGTTTGCATATTCCGCCAATTGTGCCTGCGTTCTGAGTCTCTGACTAGATGCATTTGCTTAGCAGCTGGTTCATATCTAATGCAGTATAGTTCTGTGTCAAACAATTAGTTTACATGTTTTTTTATGTACAAAGGGAATAATCACGTACCCTGCAATTTTTTTTTCAGTTCCCTCTTCTATCAAAGAGTTCACGCCTGCAAAAGTTAGTTGCTTCAAGCAATGAGGAGAAAAATGATGAAGTGGATATCTCTGACATCCCTGGTGGGCCTTCAGCATTTGAAATATGTGCTAAGTTCTGCTACGGCATGATTGTAACACTCAATGCATATAATGTCCTCGCTGCCCGCTGTGCAGCTGAGTACCTAGAAATGTTTGAAACCGTTGACAAAGGAAACCTCGTATACAAGATTGATGTGTTTCTGACATCAAGTGTATTTCGCACCTGGAAGGACTCAATCATAGTTTTGCAGAGCACAAAGTCACTGCTACCTTGGTGTGAAAATTTGAAGGTAATCAACCACTGCATTGACTCTATCGCGTCGAAGGCGTCAATTGATCCATCAGAGGTCGAATGGTCATACACTTACAACAGAAAGAAACTCCCATCTGAGAATGGTATTGAGTCACATTGGAATGGTGTCAGGAAGCAACCTATGGTTCCTAGTGACTGGTGGGTTGAGGACCTTTGTGAGCTTGAAGTGGATTTGTACAAGCGGGTGATCATGGCCATCAGGGCAAAGGGAAGCACACCAGCTGTTGTCGTTGGAGAAGCATTGAGGGCCTACGCATACCGACGGCTGCTTGGCTCCCTTGAAGATGCTGTGAGCAATGGAGTTGATTGCACAAAACGTCGTGCAGCTCTTGATTCTGTTGTATTCCTCTTGCCCACTGAGGAAGGCTCAGTGCCATGTAGTTTTCTTCTTAAGCTGCTAAGAGCTGCATGCTTGCTGGGATCTGAGGAGTCCCATCGCATTAACTTGATCAAGAGAATAGGCACACAATTGGATGGTGCTTCAGTCTCAGACCTTCTTATACCACCAAATACTGATGAAAACAATGTATACAGCTTAGATCTGATCATGGCAATAGTGGAAGAATTCATGTCACAGAATAGTGACAGTGGTAAGGAAAAAATTCAAGATGATGAAGAAATCGTGGAGATTGAGAACGTGACGTCTGTTTCCAGCACGTCAAAACTGGCAGTTGCAAAGCTGATCGACGGATATCTTGCTGAGATTGCTAAAGATCCCAACCTTCCTGTTCCAAAGTTGATCGCACTTGCTGAAATGGTGTCTTCTCTACCCCGGCCAACACATGACGGGCTCTATCGTGCCATTGACATGTATCTGAAGGTATCTCTTTGTGTTTCCACCAAGTGCTCCATTAATTGTAGGGAGTTTGAATACTTAACAGCACTGCTTTCCATGCTTACAGGAGCACCCCAGCCTATCAAAGAGTGAAAAGAAGAAACTATGCGGTCTGATGGACTGCAAGCAGCTGTCACAGGATGCGTGCATGCACGCCGTGCAGAATGAGCGTCTCCCCTTACGCGTGGTTGTGCAAGTTCTCTTCTTTGAGCAAGTCCGGGCATCAGTTGCTTCTGCAAGGAACGACCCTTCATCTGAGCTCCCATCTGTTGTTCGCTCTCTTCTTCCCAGAGAGAATGGCAACTCTATGGGCAGCTCCAGATCAGCTGCCACAACGACAACGGAGGAGGAATGTGGGGTCCCGACATCGAGTGACATCAACTCTTTGAGGTCAATGAGGCTCGCCAACAACAGCGGTGGAAGCGAGAGGAGCAGTGGCAGCAGTGACATCAACAAGAACAGCGATGACAAGAGCGCCGCAGGCAAGGCAAAGGGGATGCTGATGCCGAAGAAGATATTGAGCAAGCTCTGGTCTGGGAAAACGAACGCTGGTGAGAACAGCAGCTCAGACACGTCGGAGAGCCCTGGGTCCGTCAACCCTGAGGAGGTGAAGTCCACGCAGTCAAGGATCACAAGGCGCTCAGTATCCTAGTCGCGGGGGTTAATGGGGTCACAGCCACTAGTTTTGTTCTTGCTCTGGATTTGCCTTCATTAGAAAGTACGTAGTAGTAATCTTAAATGTGGAGTACTACTACATACTAGCCTCAGTTGTCATGTCGCCAATGACTTTTTTTTTTTTTTTGCATGGGATTTGCTTCTAGCTGGAATAGGTTTGGTCATTGGTGATGTTTTCAGCGAAGTTCCATGGGATATTTATGTGACCTTTTTCCATGGTAGGAATACAAAGAAAGTACAGGTCGTTATAATTGATGTATTTTTGCAGGACAAATCATAGTGTTTTAGTTTGTTTCTTACTATATAATATAACACCCGTTATACTCACACACAAGTGTTGAGGCTGATCAGAAAACAACGTCTGTTCATGTTCGGTCGGCTTTCAAGTTGGGCTCATCGTTTCTGCAGCCGATAATGTAACAATTAACAAGTTCTACAACTTTTATATAAAAAGCAACTTCATTTGACACCATATAAGAAATATATGATTCTTCTAAGGCAACCAGCGCTAGTACGCGATTAATATACTGCTTAAATTTTCTTTAATTTTTTAACATCTTAACGACCTTAAATAAATAAACTAAAAACTAAAAACTTATAGATCTCATTAAAACCTATAATTTTCATATAAAAATCATCTTCATCTAATATCATATGAAAAAAGTATAAATTTTCTAAGGTTGGACTTGTAGTGGGCTAAATTTAATTTAAAACGACTTCCAAATTCAGATATTCCAAATTAAATGTAGGAAGGTAGAAAGCAGTCGGACCAAACCATTTTTGTTCCGATTCGAATTTGGTGTTCTAAATTTCAAAATGAATTCAAATTTGTTTAAAAATATGAATCGATCAGGTTAAATGTAGAAAACAATGCGGACCTTGTCTTTAGCGTCTCTCATGATGAAAATAGTAAATAAAAGCATAGAAGAATAAATAGACACAAGACGGAGAGAATATTCAGTATTTCTCTAAATATTCTTTATTATAATTCAAATTTTATACTCATTAGATCATGCATAACTTAATTATAGATTTATTTATTAGATTTACATCTAGTGCATTAAAATTGGATTTTATATTTTATGTTTTTTCTGTGATTTACTATGATTTTTTTTTATAGATTTAGCCAAAATAAATAAATAAAATATAAAAATAAACCATCGTTATGAACAGTTTTCAAAGTTAGAAGAGTGAAGATTTCTCGTTTCGTTTGATAGTTCGGCGAGAAAAAACAGAGTTAAATCAAAGTTGAGAGAGATGAAAACTAGTTTTTTCTTCTCTCCTATATATACATAGTACTGTCAAGATAAAAAAGTTTAAAAAACCCCACGATGTATAAATGGATTAGGATTATGATTTCTTTTTCTTCTGGTTTTACAACACGTTGCACAGTAGGAAAGCCCGGTCCGAACTCCGAAGGTAAGGAAAAGGCCCAGTTTGGCAATTGCAGCCCTAAGCCTGCACAGAGTTTACAAGTCCGGTATTCCCCATCGGACATCGGCGCCGTCACGGCCGACGCTTGAGACGCTCGCCGCCACCTGCCAGAGTGCCAGGCCGCCACCGCGCACGACTCCGTCCTCCTTCGCCCCCTCATCCTCTCCTCCCCGGTTCCCGCCCCTAACACTAGCACTAGTAGTGAGTCGAGAGGCGGCGTCAAGGGACTGCCCAACGCGCCGGCGACCCCCCTCAACCGCCGCAGTTTCGTCGAGATGGACTTCCAGGTCGTCGTCCTCGCCGGCGGCACTTCCGAGAAACTCTCGCCCCTCGTTTCCAAGGTGGTATCCCCCTCCCCTTCTCTCTTTCCCCCCCATCTCACCTCACCTTGTCCCTGTTAGTCCCGCGTCTTAACCTGTACCTAAGCTTCCTCCTCTTCACTTGCGCAGGACGTTCCCAAGGCGTTGCTCCCGGTCGCCAACCGCCCCGTGCTCTCTTACGCGCTGGACCTACTTGAGGCCAGCGACCTCAAGGACCTCATCGTGGTGAGCTCCTCGCTCTTCCCCTTCTATTCCTCCTGTCACGGCTGTGGTCCCACCTTCTCAAGCCACGAGCAGGATGTTGTTTGGCTGATGTAGTGATGTGGTGTGGTGCAGGTGGTTGAGGGCAGGAGGCAGCGCAGCTTGTCGACGCTTGGGTATCCAGCGCGTACCTGGATCGGCTTCGAGTGGAGGTCAGTTTTCTTCTGATTCGGTGTCCGAGATTGCGATGCCCAATGCTCGGTTACTTAGGGGATTGCCTTTGTGTTAGTAGTAAGAGTGATATGTAACTGGAGAAGATCCTAGAAACAAGCATATAAATTTGTTCTAAGGATGCATGAAGATAAATTAGCTGGATGCATTTTCATGGCAGAACCAAACAAGCCTTTAGAACTAGGTATTATGTGAATGTTTTACTTCTTATATTAGATTATTGTTCATGTGCCTCCATAGACAGCCTTTTTTCAACACTTTCTTCAATGAAGTGAGAATGTGAAGCTTGCGTACTATATGTCAATCCAAACGTAACTCCATTAAAATTTATCTTGTGAGCATGCCTTTGTTATAACTTATTTCCTTTTTTCATCAATGCTAATCATTAAACCTATGGATGTTTCTGTTCATGTTATATATAAAGTCAGTATAATATATGATTCTAAAAAAAACTCGACCTGAAGGGGTTAAGGCTGCCTCCACAACATTCCAAATAAGAAGAAGACCTTCTCACCAGACCGAGAAAACCCCTGAACCCCCGTCCGACCCTTACACAGTGGCTTTCCGTCGCCCAAGTGAGAATTGGGCCGGTGCCCCCTCAGTGCTTTGGATATGTGACAGACAAGGGGATTTTTTTTTAACCTTAGCCTGAAATTTGCTCCCACGGGGAGTCGAACCAAGGACTTGACGAGTGCTGCCGGGGTACTCTGATCAATTGGACTGGAGGACTTTTTGGCTATAGTATATGATTCTGTTTCTAGTAACTTCAACTTCTTGAGTTCCTTCTTGTTTTTATAAAGTTCTCTCCTAATTCTTTGTTTTCTTTGATTGACATTTGTTTGTTTATGGCTCAATCTCATTGACAAACAATTGAATGACTGTAGGGGAACATATTTTCATTTTGTTTGTGGAAGTAACTCTTATTTGTATTCAGGTAGTTGTGGTTTCTGAAGACCTTGGAAGTGCTGGTGCATTACGAGCTATTTCAAAGCGACTGACGGCAAATGATATTTTGGTAATGTTTGTGCTTTCATACTATGGCAGTGTTGACAAAATGTTGCACAATTCTAACACATTGAGCTGTGTTTGAAACTTTGAATAGGTAGTTAGCGGTGACCTGGTAACAGATGTGTTGCCTGGGGCTGTTGCTGCTACTCATAGAAGAAATGGTGCAGCTGTTACTGCTTTACTATGTTCTATTCCTGTTAGTGGTCCTTCAGACACTGCTTCTTCTAGTGGGAAAGATAAAGCTAAAAAGCCAAATCGTTTGAACATAGTAGGGCTGGACAGGAGTAAACAATTCTTGTTGCATATCGTGTCAGGTTTGCTTACTGTGATTTCATTAAGTGTAATATAAGGCTAGTAATGTCATGCATGATTCTCATACCTGTCAAGGTCACCTGTAGGAACTGAAGTTGAAAAAGATGTTCAAGTTCATAAAAGAAAATTACAGGCTGTTGGTCAGGTAAGGCACCTAATCTGTGTATCAAGTCAGCTACATTTGTTTCTGAGGAATTTTGAGTTTCAATGCTATATTTATGTTGACATTGTTATGCATCATGATTCTTGAAAAAACAAACAGGCCAACACTAGGTTGTGTCAATCTCACGTTTTTGCAGCTGGGTTGTCCTTGCAGTGATTTATATAGAAAAATCTGTGGCCCATAAGCAGCCATGTATGTATAAGATATAAGAGTATTGCTGGACGATTGGGTTCTTGTCATAGTCACTCGGAGTCGGAGGGGTGTTTGGATCTCAGGACTAAAAGCTCATTCTGGGTTTTGGATGCCAAATGGAAGGACTAAACATAGAGAAAAAAATTAATGACGATTAATTGATGGTTCGACCATTAGGGGCCATTAGAAAAAAAAATAGTTCACATTTAGCTTGTTATCGTACGATGAATAATTTTTAGCCCTGAGATCTAAACACCCCTAGGCATGGCAACTGTGGAGTATTTGTAACATGGGAAAAATCTTTTGCTATATTGCTATTAGATTTGGTACTATACCTGTCACTAAAATAATTCGATGTTTTGTTATGAACCTTAGTTCATATAAGGGATAGAGAGGATAACCATTGCCAAGAGGAAGGCCAGGCAAAGTCGGCGTGGAGGGAGACTGGAATATTTGGGGGTAACTGGATTGTTTGTTGTTCATTGCTTAATCCAACATAAGCTAATTACAGGCTATATATAGAGCAGCCCAGCCCCTGCTGGCGCCCAACAGCTAACTCCTTGTTTCTCTCCCCAACATTAACTCTAATTAACTCTATTCTCTTCCCCAGAACACTAATTGCTATTGACCACAGCTGCATGCACCCCTCATGACATGTTTACACAGTAATAAGCTAGCTTTACAGACTCAAAGTAGCTGCTGTTTATACTGACCGTCATGTACAAATCATGAGAATTGGTTCCAGCGAGTTTTCTAGCCAGCCAGGGTTGGGCACTCCGTAAAGGCGAGATCAAGTTCTTTTTCGTTTTAAGATGGCCTCAGTCCCTTGATAGCTTAGTTGCAATATACTGTACTTAAACACTTGAATGCTATCATTTTTATAATAATTGTTTTTTTATTGGATGTTCATATCAAATTTTATTGGGAAGTAATAGCAGTCATGTTAATTGGTCTGTAATGATTTTGTTTAATTTAAATTCTGATTCTGAAAAGCACTCAGTTTGAATGGTTTGATGAACTATAAATTGAACTAAATGTTCTATCCTTCTTTTGTTAGATGGAAATTCGAAGTGACCTAATGGATGCACATCTTTATGCTTTTAAGAGGTTAGTATATATATTTTTTAACCTTTTGTGATGTCTTGTTTGGTTGCTCTTTCAAATATGCTCACACACAAGCCAAATATTTTGCCATAACTTACTGCTGGTCACAGGACAATATTACAGGATGTACTGGAAAAGAAGGAAGCATACCGTAGCATTAGACTTGAAGTCCTCCCGTATTTAGTTAGGAGTCAATTGGTATGCTCATGCTTAATAACATGTAAACATGTAACACTTTCGTCTGAAGTAGTATTTAACTGTTGTAAACTTGAACAGAGATCAGCACCATCAGGTGGCAGTGGAACAGCAGTTGATGAAACTGGGAGTAGTGCCGTTCAGTCCAGTGGTAATTTGCAGTGTTTGTCGCAGCATCGTGTCATTGCACCATCTGCTTTCAAGCAGGATGTACTATCAAGATCAAGTGGTGGACATAGGTGCTGTGCTTATATTGCTACTAAAAGCAAATACTGTCACCGCTTGAACTCAATTCAGTCATATTGTGATATCAATCGAGATGTAAGGATTTATTCTACAGGGAATTATTGTCACATGCATCACTATTGAATCATGATTAAATTATTATTATTTTGTATTGCAGGTTATAGGGGAAGCTAGCCACCTGTCTGGTTATTCGTTCTCTGCACAAAACAATATCATCCACCCTTCCTCTGTTCTTGGATCAAAGACTACAGTAAGTCTGTTGAACTACTAGCAATCTAGCATCATGAGATGGTCTCCTGAAAATACAGAGAACATATCGTGAAATCATTGTAGGATGTGATTTTGTTAGCTGCTACCATGTTGCGTGTAATATATATATATATATATATATATATATATATATATATATATATATATATATATATATATATATGAAAATATTCATTTGCTTGCTTTAAGATAATACTGATCTTTCATTTATGGGATTTCAGTATCAGTATGCTTCAGTTAAAGTTGTGATTACTTTGCCATGTTAGCAAGCATTTAAAGAGAGATCATGACATGAAAGTCCTTTTATTGAGAGGTTAATAATGGTTTTTCATGTGACAAATCTAAGACTTTAATGCATGCCAATGATCAAACTTTACAATGTTTGATTGCATGTCTAGATTATCTATTTAACTTCAGAGGTAGTAATAAGTTGCTTTTGGTAAATTAATAATGAGATGCTTTTATCCAATTCTGTATGATGTTTGAAATGGTTAGAATTTCTATTTTGGCTTATTTTGTTGTATTTTATGTTTGTTTAGATAGGACCACACTGTATTCTTGCTGAGGGTTCACAGCTAGGTGACAAGTGTAGTGTGAAGCGATCCGTGATTGGTCGTCATTGCCGAATTGGTTCCAATGTAAAGGTAATTCCAGTGTGACTTGTTATTCCATTACAATGTTTTTTGTATGCTCTTGTTGTTTAAAAAAATTAATACCTTGATATCATGCTAAAAAGTTGTAGTTGCTGGCTTATGTAGCAAAACTAGGAATTGGCATGTGGGGTGTGTATTACAGGGTACAGAAACCGGTTGTATTTGTAACCATTAGTGTTCTTTTAGATCTACCCTGCTTAGGCTTAAGAGTGTTCTTTAATATAGCCTTCCCTGCAGAGGCATGGGTATCCATATTCTATACTATTATTCTTTGCCATCGTGATGTATTCCTTGGAAAAGGAGTCAATGTTCATAAACCTTTCAAAGATTTTCTGTTAACTAGCAAGATGCAATTAGTAATATCTGTTTGTTCTCTGTAAGGTATCCTTTGTGATTATCTTGCAATTATATCTTGATGCTTTCTTGAATTACTGTTTGGCCTTTAGATATCCATGCCAGGTTTAAGTTCCATTCTGGTTTAAGCTTCTTTGTTTCCTTCTCATGAAAGAAAAATCACTTCCACCCTTGCTGCAGATTGTCAACTCTGTTGTGATGAATCACGTTTTTATTGAAGATGGTTGCCACATTCAAGGTTCTGTTGTATGTAATAATGTTCAACTGCAAGAACGGGCTGTTCTGAAAGATTGCCAGGTACTCTCTTCTGCACTCCCTGTAGCGCAGAGATTTTTAAATGCATGCACTAGAATTGGCCAGCAATATCTTCCATTGTGTCAATCTTACTAGGTTTATTTAATAGAAAATAATCATTAGTTGCCAAAAGTTTGTTTTTTGGACTGTCAAGGTCCATAGTGATTTAATCTTGATCAGGAGTGGAGCTCCTTAGTTCCCCAGGGATGGTCTTGTCATGTGGAGTGCAGCTGCTTACCAGTTTGTTAACTGAAATGGATGCACAGCTTAAATTCATGTCTTGTTCAGTAATTTCTTCAATATCTCATTTTTCAGGTTGGAGCCGGTTATATTGTGACTGCTGGCAGCGAGCACAAAGCAGAATCCCTAGCAAGAAAGTACAGTGAGATTTGACTGTTTTATTGGATCCTGAATGATTTTTTGTTCACTTGAGATGCACCCCCTTAGAGAAAAAGAAGGGTTGCAGTTCTTGTCCAAAATTTATAAAATGTTATTATATGTACAACAGCACAGTTTTGATTGCAGTGTAACAGTGCGAAAGGTTTTGTTTGCTTATTCAGTACTAGTTTTGTACCAGGCTGCTTGCATGCTGTTGCTGTCTGACGGCAATGGATGGATTATAGTTGGGGCATGTAGTAGGCTATCTCTAAGTTTCTAATAGTTATTTCTAAAATATAGAATATAATTTTACATCAGAAATCCTATACTTCCTAAATATTCTAACCAATTTTATATATTCTTTCTCTCTAGTACATTGCATCTGGAATTCTTATCTACTTTTTATTATTTCCACGCTCTTTCACCTTTAGATCGTTTGATAAATACGCCAATGGGAGAGAAGATATGCGTGTGTTGAAAGCGCGTAACTTTATGCGGAATAAGGTGACTTTTTTAAGTAAAAAAAAAGATTAGGAGTTGTTGGAGAGGAATTGTTTCCTCGTTCACCTAAAAACCAAGGATTGGGAAGAGATCTAGGGAACTCTTGCATGCTCTTATACCTTTAGAGCATCTTTACCAATACTATGCTGATCAGACCTACTACGTATCTATTTGGGTAGACACTCATTTTCATACTATCTGGTCGCTGCTTCCGACTCTAGCGATACAATCTAAAACATATTTTCAAATTCATTTTAGAAGTGGATGACATGTGGGCAATTTACGTGGAAAGATTTTTTGGGTATTAGTAGGGCACCAACATGAATGGGTGGTGGCAGGGAAAAAATGTAGGCCAACAAATCATATAGTAGGGTTTGAAAGTTCTTGTTTGTTTTTGGTTAATTGATAAAACTTATTGGACTAATCATGTGTCAAAAGTGTCTTTGATTAAGATATGATGGTTCAATCCAAGTGAAGGAGCTAGATCATAGACATGGTGAAGGTGATGACCAAAAGTGTTGGTCAAGTGCTTCAACATGGAAAGAAGAAAGAGAAAAAACAAAAACCATGATGATAAATGCAAAAGTATCCTATATGGTTTTGTTTTGGCACTCAAAACATCATAAAGGGTGTGAGTGTGTTTAGGATTGATAGTTGTACTATTAAGAGGAGACAATCCAACGGTTATCAAGGGTCACTATGTCAATTCATACATGCATATGTATTAGGATCTAGTGTGGTGTTGGGACACCCTTGAAAATGCTTTGAAAATATGCTAACACACATGCACAAAGGTGGTACACATTGTGTTTGGCACATGGGAGCAAGGGTGGCGAAGTTAGAGAAGGTTCAGGGTTCACAAAATGTGATCGGACGCTGCATTCGGTGGCTAACCGTAGGCTCAGAGTGACTGTGAGGTGTGCATCGAATGCTATCAGGGTCCGATCAGTAGTGATCGGACGCGTTCGGTCGCTCTAGGACCCCTCTGATCAGACTCCACTGACCAAACGCGATGCTCACACTGTTCACGCGTCCAGTCGATGAGAGGTGTTAAGATGACTTTATGGTTTACGGTTTAGGGTTTAGGGTTGCAAATAGAATTCAACCAAAGACTTGTATATTGTGGGATTTCAATGTACTAAGTGAAATCTAGGACTTGATGGCTTAAGATGGTGAAGATAGCAAGGAAAGACTTCGAGGTACTAAGCAAGGGTGATAGTCAAGAGATGGCTTGGCGGTCGAGGAACCTAGCTAGGGTGAAGAAGGAAATACTTGCATTTAGTTGAGGTACTAATCAAGCTATCAAGGTCATATTGAAGTGGAGGATCAAATCATTATTGGAGTATTTGGTGAAGAGTGACTTGATACATTTGGATTAATCTCTATTTGACGAATGGAATCAAGTCACATGCTCAAGATAGATAAGCTCAAGTATGAAGATCAATATTGACTTGTTGGCACCCTCATTTGATGAAGATTGCAAGACACGACTTTGGTTCAAAAAGATCAACTCAAAAGGTTTAAATTCATTTGATATTTAATTTTGTGTTAATAGGGAAATTGTACTATAAAAAGGGATGCATCATGTTGATAGATAAATGTTCACAAGTACTCAAACCAACCCAGTAGCTTGTGTGAGGGAGAGACCATGCTCACTAACTCTTTTTGCAATGACAGACAACATCAGACACATATCGAACATGTCTAGTAGTTGCCAGATGCAGATTTTGTCTATCACTTTCGGGGAGTTGAGTTTGTCGGAAGTCCCAACGAATGTCCGAAGTCCCGACTCTATGCACTACATCTATGGTATTTTTCAAGTGTAGATTTTGTCTGTGTCAGGGAGTTGAGTTTGTCGGAAGTCCCAATAAAGGTCATGAGTTCCGGTGGTCGAAAGTCCCGACGAACATCAGCTCTATGCACTAACTAAGATTGACTAGGTCAGGCAATACCGGAAGTGTCTAGGATTTGTGAAGAGTGTTTTTGACCTATGTGGTTTTGGGTATTTGGATATGTCAGAAGTCCTAGAGAAATGTCGTTAGTTCCGGAAGTCAGAAGTCACGACGAGCGTTAGAAGTCCCGACACTTAACACTGAATAGAACCCAATGCCCAGGGAATACCGTACATGTCCGCTATCACCCCAACGGCTAGAAATCAACTAGTTTTTCAAAGGGACTATAAACCCCACAAACCTCCATCTTTGAGCACCGCTAGTTGTGTAGATTCTTAGCATGTTTTTGAGCTTTGCTAACTCTCCCAAACACTCTTTTAGTGAGTGACTGATCCAAATTACTAAATCCAATTTATGGGTCGAGAGAAAACCACTTGAGTACTAGGCATATTATTTATCTCGTTTTCATATTTGAATGTGTTAATTTTTATAAAAGGCCTATTCATCCTCCTATAGACACCGTCCTAGGTCCTTTCACTATGGCTGAAAGTAATTCTCTTTGATTATTTAGTATAATATTTCAAAATCATGATGGAGAATCATATCACAAAATTAGAAGAAACTACTTTTTTTAGTTCTCATCCTCTTAGTTGGTTTTAGGGAACCACGTCATAGAATCAATAGAGAAACACTTTTCTCTGAAAAAGTTTTTGCTGAGATCTTGCTAGATTTATCAAGGAATCAGCTGGAGCTTTGCCAAACAAGGTCCAACATTTGCTCATCTCAGCTCCTCGCTCAAGTTTTTGTCCGTTCGCGCTGTCACTAAGCAGGTAAGATCCATGGGCAAGTACCCATGGGAGAGCACATGAAAGTGTGTTTCTAGTGGAGCAACGATGTTGGGTCCATTAGAGAATTCCAATGATAGTTGAGCCTCTCTCAGTTTTGCAAGACAAGCAGCCAAACTGAAGCTCGTCGGCCCCACCTCCTACGGATGGAGGCGAGGCATGGAGACTGGTTGTTCCATAATCTAGACCCACGAGTGGACCACTGATTGCCTGGCTAGTCTCGTCGTAGAACTAACTCTTCCCGCTAGTGGAGCTCACAAGTGTGGCTATCTGTCGATTGTTTCCCGCCTATAACCCACCCATCCCATTAGGTATGGGTTGGTGGGATATGACCTCATTTTATCACCATTCCAATAGTTTTTATCACATTCAAATATCCAAACAGGAGTTATGCTATACACTTTCCCCATTTCTTATTCCTCTTGTCCTATTTCTTACAATCTAAATGTCACATAACATTTTCACTACTCTAGCGAAGGGACACATCCACCGGCGTTTTTTCGGGCATGTTTCGCAAGGTTCCGCCTCCACTAAAAGCAACTCTGGCTCATATGAAGGAACAACTCAAGAAGTGGAGTCGTTGATGTTTTGGTAAAACATTTTTTTCTGATAGATAAGAAGGGTTTTTTTAGAAAGATAGATAAGAAGGTTGTAATGTCTATAATACCCTAGTTTTTTTCTTTTCCTTTTTGTCCATTTTCTTTTTTCTTCATTTATTTATTTTGCTATTTCCCATCGCTCTCGGGAGGACCGGGACGGGATACCGCGGCTCGAGCACGCGCATAGCGAGCCTTTCTTCTCCGCCGCCCCACCGCTCCCGCTCGGACTACCATCACCGCCCCACACCTCCCGTCGCGACGCCGAGCGACGGAGCACATCCGCCTCCTCCGCTCTGCCCCTCGCGCCCTGCCTCCCGCGCCGTCTCGCCTCTCATCGCCGCCTCGCCTACCTCCTCCGTCGTTCCTGGCCGCCGGGCTTCTTCTCCGTCGTCGGCTACGCGCGTGAGGAGAGAGGAGAAGCGGCAGCGCGTGGATCTAGGGGGCAGCGGAGTCCATCCCGCGTGAGAAGGGAGAAGGATCCGGTGAGATCTACTTTTTTCAGCTCCTCCATTTCTCGCAGCTCTCTCAGCGCGGTCGCGCCGCTTTGGAAGCGCTTATGCCCCCAAATCCAAGCCTTGCAGCTTCAGCGCGCGCTTAGTTCCGCTTTTTGGAACCCTGCTTTTAGCAAAAGCTTGCTTCTTACTGCTTGGATTTTAGCAAGATCTAGCTCGCAAAGGGTAAACGTGTACTGCCGTGTTCGGTCATTTTCCAGGAGCAACATTTGCTTTTCCTCTAGAAGCCAAAATCCAAGTTTACTTATGCAAGTCTTGCTGTTTTCTCGCTGGAATCTCGGGGTGTAGAGGTTGTGACAGGTTTTATGCCTTTAGATCACCCTTTTAAAAACATCAATAATGCTCAAATCTTGTGCATAATTTCAGCTATTCTTTTAGTTGGTCAGCTAAATTGAAGTATCCATTTGGAGTTCTAAATGTTGCTCCTTTGTTGTTTTTGGGCAGGGGTTTTCAGTTCAGCGCAGCATATCAAGATTGTCTCTGTTAATATGTGTATGAGATCAGTTAACTGATAAGGGCATGTGAAGAACCAGTGATCAGTAATTTGTACACTCCAGATTGTAGTATCCTCTGAGATGGACGGAAGAGAATCAGGCTTATGGTAAATCCTGGTGAATATTTATGGGAGGTCAGCAAGTTCTGGCCTGACTAAGACTAGTAAAAAAAACATTGCTTCATCTCAGATCATCAATGATGAGAATGAGGTTCCCGAAACGTTATCTCATAGTATTGCTGACATTCATCTGCACAAATGTTTGCTACATTGAGCGCGTGGGTTTCTCGATTGCTTACACTGTTTCAACTGATGCCATCGATGTGAATCAAGCGAACAAGGGCATGATACTGTCTATGTTCTATTATGGTTATGTTTTATCACAGATTCCTGGTGGATGGGCAGCACAGAGAATAGGAGGTAGACGTGTTCTGCTACTGTCGTTCGTATTGTGGTCTATGATATGTGGTTTAATTCCACTCGATCCCAACAGAGCAACCATTCTGGTCCTCTCTCGCCTATTTGTTGGTGTAGCACAAGGTTTCATATTTCCTGCCATTCACACTGTTCTGGCGCAGTGGGTGCCACCACAGGAGCGCTCTCGCTCGGTATCTCTCACTACCTCAGGGATGTATCTTGGTGCAGCCTGTGGCATGCTTTTCTTCCCAAGTCTGGTGAAGCACTCGGGACCCCAGTCAGTTTTCTTTGTTGAAGCAGTGTTGGGAGTAGCATGGTCTGTAATATGGTTGAAGTTTTCCAGTGACCCACCTCGTACTGATCTTCCAAAGTTATCAATGCCAAAAGTGGCATCTCGAGACATGATTAAGGCACAAGCAGGAGGGGTTGTCGCACCTCGCATGGTAAAGATCCCATGGCGAAGGATAATATTCAGTCTACCCGTTTGGGCAATTGTTGTAAACAACTTCACCTTCCACTATGCCCTGTATGTTCTTATGAATTGGCTCCCTACCTATTTTGAGCTTGGACTTAAGCTTAGCCTCCAGGATATGGGTTCCTCAAAAATGCTTCCCTATTTCAATATGTTCATTTTCTCCAATATTGGTGGTGTGATTGCTGATCACTTGATTACAAAGAGGATTTTGTCTGTTACCAAGACAAGGAAGCTTCTGAACACCATCGGGTTCATTGTCTCAGCATTTGCACTCATGGCCCTTCCTTCATTTAGCACACCCTCAGGCACTGTAATGTGTTCAGCGATATCCCTTGGTTTTCTGGCTCTAGGAAGAGCAGGGTTTGCTGTAAACCATATGGATGTTGCTCCGAAGTTTGCAGGGATAGTGATGGGGGTCTCAAATACGGCGGGGACACTGGCTGGAATTGTTGGTGTCGGCCTCACTGGGAGTATTCTGGAGGCGGCCAAGGCTTCTAACAAGGATCTAACAGACTCGGAAACCTGGAAAACAGTCTTTTTTGTTCCAGCATACCTTTGTATCTTCAGTTCTGTCATTTTTTTAATCTTCTCGACTGGCGAAAAGATCTTTGAATGAAGGGTGATAATTTTTTTTGCCTATTCTTTTCTTCTCATTTACAGTGAGGCAGGATAGCAAAACGGGAATCTTACATGTATCTGTAGCATTTGTTACTAAATTTCAGATTTCAGACTTCATCCCACACATGATCAAAAGCTATGACAGGAAATCTTGTGTTTTCATTATGGTGAAGCCTCATCTCACGTAGATTGCAGTCACACTGAGATGGGTGCATCTAACAGAGAATTTGATGTGCACCAAGGTTGTCCTTCTTGGTTTGGTTTTGGTACATATAATCTCACCCAAAGTTTGTTTAAAGTTCCCTTATCTTTGCCCTGCAATGTAGACATATATGATCCCAATGCGAATAAACGGCATTGCCATTTTCTTATCTGCAAGGCCCTTGTTGAGTTGAAGCAAATTAACAAGCTTAAATGCTCTGAACCATTTTTTTGGTCTTTAGACCTTTTTTTTTAGTTGTGGGGTCTTTCCAACATTATCCGAATTAACGGTTCAGGTGAGCATGTGTGTTTACTTAGAAAGTATATTGTGCTTTTCCCCCCCTTCTGCCCAGAAGATATATTGCTTTGCTCAAATGCCTATCCTTTCTCAATTCTTCATTCATCTTTTTTCAAGTTATTTCTTGTCTGCACAGGGATTTCTTTGACCATGCATTTTGGTCTCCCTGTATGTGCATGTGCTGGTGTGCAAGGGCTAGATGAACATTGACCATATATTGCTTGAAGCTTGGTTTGTGCATAGGGAGTAGGTGTCTCTTACTTTTGGTTTTCGAGCAATGTGCTTATATCGTGTTTGGCATGGCTCGAGAGTCAAACTCCAGAAAACTCCATAATAGAGCTAGCCAAACGCCCCAACTTCAGAGCAGTCCAACTCAGCTCTAGTTCATTTTGGTGGAGCACCTCTTTTTCAACTTTGTAACCCTTCAAAATACATCTAGACATGGAGTTCCACTAAAATTATCCGCTTTTGCCACTCATTACGCAGTCCAAAAACGAGTCGTTTTTTCCTTCTATTATTTCCCGTCCTCCCATCCACTCGACGCAAAAAAAAAGTCACGCCCGCCGTCCCAGCGCCTGCCCCGCCGTCCGCCCCCCCAGGTGCATGGGCGGATCTATATAGAGATTAGTGGGTGCAGCCACACCCACAAAAAATGAGAAAAACAGTGATTATAGTCATTTTTCACTATATTTGCACCCCTAAAATAAAATTGTACGCACCCACAAGGCAAGTGCAACCCCGTTGAATTGTCTCTAGCTCCACCACTGCCCAGGTGTCGTGGCCGTCGGGCCAGCCTCGCCCTAGCGCCAAGCTCGCCTCCTCCGCCGGGCCCGCCTCTCCCTAGCGGCGCGCTCGCCTCGCCCGCCGCGACCGCTTCGCCGCGGTCGCCGGGTCACGCTCGCCTCGCCCGCCACGGCCATCTCGCTCGCCGTGGCCGCCTCCCGCCGCGGCCATCTCGCCCGGCGCGGCCGCCTCGCCCCAACGCCAGAGCTATTTCTGTTGCTCCCAGGAAGAGAGGATGACATGTGGGTCCCACTTAGAGGGCAAAGTGGGCCGTCCACATGATAAGGATACCATTTTAGAGCTGGGAGTGTCCTTTTAGCCAAACACCCTTTCAAGCCGGCTCTAACTCCACTTAGTGGAAGTTGGAACCGGGTTGTGTAGAAAGTATAAAATTTGACGCCAGTTTGGAACTATTTTCTTATTAATGATGTTTGCTTCAACTGGAGGTCCTAGATTTTCGCCTATTTGGGCTGTCCACATGTCCACGGCGGTCAGAACAGTTTGCAACTCAAGTCCGCAGCGCCATGTGCGGAGAACGTGCACATCATTCCATGAATCCAGTGCCCCAAGCCCCCCAGGACGGACAGGGGCCCGGACGGCCGGATCTCTTCGTTGAATCATTGTGAATTGTGACGCCCGGCGCCCGTTGCAGGTGTAGCTAGCTATTTGCGCTTCTCGTCCGTCACTCCTGACGCATTCTAATAATTCTAACCCACTGTTATTGGGCCCTTCTGTCTAAAATGCGTGTCAGTTAATATTTTTTAACTTTGACTAACTTTATAGAAAGATATAATAACATCTGTGATTTAAAACAAACATCATATGAAAACATGTTCTATGATAAGTCTAATGATAGATATCATAATCTTTAATAGTTTTTATTTTCTATAAATTTGGTCAAAGTTTAAAAAAATTGACTTAGGACAACTCTAAAAATCTATATTATTTAAGGGACGGACTGAGTATAATCAATTCACAGCTTGTTTTGAGGCACCATTACGTATCTATGGAAATAATCGATCACGTCATGGTCGGAGAGAGAAATTAAATGTGTGGACCGTGATCGACAGTCTTCAACATCCCACACACAGGGCATTCAGAGCTCTGTTGAGAGCAAGCGCACAAGAGAGCATGCATAGATGAAATGGAGAACAAAGTGCATTGTGCACACACTCAAGACGCTCGCAGTCACCCTGCTAAATTAAACCATCAGGACATGACACAATATAAACAAATATGGTCTCAAGGGTTTATGCAAACGAGTAGTAGTATATGACAATGTAGAACCGTGTCGCTACCTCTTACTACTGCTAGTGCTGGATGCAATATAATTGTGCCGTACAGTGTTAGAGTGAAGAGCCGGATCGATCCGAGTAATCACATGATCGTGTCATGTATCAGCACGAAGATAGCAAACAAATCAAAAGAGACAGAGAGTGGTCGGTACCAAAGTTCAGTGGGCCGGCCCAGTGGGCATTAGCACCAGACTAAAACATTTTGGGCTGTGGCCTTGTGGGGTGGGGTCATCCCGCCGATTCTATCCAGTATAGTAAAACCAAAGAAGTGGATGATGCCCACAGCTGAGCACGTGGAACGGCCGGTTTTGTGGCTCATGATGGCTCCGGCCGGCCTGCGTTAAGTTGTCGCATTATTGTTGCCGCGTCCGGCAGCCATTGACGGGTGGGCGACGATGAGCCATGCACGCACTGCGCGCGCGACGGTGCGAGCGACGACCACAAAACAAAGGGGGCCGGGAAAATGAAACCTGAGCGCGGCGCGGCCAGAAAAAAGATGTAAATCTTATGCGGCACGGAGCCGGAGCCACGCGCGGACGGCGGATTCGATTCCGCTCCGTTGCCCGGCGGGCGGCGAGGTACGTCACGGCGCACCGAGCCGGCACGCAGCCATGGCAGCACGAGTCATGCATGGCCCATGACCTGCCTCCTGCACTCTCTCTGAATTATCATTAAATAATAAGAGCAACTCTAACAATTTGGTATTTAGACTTGGCATATCCAATTTTATCAAAAAAACTAAAAAACTGGTGGCCAACAGTTTGACATTTGGACTTGGTATTTTTGCCAAAGTTACAAATAGGAGCCCGCATTTGGCAATTTGGAGACCGTGAAAAGGGAGAGCCAATTTTTTTCCCTTCTTTTCTAAACGGCGGAACACGGGGCGGCGCCTTTTTTTTCCCTTCCTTTTTTTTCACAGTGGAACAGAAAAATGCCGCGAAAAATAACTACCGGGTCTACTGGTCCATAATTTTCGTTTTTGCCAAGTCATTATGGGGAACTGTTGGAGATTACATATTTTTTATTTTAGCATATCTATTTCAGAGTTGACAAATTTTATGTTTTGTCAAACCAAAATTGTCAAACTGTTGGAGTTGCTCTAACATACGCTCGGGCTCTCCTTGAAAATTGTTGACACCGTTTTTCGACACGTGTCAAATGGGTTGAAGCTTGACTGGTCAATAACCGTTCTCCATCGGCATCGGTAAAGTATGAGCCAATATTGCCGATGGAAGAATGCTACAAAAGGCCAAGTGTGTTGCCGATGGAGACTGGGTGATCTTTGCCGACAAAGGTTAATTGGTGGTCTTGCCGATTGCCGATGAGCTACTATTGCCGATTGTCGATAAAGGGGCCTTGCCAATTGCCGATAAAGGCTCGTTGCCGATTGCCGATGAAAGATGGTTGCCGATTACCGATAAGGCTCATTGTCGATTGCCGACGAAGAGATGCTGCCGATCGGAAAAATATTGCCGATGCCGATGGGCGTGACTTAGCACTTGGCGGTAGCGGAGGGTTACAAGTGTCCAAAGAAGGAAGGTGCGGATTAAAGGGATCTGCTGATGGAAAGTTTCCATCGAGAAGAAGTATAAGGAAACTGGTGTTCTGTGCCAATATTATTATAGTAGTTTGAGTCCGACTCTTGCATGGGTCGCTTATTTTCTTTTAAAATAGGTGTGTTTGCGCGAGTCAGTTTCCTTTAAAGTAGGGAGTTTGTTTTAGGAAGGATATGTGTCGTGTCTTTGTGCAACTCTCCATGCGAGAGTATAAATATGTGCCCGAGGGCTATGGAATAAATAATCAATCCAATTCAAAACAAACCAATTTTATCTTATTCTACCTTTTATCGCAATTTACCCTTTTTATGCATTAGTTATAGCTATCAACGAGTTCTTTCAAGCTTTCGACGGGCTGCATCACCTTGATCTCCGTCAAATTCTTGCTAGTTCCGCGTGGGAGTACCTCTAGGCTTTGGCAATCCAGGTGCATCGCTGTTTGCCTCGTCTAGCTCTGCTCTAGTTACCCCTGATCAATCTGAGCCTTGGCGTTCGAGCGCATCGCTGTCGTCTCGTTCAGTTTGTTCTAGTTATCATCCTTGTCGATTGATTGGTCAAATTGACTGGCACACCCTCAACATCGAGCTTTGGGTAATAGCCCGAGGCGTTCACAGATCTGACACTTTTTGTGTCAACAAAAACTCCTTGCTAAATAACTAAATTAATATTTAAATAATATATGCATAACTTTTTATTGTGAAAAAATGGAGAGTTGGGCCTCAATAAAAAGGCTGACCTGGTCGGAGGATACGTTAATAACCCATTAACCTAACGTATATTGGGCTCGCAAAAAATAAATTTAAATTTGGGATTCATCATAGAGTAACTAACTCCGCTAGTGAATCTAAGATCTACAAAGACCCGTTTGGGTAATAGAGTACCTCTAGAACCACACGAGGACATTTTGGTTGGGATTGAGTGAAAATTTGCCTTTGAGGTAGGCCCATATATATATATATATATATATATATATATATATATATATATATATATATATATATATATATATATATCAGTGTCTATTCGTTTCTTTCCGTATTTTTACTTAGACCGCCTCGTGCCCCTAACCGCGACAACCACGCCCCCTGCCAAGCTGGCGGAGCCACGGCCGGGCACGACCACCGCGAGCGTGGCCAGGGCGGGCAGATCCACGACTGGCTTCGCTCGTGAATCGAGATGGGGAGGCACACGCCAGCCATGGCCGCGGTGGTGGTGGAGAGAGGCTCGGGGGCAGGGCTCCTCTGTCATGGCAACGGGAACGACGAGCTAGCTCCGTTGTGACCAGAGAGGAGCACTCAGGCCGGGACGGGGCGGTCGTGGCCACGACCACGACCATGAAAGAGAAGAAACCGCTACGGGGAAGAGGATAGAAATAGAAATGAACTAGTACGCTATGTGATGAGTAATTTTGTCCAACTCCACCAATCTTAGTTTGGTGGAGCATCCTTTGAGGAGATTCATCAAAATAATGATCTAGCCTTTGGATTCATTTTTTTGTTGTTGTTGTTGAATCTAAATTTAGTGGAGTTAGAATGTTTGACAAACTTTTTTTTGAAGTAGCTAGGTTATTTTTGCTGCATCAAGAGTTAGCGAGCGGTCCCAAACAGTCTATAGCCTCCGATCGATCGAGCAAAGTTGCAGGTGCGTGGTAGGACATCAGTCTCGGGCCGGGCCGGGCCGGGCCGGGAAGAAACAAAAGAAAACGCAGCTGGATCAGCCGAAAGAAGGCACCCGGCGCGGCAAGTTGCATGCGTGCGTTACGCGCGCGCCAGGTAACGCCAACGACCGAGGAGAGAGGAGGCGGCGGCCTGCAGCTGAGCTGGGGCCTACGAGGGACGGAAGGGGCAAGCTAGCGGTGGAGGAGGAAGAGAGGCCAGCCAGCCAGGGAAGGAAAGGCTCCTCCGGGGCCGGTTTGAGGTGGCGCCCGACGCAGCCACACAGACAGACGCGGCGGCGACCTCAGCCCTTGGCGGCACCCAAGGGCCAGGGACGTCGTATTCATAATCTGCCTTTTTTTTAAAAAAAATAAAAATAAAAATGCGGCATGCCGACCGGCCCCTCCGCGCCGCGCGTCGCTTTCCGGCCTTTTTATCCGCTGCTGCTACGGAGAACGTAGTCTGCTCTGCTCGCTCACTCCCCTCCCCCTTTGTTCCTATCCACAAACCCTGGTCCGCGGAAATTAGATTAGATTTAGCCCTGCAAAAAAACCGTCCGCACTGACATGCTCGGATCCTCTGCGGTTCGGTTCCCTATGACCGATTGCAACTGCATTTCACGTACGCATGGAGAATTATATTGGAGAAAAGGTATACAACACCCGGCCGGCTGTTTTGGCCGCTCGGTCATGAATGCAGCGTCTGCTCGTTTTGATTTGTTTCACTTGCTTTGTGTCTTTGATGTGCAATGTGCATAGAGGATCCTGCGGGGACGCGAGACAATAGTGGGCCGGGGGCAAACAGCAAGTGGTGTTGCGGCCGGCAACACGGAGGCGCCAACGTCATTGGAGCGGATCGGAATTCATTCTGAACCCCAATTTCTCCTGCATTCATTTCATTCAACCTTAATACTGTAACAACTCCGGATGGAGGGACCGCCTCTCTTGCTCTTTCTCCTAGCTTCCTCTTCCTTCCTCTATATAAGCAACCAACCAGACAGCTGCAGACAGCTCTTGCTCCCGAGCGTTAATTGTTGGCTTCCATCCATATGTACTTCAGTTCAGTTAGCTTATAAGCCAACAAGACGTACAGGAGAGATCTCGATGAGCTGCAACGGCTGCCGCGTCCTGCGCAAGGGCTGCAGCGACGCCTGCGTGCTCCGCCCCAGCATCGAGTGGATCCACGGCGCGCAGCCACAGGCCAACGCCACCGTCTTCGTCGCCAAGTTCTTCGGCCGCGCGGGCCTCGTCGCTTCCCTCGCCGCCGTCCCGCTGCAGCACCGCCCAGGTAAATCAAATTAATTAATTAATTCCCATAGTAGAGATTACTACAACTAACTAACTAACTTTGTTTACTTCACTGTTACATCTCGTATGTTTACTATACATTGATAAATGACGAATTGAAGTTCGTTTAGTCTTTCCTTCTAGCTAAAGTAGCTACTGTTTTAGTTGATGGTTTATTACTCCTAGTATACAACAGTGTTCTAGCTGGGACGAGCTTTGGTTTCATCTATCCAGATTCCAGACCAACAGCTTTGTTTTATTTATTTTATGATGACGTTTACGCGGCCTTCCGACGCCCCCATGGGACAAAAGTGGAAAGAGAGCCACCCATCACAAAAGCTGCAGAATCTTTTCGCCAGCGCCCACCAAAACGAGTACTACTACTTCACCACACCGACTCCAATGGGTGGGATCGATATGTTAGTTAATTATTATTAGTAGGACCTAATTTTATTATCATATGATTTCAACCCTTTTTAAAAAATTTGTTATTAGGGTGAAAATTTAGTAGTTTACTCCAGTACATACTACGTAGTATATCTTTTAATTAGTTTGGCCTCCTAAGTCCTGACTACTGCTAGCGTAAGCCAAAGACTGAGCCAAGTTTAATTTGCTGAGGTTCATAAAACCGGATTAGCAGCTAATGTTAACTGTGGATAATTAACTCATTTAATTTTTTTATAATAATGCAGCTCTGTTCCGGTCGCTGCTGTACGAAGCCTGCGGGCGCACCATCAACCCGGTGAGCGGCGCCATCGGGCTCATGTGGACGGGCAACTGGGACCTCTGCCAGGCCGCCGCCGACGCCGTCCTCCGCGGCGACTCCCTCCGCGCGCTCTCCACCGTCCCCGCCGCCTTCACGGACCGCGACATGGACGGGCTCTACGGCGACGTCGTCGGCCTCGCCGCCTCCTCCTCGTCGCCCGACAACAACTCCTCCTCCGCGCCGCCGCCCTCCAGGAAGCGCAGGAACGTCGTCGTCAACAACGGCGGACTCGCGGCCGTCCACGCGGCCTGCCAGCAGCCGCCGGCTGGTGCGCTGCCGCAGTCGTGCGAGCTCGACCTCTGCCTGACGCCGGGACTGTCGCCACCGCCGCAGCTGGCCGGCGGCGGCGGCGGCGCGTCCGATGAGTACTCCGCTACCACGACGTGCGAAGACCAGCAGCCCGTCACCGATCATCACGCGGAGGCCAGGATCACCCCCGCGCTGCTAAACCTCTTCAACTGACTGACTGATTAGCTGGCGATCGATCGTCGTCATGCTGTCCGTACGTAATTAACAGCTTGTTCGGTTTTTCCTTCCTTGTAATTGTAAGATAAGATGTGTAGTAACTGTGTGCAGAGAGAGTTCGATCAGGGATCCATTTCTGTTGGTTGATCCACGGTTTTTGTTTTATTTTGGCATGTGAAAATGCTTCTGATTGAAAAAGTACGTATACAGTAGTGGTGAAGAAGAATACGCCTATTAGCGCTGTTAATTGGGTGTGAATTAACGATTTTCGGAGGTAGTCCCATATATATATATATAACTTGAACACCAAGAAATGAGTTCTATTTTTTATATTCAATTTTCAGAAAAAGGAAAATTCAGCATTTGTAGTAATATAAGATGATGATTCCGGTGCCTCGGCACCGTTGCTACGTGATCCGGCTTCTCCGAGTATTCAGGAAATGATTTGGACCCAGCATTTGTCTCTAGTCTAAAGGACACGTACGGTCAAAGGCATCCATTCCTATGAGTGGATTCTGGCTACCGTTAAGAGACCAATCACCTCATAGCGATTGCTATTTGTCCCATATTGTTGGGCTATTCGTTTCTTCTCTCGATCTCGTCTACACCGATGGTGATGAAAAAACATATATACATGGTGGCCATGAATCGCTATAAATTGTTTTTGTCTCATATTGTTGGGCTGTTTGTTCCCTCTCTCAGTCTCTCCTATACCGATGGTGATGGAAACACATACGACACGGTGGCCACGATTCACTATATATGGTATTTGTCTCATATTGTTGGGATATTTGTTTTTTCTCTCGCATATGGATGGTATGATACATTGATGGAAAAACATAAATGGTGGTCATGATCCGATTACAACCGGTAGTCCTTAAACTTGGGAGGTGATGTCATTAGCTTCCTTTTTTAATTTTTTGTCTCTAAACTTATTCCAGGATTCAACACTAGTCCAAATGGACCTGCTAACATGGCATGCCGAGACTGCCATGGATCTAACATGTTTGGTCCAACATGCAACGTGCAAGTTAGAGCCGTCAACATATATTTTACTCGCTTTTTTATATGAGACCCTTTCTATACCCGCTACCTCATAAAAAAGTCCATACATAAATGGCCTTCGGTGTCTTTTGTCAAGGAAAAACAAAAAAAACGCTATAGTAATGCGTGTAATGTTTATACCCTCTCCATTTCAAATTATAAGTTATATTGATTTTTTTACATCAAATTTGCTATATATCTAGACATATATTATATTTATATACATAGCAAAATAGATTCTATATGATACACTTTGTGACGTTTTATGATTAATTTTATCTTGCTTATATAGTATACATATGATGTTAAAAAAAAGTTAAAGTAACTTGTAGCTTGTTATAAGGGGAACTAGCTTAGCATGTATGTGACATGTAAGAGTTCGAGCTGAAACCAGCTCTAAGCGACGCCGAAGAGACGGGGCAGAAATCAGAATTGAATGGAGGACGCGGTGCGGCATGCCACGCCAACACCACCTACAACCTGCAGTTTCATTCAGTCAACCAACATGGACGAATCTGCAGCCAAATAATATAACAGTGCAATCTGCATGCAGTGCTACCTCCACCGCCACCAGCGTCAGCGTTGCAGCAAACTACTGATGGTAGGGAGCCATCAGTCACCGACTCAGTGCGAGGCCGCGTGCGCCTGCGCGGATGTTGTATATTGTATGGCCGTCGGGGTCATATACTCATATGATTCGAAGAACAATTTCAAGTTTATCACTGAAAACTTTTACCCCTTTTTTTAATCATAATATGACTGGCACCGAATGAATGACACGTGGGTCCGAATCGTGCCAACGCGTGTCCAAAGTTAATTAAATTATTTCGAAAAATCTTCAGGAGGAACTGCATGTGGGGACCAGGCTGCTTCTTCTTCGTTGGCCCTGTTTGGATCAAACTAGCTCGGCTAGAGCTAGAGGTTAGAGTTAGTTTGTAAACTAGCTCTAGCCAAGGAGGTGTTTGGATTCAAGGCTAATTTGAGCTAGTTTAATAATAAATTATTTTTATAAACCATTCAAATATATCCATGTGGGATCTTGTTTGAAAGTATTTATTATAACAAATTCAATGATGTAATCAGAATTTTATTTGGATGTTTGGTTTGCTAGTTATAACATTTTTTTTATAGTTGCATATGAGGTGGGTCTCACATTCCACCACAACCAGCCCAAACTAGCCCAAATAATCACCTCTTTGGAGAGCTAGTTTTTTGGGTGGACTAGTTGCAACTAGCCCAATCTAACTCTCTTGTTTGGATACTTTTGGGCTAGTTAGGTGCAAACTAGCTCAAACTAGCTCTAGTCCTAGGATCCAAACAGAGCCGTTGACGCTGTTGCATCGCTCTATTTCGCTGGACCCTCCGCTAGCTAGTAGCTTCATGCCAGTCTTGTCGTTGGAAGTCTAGTTCATGGTTTTCTAATTAAAAGCAAGAGCTAAGTTGTTTTTTTTGAGCAAAAAAATAAGCATCAAGTAAGCGAAGAGGCCTGTTCACATGCATGGCCCGAAGGCCGAAGTCTTACTTGGGCTGTGTTTTTGGCTGTCTCGCCCATGATGATTTATGAGCCTACGTGTGCATCCGAGACATACGCGGTCCAACTTGAATTTCTTCCATGCAAACTTGGATCTCTTCTAGCTAGGGCTGTTTACTGATCAGTAATCAGATTTTGTTGTACAGAAACAAAGGCTGATGGCAGATATCTCCTGAGTCCTGACCCGTTCAGAAACAAACATGATCTGACCTCAGCTCACTATTTGTGTGCAAAAACCATTTTTAAAGATAGCGCAAATAGTGTGAGCCCGAATACACAGATTTGGATTTTAGCGAACACATACCAACATACAAAACGATATGTTTTCCTTGATCTACGGGTCTCGACCAAGTGTACTCAAGACCAAATATATAACCATTTCCTGGCTTTCATGCGCACTTCAAGCACAGATTTCTTAGCAAAAATAATGTGACAAAAGATCAAAATATATAGATATGACAAAAGAATACAAAATTCTTAGAAAGGACCATAAGCATGATTATCTTTTCAGTATTTTCATCTATAAAATGCAACCACAACTTCTGCATTAAAAAATAGCCTTATTAGAATGATGCATGTTGTCAAGTACTTAAATGTATTATTAATAACTTCCTAAAAAATGAATGGCCCGGCCCTACTACGGAATTAATTTATCTAACATGGTTTAATTTGCTAGCATTCAAAACCTAATCTCATGGATGATAGGAGAGAGCTAGACTATTCCGTTGTAATCAAACAACTCACAGGAGAGTTTTATGAAGATACAAGGGTCTACTGATTATAGCAAGTGATCATGTCATTGGGAACAAAATTAATCTGATATATACCGATCTAATTCAAATTAGAACCATGGAGGCCCATATGTATATGTTTCATACTTTCATGTGAGGTTTATGGGATCCCACCTTGTTAGCTAGGTGGGCTAGACCACCATATAAAACTTGTAAAATTCATGTCTCACTAACCATGCATGTTTTTTTTTTGATAATACCATGCAGGGTTAACCCATTTAAGAGAAGCAGGGATGAAACTGTAAGTAGATTGGTGAGAGTGTCTATGCTTCACTCAGCGTGAGCAAAAGGATACGAGCCCTTTGGATTTTTGGACATGAAAATATGATGTCAATGCTGAGCTTTACAGTTGTACAACCGTGTGCAGGGGTGATACGAGGCACATGGCATTTCCATATATATGATGTACGTGTGCCAAGTGGGAACCTTCCTAGCCGTTAACTCGATTGTACCATGAGATAGGCAGATGAGGATGATATGCCTTGCTTTGAGGGGGAGGAGGGTGGGGGGTTTTGCATGATCATATAACAAAGGCTTTTAGGATTTATGTTGACACATGTTAAGGCGGAACTAGAAATGCAATTTTTCCTTTGATTGAAGGGGCCAACAATACATTTTTTCCTCAAAATATAGTCAAATTTAAATGAAAATTGTACTAAGTGAGGGGGGGGGGGGGGGTTATTGTCTTTGTCCTCCACCCCTGGAACATGTATAAACACAAATACACAATATTGTCATTACTGAGGTTCCATATATAATATAACCAATTCAACCTCCTTTTGGGCACTCACATGGAAATTTACTTGGCAACGATCATTATTGTGGGTTCTATATAGTGAGTTTCTTTCACATGGCAATGATCATTATTGTGAGTTTTTTTCACACATGCACCGGAGATGACATGAACCTTGTTGGGGATGATGAGATTTGTATGATTCATGTTTTCTATGCATTTTATGTTTTCATATGCATGATAGGATTAAATTGCTGCAAGGAATTGTGGTTAGAATTTTAAAACATCTATTGTTTCTATGGTATATTTGTTTACCCACACCAGGGAGTTGATGTTATATTTGAGTTATTTGCACTCCAAGAGCGCAACTCAAGGGGGTTCAATTGTTCATTATATATATAAAGAAGGTAGTGACATTTGGTGGCAATTTCACCTTGTCTAGGTATATGGAACCCAGATATATAGTTATTGTCAAAATTGATGTATGGACCTGTGGTTACAACTTAATGTATAGACTTGATGTATTGACTTGTGATACTTTGCAAATTGCAATATATTTTGGTGTAGCAAACTGTGACATGTATGCTCGTTTGACATGTATTCCCACCTATTAAAGTCTGAAATAAGCACTAGCAAGTATGTTCATAGCCACTTGTATCCTATAACCATTGGCTAGCCCTGTTCGTTTGACTTATCATATTAGTCAGCTTATCAGCCACCAAAATAGTGTTTTTCTGTCATACAAAACAGTCAAAAGCGATATCAGCCGACGAAATGATCAAACGAACAGGGGCGTGGATGTTATCGTCGGTTCCATGGCCAGCTGTATCCTATAAGCACCGGCGATAATCAGGATTCAATGCTGGTTGTACCATATACAACCTCTAGTCTAGTCTAGGGAAACATGGATATCATAATCGTTTCCATAACAGAGTAGTGATAACTATTGCCTTGTACCGCTTCCAAAACCTCGACAGTGATGCCTAGTTTGGAACCGACAACGATGGATATATCAGTAGTACTGTCGACAAATGTTAGTGCAACATACATAACAGAATATGAACAATTAATATATGAATTGCCACAAGAACATTGCAACATTGTTGTAGCCATGCATAGTTAAACTAAAATCTTATTGATGATTCTGGAAGTAAAAACTATAGTTAAACTAAAATCTTATTGATTTTTTTTTATGAAACAGGAGGGGCAAGGAGCCCCTACTAGGTAAAAAAAAAATTTAAAAAAATCTTATTGATGATTCTGGAAGTAAAAACTAGCACTTCCTGGCACTGCAGTGATGAATTGATTATACTAGAAAGTAAGCCAAACTATATGACCATGCATAAAAAGGGCTTCTTATGTATCTATATATCCTTCTATATCATGTGGTGGCAAACAATATCAAAAACAATAATTCTAATACTGAATATATATGCTTCTAAAACTTATCATCGTTCTATAGCATAAACCTTCTTCAACAGATAGGAGGCAGATCAAGGGAGCTCCAGAGAAGCATGTCGCTGTCTACTGCTGCTTTCGCTTCCTTCGGGGAGTTGTCATTGGTGGCTGCTTCCAGCGAAGAGCTCGTTGCTTCCGACGAGAAGCTGTTGCTGCAGCTCGAGCACTCCTCATGGCCAACGACGACGTTACCTTGCTTGTCTCCTACTTCTGCTTGTCGCGGCCTTGTGTTCCTGCACGCGTCCCTCAGGCCGGAGAGCGCCGGCAGCTCGTGCTTCCCTGCAGCACTGCCATGGTCGCCGCCGATGCGCATGCGGAGGCACTCCGACACCCCGCTGAGCGCATAGAGCGACGCGGAGATCTTCCTCTCGTACTTCATCCTCTTCATCACCTCGTGGATCGCGGCCGACGACGGCTCGCCGGTGCCTTCGCCACCCTCGCCCTCGCCGCCATAAGTAGCCGGCTGCGGCTCCATCATCTCCACCGATTGGTCGTCGTCACCGAGGTCGGCTGCTGCCACCATTTCGAACGGCGAGTAGTGCACCAGCCCCGCCGCGTCGTCGTCAGCCGGTGACCGCGGGCGCTTGTCCATGAACCCAAAGTCCAGCGGCGCCTCGACGTCCTCCCTGTTGGCCATGGCCACCACCTCATCCTCCTCGCCGCCGTCGCCCTCCGCCGCTTCTGCTTGGGAGCAGGTGGACCCCTCCGCCTCGTGCTTCACGTCGCTGGTGCTGTCGTAGCTGAGGAAGTCGTCGACCTGGAAGCTGTACTCCTCGGGGCCGCCGGCGGCGCCGTACCCTTGCTGGCCTCGCTGGTGGCGCGGCGATGGCGCCTGATCCTGTGTGAGACTGAGAGCACTTGCACTGCGTGCTTTCTGGAGGCGGAGAAGGAGGAGGCTGGTGACCTTGGAGGGCAGAGCGGACGGTGCAGCGGCCAGCTGGTGGTGGTGGGTCTGGGGCGGCGGCGGCATGACATCACCGGCGGCACCGGCGGCGCGTGGCCAGAAGTTGGTGCGGGTGTTGGAGCCACGGAGGAGGCAGGCAGCCTCGTCGTAGGCCCGGGCGGCCTCCTCGGCCGTGTCGAAGGTGCCGAGCCACACCCTGATCTTCGGATGGTGTCCTTGATCTCCGCCACCCACCGACCGAGGGCCGCTGCCGCACGCCCACGAACCGCTTCCGAGCCCGCTGCGCCGTCACCACCGCTCCTGCCCACGACGACGACTCCGTTATCGTTGTCACCGCCGTGGGAGCAAAGCTGTTGGCGCCGGTGGCGAGGGGCGTGCACGCGAGGATGTGATGGTCGTCGGTCAAGCTCGGACACGCCTTGCGCTTGAGCGCCATGATGGGTGGTGATCGAAATGCTACTTGTGCTGCAGTGGCCGCAGGTATATGCTATGCGCCTATGCCTATGCGCATGAGGTTGGGTGAGCAGAGTATAAATAAGCTAGGGTGCGGGACTGCGGGAGTAGCAAACTTTGAGAGGAAAGAGGAGGAAGAAAGAGGCCGGGTGCAGTGGAGGATGCATGAACTGGCTGTTGTTGATTGCTTGTGCAAATAGTGAACGCGTTTGTAATCTTGATGGTACTGCCTTGGACTCTCTTGGGAGCTTTACAAATGGAAGCTGCTAATAAAGAGAAGCTGCTAATATATATAAAACCGTGCTTTTATTTTGCCTGACAATTTCTTGTCCCGAAAGTTAAACACGGGGAGCTAGGGTCTCACAGAGACGCCCTTTGGCTTGGCTTGACCAAGTATTCAGGACTGAGAACAGAGAGCAAATTCAGTTTTCTGTTTAAAATTTGGCAAAATAGTCGTTTTGGCCCTTCAATTATCACCGAAGGCTCAAATTGGTCCTTGAACTATCAAAACAACCACTTTGATTCCTCAACTATCACCGAAGACTCAAATTGACCCCTGAACTATCAAAACGATTACTTTGACCTTAAACTTATGATTTTTGTCTCAATTTCATCCATTACCCTGATCGATGAACACATGGACTGTGAAAAGGTCGAAACTGCCCCTCATTATTTTCTTTACTTGTTGGCCGCTCACGAAGTTTCCAACCTCGTCGTTTGTTTTAAAAATACCAAAATATGATTTAATGTTAGAAAATTTATAAAAAAATTATTTTACGAAACACATGAACTTTACCTGGTTAAGCTAGACTAGAGTTTACCTCCATTTGCATCCATTGTTTCACTTTAACCTAGTTTTGAATTTTATGAGATCATATAAGCTTTAAATATTCTAAGCGAGTAATAAAAAGGTATATCATGATTGTAGTAAAACAAATTTTGGTAAAACATAACAAGTTTCGAACATTAAATTTTGGTAAAACATTTTTTTTTATGAATTCTCTAACATTAAATTAGATTTTGGTATTTTTTTAAAAAACGGTAGGGTTGGAAACGCCGTGAACGTCAACAAGTAAAGAAAATAATGAGGGACGGTTTTGACCTTTTCGCAGTTCCTGTCCATTATCCATCGATCAGGGATAATAGATGAAATTGAGACGAAAATCATGAGTTTATGGGCCAAAGTGGTCGTTTTGATAGTTTTAGGGGCCAATTTGAACCTTCGGTGATAGTTGAAGGGTCAAAGTGGCTATTTTGATAGTTCAGGGACCAATTATAAGCCTTCGGTGATAGTTGAGGGGCCAAAACGGCTATTTTTCCTTCTAATTTCTAATGTATCACCTCTGTAAATGCCCATTGACAGAGGTTGTTTGAGTCCGCATGCCTATCTCTGCTTCTGAAACTCATACATGTGACTTCAATTTATTTTTAACAAACATGAGAGTTGCCTGGGAGATTCATAAAAAAAAAATCACATGGAATAGCATACTTGAGAGAGTTTTAAAAAAACATTGGATACATATTCAGCTGGTGTCAGAAAAAAGAAGTCACGATTTTTACTAAACAAAACCCGAAACATGTTACAACTTATACAAACTAATAATAACGTTCCATGTGTAGATTAAAGAAGCAATCATTCTTAGCTGATCCTCTTACAAGGAGAGCTTAAATGATGTTAATTTGCACAACTCGACTCTGAACCTGGAAATACATTTGGCACTCCAGCCTTTTCTCAGTCAAAAAAGTATACAAACACCTCAGTGGACACTGCTACCCACACCTGCTTTCAAATGGATGTGGAACAGCTCTTGTCAAAATAAAACATATAGTGTTTTTGTGGCTCCTGCTAAAAGACAGAATTAGCACAAGGGAACTACTCAACAGAAAGCACATGACCTTATAGGAGTATGAATGTGTTCTTTGAAATTCCTCCTCTAAAGAAAATCTGATCCACCTTTTCCGACACTGTCCATTTGCAATGGAATGCTGGGCATGGCTGAATATTCAAGTTGATCGAAATCTGACCCTTTCCAAAATTCTCCAAAGCTTCAAAGATCATCTATTAGTACATTTCTTCATGGAAATGATTATCCGCATGTCCGAGACCATTTGGAAAGCCCAAATGATCTTATATTTCGTCAGATCGATAATTGATATTCTGATGGCAAGTGCAAAAGTTGACTTCAAAAGAAGAGTTTGGGTTTTTGTTATTAAGACAAAAGAAGAGTTTACTTTCCCCAAATTGATCTATGGATAGCAAATCTAGTTTAGCTTGGTCTTTGCTTTAGCTTGGAGGATTTTCTCCTACTCGTTTTATGTTTTCATGAACTTGTCTTCCCCTATAAGAACATCTCCAACAAGGGTCCTCAAATCAAAGCCTCTACATTGATTGAGGGGTTTTTTTATTTTTTAGATCCTAATTTATTGTTCATACTCCAGCAGTAGTCCTCAAATTATGCCCTCAAATACTTTAATAGACACTGACAATTGAGGTCACTTGTCATCTCTATCAAAAAACAGAGAGAGGAAAAAGTAGGAGGTAAAGTAGGGGTCCAACAGATGTGGGGATGAGGAGGAAAAAGTAGGGGGCCAATAGAAATGAAGGGTGTAGTAGGAGGTCTGCTGGAGTTGAGTTTTTGACCCCCACTACTCAAATCTAAAGTAGGGGCCCAAGTATGGGTTGTTGCTGGAGATGCTTAACCCCCTGCTTCGTAGTTTGTTTGTTTTTTTGCTGCCTTTCACAGCCGATTTTTTTTTTCAATAAATTTCAGTAGGGGCTCGGCCCCTCCTGTTCCCTAAAAAAAATAACTAATCATACCCTATATTTGCACAGATGCACATCTGAGTTTAGGTGTCTGTGTATGAATTCATCGTGATTACTTCATTATTAACATATTGGTAATTGATTTATTAGTAAGGGGAAGACAAGATTAGGGAAGAAAGTAAGGGGAAGAAAGGGACCCTGGACGTCTCTATTAGGCCAGTCTCAATGGAAAGTTTCACGGCGTTGTTTCCAAGACTCCCATGCCATACAAAATGAAATGAAACTCGCATAAAACACCCACTCAGTACAGAGTTTCATTCTATAGTTTCATAGATATTTAATTCCAAGACTCATAGACCCACTCTCAGTACAGATTTTTTATTCTATAGTTTCATAGACATTTAATTCCAAGACTCATAGATAGTTGGTATTCGTGTCAAGAAAGTGTCATCCCATGACACTCATTTTTTTTTCTCTTCTTAAATACACTGTCATATCATCAAAAGTGTCTATGTGGCAACATATTTAATGCAAATGAAACTCAAATGACACCTCCATTGAGACTGACCTTATGCATGCTATGAAGCTTTGACAAGGTCCATAATACGTCCAAATAGCATCTTTTGGCTGTTACTCGATGTCTTATTGTTTCCAAAACTTTAATGTGAGAAACCAAATTAATTGTTTATCTGGTATGTTTGTGAGCTTGAATTGGTCAAGTGGCCTAATTTGATGCAACTTGCTCCATTAAATAACTACAATCAACTTGGTTTTCCAACGCCAAAGAATTCTGGATTGAAATTGAAGTCCACCTAATACCGAAATCGAAGTCCAAACACACTAATGATAGCTATATACAACAGGGTAGCCCCAGACTGAACATCATATTCTAGAGCTACCTAAATGCGGGTCTTACGATATGGCATCTTACGATAAAATAAAATTGTGCACTTTGATAAATGATAATATAACAAATTAAGGGCATGTTTAGTTCCACCACCTACACTAAAGTGAACTAAACTTTAGTCACTTTAGGAACTAAAGTGCCAAACAAAATGACTAAAATGTGACTAAAATACTTTAATTCCATTAGTGACTCAAGAGGTACTAAAATGTGACTAAAATATTTTAGTCAACTTTAGTTTAGGAGATGAGAATCAAACAAACTCTAAATAAGAAAGACCTGGCTTAAATTTGGTAAAAATCACCTTTGATAATAATCATGGGATATATTTTGTTTCTAAATGTTAATCCCACCTCTACCATATGAAAAATATAAGATGCATAAATAAAAAATGAAGCCCTTATATTTATGTTATCCCACCTCTAAGATAAAATAAATATAAGGCCTCTTTGTTATTGCATGCATAATTTTTTGATAGGGAAAATATCTTGGGCAGTGGAAAATGTTATTGTAAACAAAGATGTCCATGGCCAATGGTTTTTAAATATTTGTAGTATAAAAATGTTCTATTGTGCATAAGTACTAATATCCAGAGGCTATTAGCATCATTGATTGTCTTACTATTATTTTATTTGAAGCTCCACCACCGATCTTAGCAATATGGTGTCATGCTTAAAGTACATAAAATCCTTGCTGTCAAAAGTTCTTATTTTTAATAACTAGCAAACCATGCCCGTGCGTTGCAACAGGTACAACTTATTGAGTTGTTACATGTACAACTTATAATTTAGAGATTTATCATGTTATCTATTTTAATACGTCTTGTAATCGAATTTCCTACTACTTACTCCTTGTCCTAAAATATCTATCTTTCTCGCTTCTCAAGAAATAACTTAGATTAATTTTATATAAAAAATTATTAATAGTTAGATCCATAATTGATATCATTAGATATATCTTTTGATCTAGTTTTATAATAAATTTATTTGGAGACAAAATGTTGCACGCATTTTATATAAATCTAGTCAAAGTTATGACACGGAAACCCAAAACGACAGTTAATTTGGGACGGAGAGAGTTATGTGTACTATTGTAACCCATATAGCGATTTCTTTTATAATTAGACTTCACATAATGGTTGGACACATCATTATTAACTTCTTTATATAACACGCAATCAAATTTCATATTGCCAAAATATATAGATAGTGTTCTAGCTCATATTGTAATTTGATTTAGAATTATATACTTTGTACTGTGTTTGGCATGTCATGTTAACTCATATAATACGATAGGGATTTCGTGCGTAGAATCCCTATCGAATGGTTGTAGAGAGATACAAAAAAAAATCTTGAAGATGAGAAAAAAATTTCACGAACGAGAATTCATGTTTGACATTAAGAACCTATTAAAATCAAAAAGAATATTCACGAATCGTTTATCATAGAAAGAAAAAAAACATAGAAACATATATATATATATATATAATATTATATATATATATATAATATTATATATTTGCATTTCAAACATATGCCTTATTATCTGAAGTAGATGTCGTGCTTACATGCAAGCCGGAACCCAGAAGGGGCGTGGTACCAGCACGTGAAAGGCCAAAGGCCCAGAGACGGAGTGAAGGCCAGTTCTCTATTGTATACAGATGCATATAACCGTAGCCTTATCCTTTCGTTGTCACTCCCAAATCTGAAATCTCTCAGCAGTACTCGGACAACCATAGGCTAGCGCCTCGCAGCTCGCCAGAGACGGGATAGGATAGGACCAATGTTAGAGAGTGGATGGGGCCGGCTAGATTCTTCGTACAATCACAGTGCACCGTCCCTGCCGCCGGATAGGCAAGTCTCTAGTTGCGGCTCGCGAGGTCGCGTCCCCAGCAGCGGCATGCGAGGGCGGCGGCGGCAGATCTCGCGCAAGCCATGTCCCCGGTGGCGGTTGGTGAGGGCACGTTTCCGGCGGGTTGCGAGTGATAGAATTTCTAAGATCGTCTAGGAGCGGATTCAATGGAGTAGATCGAGTTCTAGTAGTAGTAGATGTATGCAGTTTATGTAATGCAGAGAGGAGTAGAGGGAGAGAGGAGAAAGAGACACAGACCAGAGGGGTCGACGGTGTGAGTAGCGGTTGCGGCGGCGGGTGTTAGGGTTCATCCCGCCGTCGGCCATGGGTGTTCGTGGTGCCGTCAGCCGTCGCGTCCGTCGTCATCTTCACGCATTGGGGTGCTCGCCGCGTCAGTGGCACTTCCGCCGCTGGCAGCCCCCTATCGATCGGTCTAGGGTTTAGGGAATGTCGGTGGGGATTTGGCGGCGCAGGTGAACTCGTGAGACGTGCCTTGCGCCCTGGCCCCCACCTTCCTTATATAGCACTGTGCGACGGGGGTCCCACCAACCACAGGGTTGGACGCCCCCGATCGGGCGTGACCTAGGGCCCGTTAGTCCGTTGGACCTAAGGGAGGAGAATCTAACTCTAACATTCTTCCCCTAGATCTCATACAATTCTTTTAATTCTTCAATTCTATTTCAAGTTCAATATTCCAATTCTTTTCAATTCCATCACAGATTAGTACATAGAGCATGCTTCATCATCACAACAATTCTTGTCGTTAGACTCACAGCTACTACACACCTTTCTATTTTGGAAATAAACTTTTCATCATTCTGAACCCTTCTTATTCTTCGGGAAATCATAGGCTTTCCCTTAAAACCATGCCGGCTACGTGTCCTCTGAACACACTGGGTGGAAGGCCTTTTGTGAGCGGATCCGCTAGCATCTTTTCTGTTCGTATATGCTCAAGATTTATGATATGATCCCGAAGTTTATCTTTCAAAACATAGTACTTTATGTCAATGTGTTTGGCAGCACCATTGACCTATTGTTGTGAGCGTATTTACGCTGGATTGTTATCACAATACAACCGCATCGGTCTTTCTATACTTTCAATTATTTTCAGTCCGGGTACAAATTTCTTCAACCAATTTACCTGCCCCGAGGCCTCATAACAAGCTACAACTGGCGTACATTGTCGGGATGTAGTCACTGTTTGTTTCGAACTTTTCCGATATCACTCCTTTAGCAAGAGTGAATATATTCCCGATGTGGATTTTCTTTCATCCAGCATAGTCAGAATCTGAGTACCCCTCTATGCACAGGGAATCAGATCTTTCATATGTCAAATGAGCTTTTGTACCTTGCAAATAACGCAAGACTTTCTTCACTAGTTTCCAATGTTTTAATTCTGGTTCTTTTGTATCTGCAAGTAACCCGGGTAACAAAAGCTATTCAGGGGAGTTACACGTTTTGGCATATTGTAAACTTCCAATTGCCGAAGCATACGGTACCGCTTTCATTTGATTAATTTCATATTGATTCTTGGGACACTGATGTTCCCAATTTATCGCCCTTGACAATCGGAGCAGGAGATGGGGCTACACGCATTCATACTAAATCTCTTCAGAACCTTTTCTATGTATGCCTTCTGCGATAATCCCAATACCTTTTTTTCTATCTCGATGAATCTCAATTCCCCAAAACAAACGAAGCTTCACCGAGATCTTTCATATCAAATTCGAGGACAAGAATTTTTCGTCTCCAATAGTAGGTTGACTATTTTCTAGCAAGTAAGATATCCCTCTAATACAGGATGGAAAATTTTTTTTTTTCTTTGAATTTTTACTAGACACAAATTTTCCTCACATTTTCTTTTAACCAAAACCCTTTATAGTTTTATCAAACTTCAAGTACCACTGTCTCGAAGCTTGTTTCAAACCATAAATTGATCTTTTCAGACGACATCCCATATTCTCTTTTCCTTTTTTCGACAAAACTTTTGGTTGTGCCTATATACATTTTCATCCAAATCCCCATTTAGGAATGCTGTCTTTACATCCATTGATGTAATTCTAGATCATAATTGCCACAAGTGCCCTAATGATTCTGAAAGAATCTTTACAAGAAATGGGGAAAAAGTTTCATTGTAAGATCCCTTCTCTTTTGGGGAAAACCCTTAGCCACAAGTCGCGCTTTGTGTCTTTAAATATTCCCTGGGAGTCATATTTTGTCTTGTAGACCATTTGGATCTACTTTCTTAGTCCCTTTTGGGAATGTTTTCTAGAACCCAAACCTTGTTGGTATTCATTTGGATTTCATCTCATCTTCCATAGCCCGAAGCCACTTCGATGAGTGTTCGCTTTTCATGGCTTTTCAAAAGTTAGAGGGTCATCTTCCATATGATATTCTTCAGTTTCATAGATTTCAATCATTGGAATAGCTGCCTTCTATTCTTTGAGACCTTTGGGGGCCTTGACACTTGTTCCACTATGGGTGTTGTGTTCTTCCTCATCAGCAACATCTGATTCTATAGGCTCCTGATGGGAAGGTTCCTCTTGTTCATTCATTGTTGTATGGGAGAATTCACAACGGTGTTGTCACCACTTTCTTGTATGCTGGTGCAACATCGGCAGAGGTAACGTAAAGTAAAGGTTCTTCAACCCATCGGAGTAGGTACATGTACCGCTTCTCCTCAAGTTAATTTCACGTGTTTACTTTGCTCCCCTGATCATGTCATCCTCCAAGAACACAGGTGTCTTGTTTAAAACAAATTTCGTGTATCTATCAGGACAATAGAATCGATATCCTTTCGATCTTTCGGGGATAGCCAATGAAAGGCAGCTGACGGTCTTGGAGTTAATTTTCCAATATTTGGGTTAAATACTTTTGCCTCAGCTGGACAGCCCCACCACGTAAGTGCTTAAGTGGGGGTTTCTTCCTGTCCATAATTCATACGGTGTTCTCTGCACCGACTTGCTTGGTATCGTTTAAGTATATGAATGGCGGTTTGCAGTGCCTCCATCCATAAAACAACGGTAGTGTAGAGTAAACTCTCATGTTTCCCCATATCTTAGGGTACGGTTTCTTCTTTCAGCCACCCATTCTGCTGGGCTCCCCCGGTGTGGAGTATTGAGGATATGCCATTTTCCTGTAGGAACCTTGCAAAAGGGCCTGGGAATTTGGGCCATATGGGGTATGTCGCCCGTAATACTCTCACCGGTCTGATCGAACTATCTTTATTTCTTGTTATGTTGATTTTCAATTTCGGCTTTAAATATCTTAAATTTATCCAATGCTTCTGTTCTTTCTTTAATTGGATAAATATAGCCATAACGAAGTAATCATCCGTGAATGTTATGAACGAATCATAACCATCCCTTTTCGTTGGGAATGGACCGCAAATGTCCGTGTGAATTATTTCTAATACTCTGTGCTTGTTTAGCATCTTTCTTTATTTTCTTAACGTATTTTTACTTTGATGCAATCAACACATTGTTCTAAATCGGAAAATTCTAAGTGCGGAAAAATTGATTGTTTCACTAAGCGTTCTATTCCCCCCCTCGAATAGGGCCCCAAAAAGACAATGCCATAATTTCGAAGAGTCGCTATGTTTCTCTTCGCTTCTTATTCTCATTTGTAGATTGGGAGACATTCACATAATTCTAACATGATTCAATTTTCAGCAAGAGATAAAAAATAAAGCTTGTCTTGTCGGAAGGCAAGACCAACACTTTGTTATTATCATCAAATAGTTACATCTGCCATTACCAAAATGACACCCAAATCCAACATCACGAGTTTGGAAACACTTATAAATTCCTACGTAAGAGGGAAACATAAAGTAAAATCTCTGAGCTTAAGTAAAACCATTTTTAATTCTAAAGCTAATCGCCGATGGCTTCAACTTCAGTTTGTACTCCATTCCAATTTAATCGTTCTTTCTCCTCTTTGCAGGATTCTCCTCCCATTACCCCCTTAAAATTTAAACGTATTGTTTCCCAATCAATCCCCCAAGAATATTGAAAAACATAAAAACGGGGTTCATTACAAATGTGATAGTGTCTACCTTTTTTAGTAGTTTTTCGGTAACAGGGGAAACTCTCTTATAGTCCCCCCCTTAAGCTTCCTTCATGATCTTTCTCCATTCCTATTTTCAAAAATCCCTCCTGAAGCCTTTTCTTTTCCCTTTGCTTTGTGTTTTTGGGTTGGGGGAAGCCTTTTTCCAGGGTTTTCCCCCCTTTGGGTTTTTGTAAAATTTTTTTTTTTATTGCCTTAAAATGGCAATTCACCCGGGGGACTTTTTTTTTTCCCCCGGACACACTTGCAATAAGCTTTTAAAAGTCCCTTCTCGGGGATCATTTGTTTACAGCAAAAGTTTAAATTTTTGGCAGTGAAAAAAGACCAAGGGAAGGGAATTTCATTTATCCCCAAATCCATAGGTTTTTAATTTTTCTGCCCTTTATTTTATTTCAAAATGGCGACCACACCCACCCTTGTACTTTCCTTAAAGTTTCTTTTGATTTGCTTTTGGGCCCCTTTAAAGACCCGAAAAAGGGGTTTTTTACCTTTTTAAGATAATCAAAGGCGGGATGCATTTTGGGATTGCCCGGTTTGTTTTAAGGGGTTTCGCCCCCCAAAAGGGATTTTTTTGGATTGAATCCAACGCCTATTTCAATATTTTCACCTGACTTTGAAAAAACACCTTTCGGGGTGAAAAACTTTAGTTTATGGTTTTTTTTCCCTTCCTTGGGAAATAAACCGGGGGTGTTAGGCAAATGACCTTCCATGCAAGTTCTAAATTATACTTCTCCCGCCAAACTAGTTGGACCGTTGAGGGGGAAGTTTTGGTTGCCATTCTTAACTCCTAAATTTATCCAAAAAAGGAAAACATTTATCTAAAAAGCTCCTTAATTTAACTTGGTAAAATTAAAAAAACTTTCCTTTTTCAAAAATTTTAATCACTTGGGCATAAGTAAAAAATAAAGCTACAAATTTATTAAATAAGTTTTTAAAAAATTGGTCAAAAATAACAATATTATAATTCCAAATTATCGAAAATAAATTCACTAAAAAATTAAATTATCCCCTTTTAAAAATTTAATTTTAAATCAAATTCAATATTTTTTCGCAGCGGGAAAAAAAATTAAAATTGTTCATAATTTTTTTCCAAAATTTCGGTCGAATTGTTCTTAAACAAAATCTTGGAAAAAATTGTATAGAGAAAAATTATTAAAAATTTAATTCAAATCAAAGGGAAAATTTTAACTATTTCTAAATTTTTAGGGGCTATGAAATACAAGGCGATCCCAGGAAATGGCCGGGCCTTCGGGGGATCTCCGGCCCTGGGTTCCCCCTCCCCCGGCCGCAACGGGGCCGGGCCGGGGGAAAACCCCATCCCGCCGGGCTCTATTTGGCCCATAAGGGGGTTTCTGGCGGGGGGGTTTGATTTTGGCGTGGGGATCGGGGCCCGAGCGGCGATCTCGGGGATAAAAACCCCACTCACCCCCCCCCTCCCCGAAACCCTAGCCCTTCAGTCCTCTCCCTCCCCCTTTAAAACCAAATAGCGGGGGCCGGCCCGGGGGGGGTCCCCACCACGCCTCCGCCCGGGTCTCTCCCCCCCCCCGGCCCCTTTTTTTTTTTCGCGCAGCGGCGGCGGCCCCCGGGGGTTTTGGCCCGGGGGAAAAAACGCTGCCCGTCCGCCCCGGGGGACCGGGGCCCGTCGGCCGACAGCGCCGCTGCAAACCCCCTTTCCGGTTTTTGGGGGGTCGCCCCGGCTTTAGCACGCCACCCCCAAGGGGCCGGGGGGGTTTTTTCGTACCCCGGGGGGGGGGGGGGTAAACCGGGGTTTTGATTTCCCTTTTTTTTTTTTTGTTGCCTTTGGACGAGGGGACGTGGGGGTGGGGGGTTTTTGTTTCTTTTTTAGGGGTTTTTTTTTTCCCCGGGGTGGGGAAAAAAATAACCCCCGGCTTTTTTCTTTTGGGGTCTTTTTTCCATACCCTTTATTTTTTGTTTTTATGTTTTTGGGGCCGATCCTGGTTTTGTTCGGTTCCCCTACCCTAATCCCCTTGTTCTTGAGATTGGGGGTTTAAATTTTTTTGGGGTTACCTTTTTCTCGGACCCCAATGGATTTCCCCCCCGGGGGGCCATGATACCATTGATAAATTTTGGGGTCGTCAGGACGGGTCCAATGGGAGTAGATTTTTATAGTATAATTATGCAGTTCATTAATCAGAAGGGAAAAAGGGGGGGGGGGGAAAGGAACGACCAGAGGGGTCGACGGGGGTGAGTAGGGGTTCGGCGGGGGTTTTGGGGTTTTATCCCCCCGGGCGGCCATGGGGGTTTTGGGGCCCAGCCGCGCGTCCGTTTGTCTCTTCACGCCCCGGGGGGCTCCCGCGTCGGGGGGATTTTCCCCCGTTGGGGAGCGCCCCCTATCGATGGTTTTTGGGGTTTTTTGGGGGAAGTCGGGGGGGTTTTTTGGGGGGGCCCGTTGGGAAACCCCGTGAACGGGCCTTCGCCCCCCCCACCTTCCCTTTTATGCACGGCACGGGGGCCCCCCCCCCACGGGTTTTTGGGCCCCCCGATCAGGGCTGACCTGGGGGCCCCCTTTTCCTTGGGGCCCAACGGGAGGAGATTTAACTCTAACAGCGAGGGGGCCGGGGTCCTGCACCGCGGAGGTTTCTTTGCCGGGGTTTTAAAAATTTTGTCTTTCCCTTTTGGGGGCTGGGGAAACCATTTTTTTTGGGGGGGGATTTTTACGGACAAAGGGGGGCCCAAAAATTTTTTGGGCGGGAAAAAATTTTTTTTTTTTAAAAAATATTCCCCTTTTGGGGTTGGGTTTTTTGGGTCAAAACGATGGGGGTTTTTAAAATTTGTCTCTTTTTTGGCCCCTAACCATGCCGTTTTGCTTCCCCGTTTGGTATAAAATTTTTTCTGAAAACTAGATTTGGGCCCCTAATGTTCTCCGGGGTTTTTTAAAACGGGGGGTAAACAACAAAAATTTTTTTTTTACAAAAAATTTTTTAAAATTTTTCCCTTTTTTAATAGGATGAAAAAAAAGGGAAAATGGGGTCGAATAAAATTTTTAAAAAAAATGTATTCCTTTAAAAAAACAAGGGGGAAGGGGAAATAAATAAAAAATTTTTAATTAGTTTTTGATTGGTTTAACACGAACCTTCATGATTTTTTCCAGGGGGGATGGAAATACAGTAACAATAGCTATTCACAAAACAAAACAAATCCTTTTTCATAGATGGTATCTACAAATTTTTACGCATCATGGGGAACAAAACTCATGTACCCAAAAGTAACAAAACTAAACCCCAAAAATTTAAAGCAGATTTACGATCACGGGGTATTTCGGGGGTAACCCTTGGGGGGACATGTTTAAACCGAAAAGATATGCAGTAATATAATCCAAGGGGTGGTTTTTGTGGATTACAGCAATTTATTTATTAAAAACCCCAACGCTTTCTCGCCCCTCTTTTGTCATTTTCCCCACACCCAAATCATATATCCCAAATTTAAAATTTTAATCCAGGGTATGGGGGGTATCCCTTTTCCCCTTTTAAAAGCCCTTTTTTCCAGAAGTTTGGTTCATTCGGGCAGCTTTTAAAGCTCTGACTTGAAAAGTGAAGAGAAAAACCCCCAAAAAAGGCCCAAAATGCATATGCGATAGGTTTTTGGGGGTGTGATTTAATATGGGGCAAAAAAACCCCTTTCGGGATAGGGGAAAAAAAAAAAATTTGTTTGCTTAAACGGGAAAAAAAAATAAACTAATTTTTGATTTTTCCAATAAGAAAAGGTTTTCAAAAGGGCCTCAATCCTCGATTTTTTGTGGTAAAAGAATGTTCCCCTTGGGGGCCCCGGGGAAACCCATGATCAACAAATTGAAAAAAATGTGGGAACCTTTGGTTTTAAAAAAAACCCCCCTCAAATTTTAAAAAATCTTTTTAAAAATCTTTCCCCAAAGGGAGTTTCGTATTTAAAATTTTCAATTCTCATATTTTGGGAAAAAATGTTTTAAAAGTTTGGGGGGAGAAATCTCTCTATCAATAAAACTTTTTCGTCTTTTCTTTTATAAATTTTGGTTCATTCACTATTTAAAGCCCCTAAAACCTATAAAACCCCCTTTAATAAATTTTAACCCCCCTTTCCCCCTTTTTACAACCCCCAAAATTTGGGGCAAATTACAAATTTCTAAAGGCACTGCGGGGAAAAATTGGGGGGCTTTTTCTGTTTTTCAGGTAAAAAAAAAAATTTTTTTTGTATTGAAAAATAATATGGGAAAAATTTAAAAGGGGCCCAATAAATTCAACTGGCTTACCTCTCGAAGTTTTTTAAATTTTGGGGCATTGCAACATAAGAGGGAAAAAAATTGCCACTAAATTTTTTTTGGACCCCAAAAAAATATGTGGAAGGGAATTTCAAAAAATAATTGTTTTTTGGGTTTGGGGGATTGCAAAAAATCGAAGAAGTATTCAACAAAAACAATACTAATTAAAAAGGTTATTACTTTAAAAAAATGATTTTTCTATTTTTTCCCAAAACTTTAGTAAATTCCATACTTCACATTCGCAGTATCCTACCCCATAGCCAAAGGGTCCGATGAGAAACCCCAAAAAAAATAACTCAGTTGCAGACTGTACTTTTTGATAATAATGGTCATGCAAAAATTAAAAAATGTCCTTAAAAAGCCCAAGGGGAATTTTTGTTTTCCTTTTGGGAATGAAGGAGGACCCCCTTTATAACTTCATTTAGCTTGGGGAAAACCCCCAAAACAAAAATTTAAAAAAAGGGAAAAAAAAGAAATAAAAAATTTTGCAATTGAAAAAGGGGAAAAAAGAATGTGAACCATGGTTTATATAGTCCATTGGGGGTTTTATGTTGTATGAGTGATTGTCAATAGTGGCGTCTTTGGGTTTAGGTTTTTGAAAACCAAACGTATTGGTGTTGTGGGAACATGTTTTTGGTTTTTGGTGCCAGGGGTGGTGCTTAAGAATTTATCGATGGCGAAGGTGAAGGTCAAGCAATTTTGTTTTTTAAAAGCCGGGGGGAAAAAGGATTTAACTCGGGCTTGGACGAGGGCCCCCAGAACTGGGGGACTTACTTTTAGGGGTAAAAAACCGGGGGCTTGAAATATAAGGGGAAAATGGAAATGGACCTTTTGACCAATCAAAAAAAATTTAAAAAGGAAGTAAAACAAGGTCTGGAAGATTTTAAAACCCAATATTTAAGGCAATGGTGCCCCAGTAAAAAATTTTGGGGGTTTGACCCCAAAACCCCCCTGTGGTTCCACAGAAATCGAAGGAAAAAAAGGGGGGTTTAAAATGGGTTGCTTTTGGCGGGAAAATAACCATGAAAGGGTTTTTGGTTGGGGGATCCCCCAATTTTTTAGTTGGGGCCAAAAAACCCTTATTTGGGGGGTTTTTCAAAATATTTTTGGGGGGAAAATTTGGGCTTGTAATACCCCCAAAAAAAAGAGGGGTTTCCCCCAATTGGGTCAAAAAGGGGGGATTTTCCCCATATTTCATTTATATCTCTTTTTTTTTTTTTTTTTTCCCTTTTTTTTAGTTGCATTTTTTTTTCACCCTTTTTTTTCTCCTTTTTTTTTTTCTTTTTTTTTCTTTTTTATTTAAAATTTGAAAAAATTTTTTCCCCCAAATTTAAATTTCATAAAAATTTTTGGGTTAAAAAAAATTGCATGAAAAATTTTAAAAAATAACTTAAAGTGTATAAGTTTTTTTTTTTATTTTTGTTTATTATATAAAACATTTTAAAAAATTTTAAAATTTGGGGAAATTGTGATAAAAAATTTACTCTTTGGGGATTATGTAAAAAGGGGACAAAAAAAAAATGACGAAACAATTTTTATGACTTGTTTTAAAAAAAAGTTATAAAAAAATTTTTGATATATAACTTTTAAAAAATTGATCTCTAAAATTTTTATAGGGGACAATTTAATTTTTTAAAAATTTTGGGAACGTACAATTTACATTTAAAATTTTTTCATCTAAATTTGTCATTATAATTTTTAAAGGAATTATGCTTCCTTTGAAAAATTTTTACGGATAGAAAAAAAAAGATGGGGTAAATTTTTTTTTTTTTCAAAAATAAAAGTTGGGGGTATAAAGGGGGGGGATGGTTTTTGAATGGTTAGTGGGTCACGATTGCTATTTTAACGGTTTTTTTTTATTATAAAATTTTTGGGTTTTGTTCAACTCACGGGAAAAAAAGTTCAAAATTAATTCTTTTAAAATTTTAAATACTGACAATTTAAAATTAAAAAAAAAAAAAAATTTGGGGCAATTCAAAGAACCCCCTACTCTAAAAATTTTTGTTTCATTTATTAAAAAAATTTGATTTGAAAAAAAAAGAAAAAAAGATCACCCCTGCCCTATAAATTTTTTGGGGGAAAATGACGTGTCTGAATTTTGAATCTTCCCAAAATCCTTTTTCTTGATCCCCGTGCCGGAGGGGGTGAAAAATCTTTGAATCTGGATGATGGGGAAGAAAGCCCTTCAAAAATTTGGGAACCCCCCAAAAATTTGATTGTTTGACATTACAAGTGGGGGTTGTATAAAAAAAAAAATGCTGATTATAAAAGATAAGGGAATATAGTTTTTTTGGGATTTTTTTCCTTTTCCCCATTTCAAATTTTTTTTCTTGTGGTGCCACATTTGGGCAAAACACAAAAATTCCAAAACCGGGGGAAAAAAACCGGGGGGGGAAAAAAAAAAAATGGGAAAAAATCAGTAAAGGGCAAAAAGCAAGGGCACATAAAAATTTTTACAGGATTTTCCCCTTTAAAAATTTTATTCTAAGAGAATCGGAAAAATTGCTTTAATTTTTTGGCCGGGTTTTTCCTTTAAGAAAAAAAAGAAACAAATTAAAAAAAAAAAAACAAAGAAAATATTTATTAAAATTCCTTTTATATATTTATAACCCAAAAAAAATTTTTTACATGATTAAAATTTATTGGGTTTTCAGTTTTACTTTAAATTTTTAAAAACTCACAAAACCCAAATACAAATTTGGATATACAAATTTTACCCGAAAAGGGGACAAAAGTACAGAGCCTAAGTTAAATAGTATAAGGGCCAAAAACCCCTGAAGATTCGACCCCAAAAACCTTTTCCCTTTAAATGAAAAAGAAAAAGGGGGGTTATCCAACAAAGTCCTCCATGAAAGGAATTTCATTCCAACAAAAAAACAAAAAAAAATTTCCCCCGTTTACTAATTCCAGTACGTAGTTTTTGACATTCATAAATAAAACATTTTACCCCCTTTATGCTCTATTCAAGGTTTTTCAACTGCAAAGGATTCAATTGGGTTTTTCCCTCAGGCGTAGTTAGGATGCAGGGAAAATTCACCCCCCCCAAAATTTAAAGTTTTAAAAAGGAACTTTATGCAAAAAACTTGGGAATTTTTCAGATAATATTTCCCCTGAATGAGAATTTCTGAAAAATATTTCGGGGGGTGCGCCGCAGTTCATGTGCTAGTCCTTATATTTATTTTTTTTATAATATTTTGGGTTTATAAATATATTGTTGCTGGAAAATTTGGGGTTCCTGAAAATTTCCACAATAAAAAGTATTAATACAGCATATAAAAGGGTTTTTGAGATAACCTTTTTCTAAAAGCATTCCCCTTAGCCCTTTAGAACGGGGGGCCTTTTACCTCTCTAACAAATTTCATTTAGTATTTATTTTCTCAATTTAAAAAAGAAACAAAACAGACCCACAGAGATTTTATTTTAATTTTAACCCTTTTTTTTTAAAAAATTTAATTCAAACCGTGTTTTTTTTTATATTCAAAACCCTTTGGGGGCCCCCCCATCATCCATGGGGGGGCATTTTCCTTGCCCCCACATGGGGAGCACAAGAATTTTAGGGGCCCAGTCAAGGCCAGGGGCCCGCCGTTTCGTGCCATGTCGGGAGGGGGAACCCGCCCCCCCCGCATGGGGCGGAAGCGCCCCCAATCAGGCCGGCAAGGGGGGGCCCCGTAACCGTTTTTCCTCCTTTCCCCCCTTCTCTTTCCCTCTTTTTTTTTGCTGCTGCTGCTGCTCGGCCGGGGAAAGGGGGGGGCGACCCCCACCCCCCCCCAAAACCCCCGGGGGGTCCCGGGCCCCCCGCTGCACCTCCCTCCCTGCTCCCCCCCCCCGGGGCCCCCCACACCGACTTTTTAAAGGTTAGTACATTGTTAGTTTATTAGTTGATTTTTTTTTTTTGGGGGTTTAGCTTACCTTTTTTTTTTGTTTTTAAATCATTGGTTAGATATGATTCCTTAGTTTTTTAAAAGGTTGAACTACTTTTTTGGGTTTTGTATTGATTTTTTTTGAATAAAAGGAAAACAGTTAGTAAATTTTTTTTGTTTAATTATTGTATTTATTTTTATATTTCTTTCAATTTTTTTGATGATGGAAAACTTTTATCGTACGGGTTAAAAAAGCGTGGTCACTTAAGAATTATACATTGATATTTTAGCAAGGTGACCCCGTTCCTCCTTCACTTTTCCCAACTGTGACTGTGGTTTCGGCCGATATCCAACATCGAGGGACCGGACACCGCGGCTCTTTCTTCTCACAGCACCCCATTTTCGTAAGTAATTTGGGGCATCAGAAAAAACATCTTTTTAATTTTTTAGTCCACTTTTTTTCAACAATTTTTTTTGTAGGCCCTATAGGGGGTTTTTTTTTTTTTATTGATGGTCCAAAAATGGATCCAGGATTTGCTTTTCTCTACTTGAACTTTATAAAACCCGGATCGCTTAACGGGGGGTTCCAACCCCCCCCATAAAAACCCCCCCAAGAAATGAAAGAAGACCTCCGGGAGCTGACTCTCGAGTCGCCCCTCTGCATTGCGGAGACAGTATACCAACCCAAAACCAATGATTTTTTGGCCCAAGCTAAGGAAATTTCGTATGGTGATAAACCCGTATCATTTGGAAATTTATATTTTTTTTTTTCATTACAAAAAATTTTTACTTATTGTTTTTTTAAATTTTGATGCCTGGGTAGTTTTTTAGGAATCTCCCGGGCCTAAGTTTTTGGCCACAGACAAAGGAAAAGGGAAAGGAAACAAAGGACGGGGGCCGCTGGGAACCCCTAAACCTGTTTATGTGCCAATGGGTGTGCAATCCAAACCCGGTTACTTCCTTTTTAGCTAGGCATTGACCACTATGGGGTATATGTTGACTACAAAAAGGTTTGGATTTAACCCCTTTAAATTTAAGGACATCAATAGTTTTGGTTAATTTTCTAATATTTAAAAGGGGGCTGTAAAAGCAAGGGGGGAAAGGTTTTTGGGAAAAAAACCTCGAAAATTAGGGGAGGGGAAAAAATTTGGCACTAAATTTGGTCCTAATTTCGTGAACATTTTACAAAAACGAAAAGATATTTGAGAAAGCAACAAAGGTATTGAGCCCCCCGGGGTTGGGGGAAAAAGTGGGTATTGAGAAAAGCGAAAGGAGATGGAAAGGGGGAAAAACTGCACTGGGGGAGAAGTATTTGAAGTCTTGAAAAAATATTTTTTTAAATTTGGGCCTAATATTTTCAATCTTTGTGCCGATTTGTTTGTATACGAAGTTAAAAGAATTATTTTTTTGATTTATGCATTTTTTATTGCGAGATGGAGCACTGGGGAAATTTTGAAAAAACGTGCCCGGCAAGCATAAGAGAAACCAAAAGAGACACAGTCGACTGGTGCACCCGGCCCGTCCCTTTGGTGGACGAGGCCCGGGGGGGGGCCCGTTGACCCATCTCGGGGGGTAACAAACTCATCGCTCTCCCGAGGCTGGGTTATAGGCGGGGAGACCAACATGAGGATGACCCCGTTTATGGAACTCAGTGAACCATCATTCTAGCCGAGGCTGACTTAAGGCCGACGAGACGAGATGACTTTTTTCTCGGGGTTTTTGGGACATAGATTTAAACCCTTCCATCAGAGAAACTAGGGGGGTATAGCAAACAAAACGTTTTGGGAGGTTGGGGGACTAACGACATGTTGGTAGGGGGTTTACTGTTTTTTTTTAGCAGGATTTAAATTTTTGGGGAATATTTCAATTTAACTAACTAGTCTTTGGACTCTATTTACTTTTTTAACCATTTTGGGCCTTTATCCCCATATGTTGTACCATCACATTTTGTAAAAGACCCCAGTGTTCACGTTGTTTTTTAAGGGGGAAAGCGTTCAAAATTTTCCTTTTTTTCTCTAAACAAAATAATGTTTTAGTTTTCAATTATCTATCTATACAACAAATTGCATGGTCAACGCAAAAAGAAGGCCTGAAATGAACAGAAATAAGACATTTGGCAATGCCCCAACCCCTGCAGGGTGGGCTGGTGCGTTGCTGGTACTCTTTGGCTGCCACTCCATGGATGGGGGAGCGGCAACGCTGCCGCGCCATCGTGGGGAAGCGGCAGCCTTGCCGCCCTTTCCCAGCGATGGCGCGGCAGGTTGCCGCCCCCCATCAGGGGAGTGGCAGCCAAAGAGTACCAGAAAACGAACATAACTCTGTAGTTTGGGTGTTTTGTGTATATTATGCGCTCAGACCTTTTCGAAACACAGAATTGTTGTACATTCAATAAAATTTAGTTGAGTCATGTAATTTGTCCAAACAAATGACACCCATGGTCCAACAATGATATAGAAGTGCAACATATTTGTTTCATACATATGGTGCAACAAAAGATATAGAAGTGCATACATATGGTCCAACAAAAATACATTATGTCTCATTACATCACAAATATATAAAGATACACATGTTCAAAGAAACTTTTGTTTTCTTTCCTAGTACAATGGTAAAAAGATAGATCATGGATGTCCTTTGATGTGCATGTAGGTTTCCGTGGACTCCCAACCTACATTAGTGTTGCCATTGTTAAAAACATACAAGAATATGCATACATAAGTAACACAACAGTTTTTACTTACTACACTCTAAGGCGCGGTGTTAAGGTTTCTTTGGTCGCCTCCTTCTCTTTGGATTGTCGCAAAAACGTTGACGTCCCAATGTCAGTGCGGTCCGCTGACGTTGGTGTTGCCTTTGGCCTGTGCCTGACCCGTCCCTACACGTTCATCGATCTCTGCAAATGAAATGAAGAAAAATATAACTCAAGTTTTTTCATTCTTAGTAAAGCTTTAGGCAAAAGATGTTAGTAAATTATACCTGTTCCTCTCCCTTGGGGCCCAACGGTGCATTATTAGCTGGGACTGACCGATTTCCTGCTGGTGCGGGATATGCTGGGACGGCTTTTCTCATACTGGGGAGGCTGGTAAGAGCTGGGCTGCAAAGGGAAACCTGCTGAGGCCCTTCTAGAACTGGAAAGTCTCGTGCTGGAACTGGAACGGGGCCCTGCTCGAACTGCAACGGGCCTTGCTGCTGTGGAAATGGACCCTGGTGATGTGGAAATGAGCCCTGGATACGGCTCCTGCTGCTGGTCATACATCCACCTGCCCGAGACGGCCCTGTTGCTGCTCATAAGTCCACTGTTGCTGAGCGACCCGTGCTGAGATGGACCGACTGGGGAAAACTCATGCAGGACATACCCTGCTCAGATGGCCATAGTGCTGAAAAAATCCACGGGGCCTCAATATGAGTCCTCAAGTCCCTGTCAACCTCCACGTCCTGTTTTTCTTGTGCCTTGCTGGTACCATAGACGGGTGTCTGCATACTCGAACTGGAGCCAGAGACTGGGTCCGAAGATCCACCTGGCGGGCCGCATGAGGCAGAAGCTGATGAACGAGAAGGCGAGGAGGCATATCTAGCGGACCCAATCAGTGTTCACGCAACTCACTTTGAGACATTTTTTCAAGAGCTTGCTCATTTTCTGCACGGTGCAAATTTAGTTAACATATATTGATCTCTCAACTTGAAGTTATGCACGGTGACAAGAAAAAGAATAGAAATGTTATGCTTACAGGACAAATGTCTCAGCACGCTATCCGTAGGGTGGGGATCCTTTTGTTGCCGGTGCTGGTAAATAGCATCTACGCGGGCAACAGATAATCCGTCAATTTTGTAGCCTGTTTAAAAAAACGAGTTTGGTCAACCGATTGCTACAATTTTGCTTTTCTATAATATAACAATTAAATTTGTTGATAAAACTTACCACAAATCTTTGTAGGGAGGCTCTCTGTGGCTGATCCCGTGTCTAGTGACTCGATCATACTGGTCTTCGACGATGTCACCAGGGAGCGTTTTCTTTTCAGAGAGGAGTCCTTGTAAGGCGGCTTCAAATGGGTACGTGTGGACCTGTGCAGCCACTGGAGGTACTTGTTGAACACGTGTGAGTCATGTGTGGGGCCCTGCTGATACGGTACTCGTTCTCGCCTATCCCATCTCTGTATGTATTCGACGTGTACAAGACGCCAGTCCTTCTCCTTCATCCGCAACCGTTGGTCAATGCTGCAATAATTGTATGATTAGTGGATACGACATAATTTAATTAGGCAACATTCTAGTAGAGTAAAAGTAGATCACCTATGCAGATGCTGACTAGTAGAGTAGAGCGTGGTGGGTTGCTTGTAAGTCTGCCAAACTGCCAGCAAACTCTGTACGGATAGTGCATCTCAACCACATGAAAGCAAATGAGCGGGTAGTCGGACCGATACTCGCCCTTCTCTTCTTAGCACCGTGGACTGAGCAACTCACGATACTCGGCGTTGTCCCAAGGCTCCCAGACGACCTACACATAATATCAAACACTCAGGTACAATATAAATATTGTGCAAAACAATAGAAATCATACAAAATACATTAATGAATAAACCTGCAGGTGATGTTATGGTATCAAACATGTTAGTGTACTCCTTGTACTTCCTTTCTACTTTCCCGGGTGACCACTCAATTTCACTCCAAATCCACAAAGTTGGTGCAAATCCTGCTCGGCATCCCAATCCTGCAAATACATTCATGTGTTAGTCATTTCGGAAGGCAAAAGTAATTCCAAGTTACATAATGTATAAATTACTTATAGGAACTCGAGGTACTTTCGGTCGCCCCACGGGAAATCGCTCCCATAACCAGACTTGCAGGAGGTAGGAGCAACCCCCTAGGGGGGGGGTCTTGGCCGTGCTACGACAGGCACTACACAAACTGCCTGTACGTCCACGCCAAAACAACGTTTTGTCGCAACTGTAGCTGGCAATATTCTCTCATGGTTTACCTAGTATGTCCAAGAACATCCAGCTGACCACGTTACCAGACGCGTCTGGAAAAAGAACGTACCAAGGAAGTGCCACAACCACACCCGACTGCCCTGTCTACTGTCACCTCCGAAGCATCTTCGGGAATATCATAGCTGAAGTTTTCTATGAGCCACTGTGGGGTGACACCAGAACATTTCCTACAAATTTTGAAGACAATTAAGCCTGGCCAAGAACAAGAAGGTAAATAAAGCAAGAAGGTAATTTAGATGCTTACTTATGTTTCTTTGCTTGCTCGTCGTCAGGGGGAGCCTGGCCACGAAAGGCGGCCACCTTCTCCCTCTAGTTGTCGCTGTCCACGATGTCAGTCACACAGAGGCCGTCAATACGAAGGCACATAATCGCCTTCATATCCTCTAGTGTGATGGTCATCTCCCCACAAGGAAGGTGGAACGTGTGAGTCTCGGGCCTCCATCTGTGCACCAAAAAAATACTAAGTGAACTGACACAAATACAATGAGTGATATAAACGAACAAGGGTGATTACCTGTCCAAACGCTGCACTCAGAAGTGAGGGGTTCAAGACAGGAAGCCCCGTAGTACGACACGTACTATCTCTATGAAGTCGGTACGCCGTATGTAAGGCGCGAAACGCTCGTCCCACCGAAGCTGCCTGGCGTGAGTGCGTGCCCTCAGAAGCGCAACTCCTCGTCCAACTGGCCGTACTCGTGGCGAGCACCACGATGGTCCCTGTCGTACTCCTGCTCAAGGAGCGCGTGCTGCGGGTGCTGAACTGGAGCCATCTTGTTTTCCATACATTTAAAACAAGTTAGTCCAAACATAATATGAGCATGATAACAAATGTAAAGCATAATATAAACTAATATGGTGGCTAAGTTCAAATTCAAGTAAACAACATATATTATGTCGAGATAAAAATATAAACGGACTTGTTGCCCATTTCGTCTATGATAGTTAGCCTTATGCCCCGTTTTTTTGCAAACACGGCACAGATTTTGACCACGTGTCTCATTGAAGTCTCCCCCTCCATATCTATCATCACCGTACCCTCTCATAGTGTCCATGTCTCCCTTTAGACGCTTCTTCTTTCTTCTACCCTTACCTAACTTCAAAAGGTCTGGATTGGGGGCATACTGAGGTCCATGAAATGGAGGCCACTACGAAGGGTCAAGGTATGACTCAAAACTCTTCTCCCATACTCTTAAGTGTTTGACCGGAGGTACAATGGAGACATAAACCTCGAAGACAGGTAGTCAAATCCGCGCATCTTACAGGCTGTCATCATGTGAGAGCAAGGGGCGTGTATGATCTGTGGGCGTTACAACTGCACTGAACGGTCTCTAAATCAACGCGGTAGTTGCGTCCACCATAACGCTCTCCGCCCATAGTTGTGCCACCAATCCCTCTAACACTATAGATATAACCGTTATTTCCATATGGCTCACCGGTCTGCTGCTTGGAATAGCCTTTTTCCTCCTCAATAAAATCCTGGGCTGCCTTTCCCCACACCCCAGTCTCAAGTATATCTCTTTGCGCAAGCTACCATCTCTTCACAAAATATTCGTTGCACTTGAGAAAGGAGTACTCAACGACACCTGTTACTGGAAACTCTCGTACTCCACGAAACACATGGTTGAAAGACTCGGACGCATTGGTGGTCATGATGCCATACCTCCATCCACCCTCGTCAAATGCTAGTGCCCACTTTTCTTTTTGTTCCATCTGGTCATATAACCATAATTTGTCGGCTTCGTTCATTACCTTGTCTAGCTCTTTCAATGTCTCCTCGAACCGAGTCTTTGTTTTGACATTACATAGTGCCTTCACCTTGTCACATACCTCCTTCTTCCTCCGTCGCCGCCAATAATTAGCGCCGAAATGACGCATGCACCATCTATGCACTATGGGCGGGAATCCTTCGATTAACTCATTGGCAGCATGAAGAATACCTGCATGTCGGTCCGAGATCACACATTATGGTGCGAGTCACACCAAGGACCTGCGTACGTAGAAGCCTCATGAACCATGACCACGACGAATTGTTCTCTCCCTCTGCCAAAGAAAAGGCAAGGGGAACCATCTGATTCTCAGGATCAACAGCAGCAACCATCATCAAAGTGCCCCTGTACTTTCCGGTGAGGAAAGTGCCATCAATAAGTACCACAGGACTACAAAACTGGAAAGCCCACTCCGTCTGGGAGAAGGACCAAAAAACCCGGTCTAGTTAAGCCTCATCGGATCCTGCAGAGGCCTAAGACGAGTCTCATCCAAAAACCATTTAATGCCTGGGTTGTAATGTTTCATTGCACTCAATACTCGGGGTATACGGTTGTATGCCTCCACCCAACTACCCCATCGGATCTGAAAGGACCTAATTGGCCTAGAGGGGGGGGAATAGGCAATTCTCAAAACCTGAAATTCAAAAACTTGATGCAGAAATTAGTACTACCGGTACTACCGGTGGTGGACCGGTACTACCGGTTACCGGTACTACCGGTGTACTGCCGGTACTACCGGTTCCTATGGAAACTAGCAAATCTTGAATGAATTCAACTTAGATTTTAGATCCACTAATTTCTTACTATCCTTAGGTGATGTAGAGGTGGTAGATTGACTTTACTTGTCTTGCTCCTTCACCAAATCGTAGATCGGTTCTTCCAACCCTAAGACGAAGAGGGAAAGGAAGAACACGAAAAACACGAAGAACAAGTGATAGCACAGAGTATATGAATAGAGTAAGAGCAAGCACGCGAGACACAAGATTTAATCCGAGGTTCGGTCTCCACACAAGGAGCACCTACGTCCCCGTTGTTGAGGTGACCACAAAGGTCGGAGTCTCTTCCACCTCCTTGCCTCTCTCAAGCAACCACAAAGGTTAGCCGGAGGTTTCCACTAAGAATCAAAGGGTGAATACAAACACTTCGGGGTGCCCTAAACAAATGGAGCAACACGGGCAACCACGAAGAACTCCTAGTCAGCTAGGGTTCCAAGAACCCAAGAGTAACAAACACAAATCCAACTGGCTAGAAGAGGAATCCAAGTGCTCAAGTCGTAGATCGAAGTTCCCCGCTCTCTAATCTCGCTTCTCCCGCTCTAATCTAGCAAGAATCAGAGTTGTAGAGCAAGAGGGAGAGAGGAGGGGGTGAGTCAATGCTTGGAGAGCTCTTTGTCTCAAGGTGGGTGAGAGTGAGTGAATGAATGGGTGAGTGAGAGAGAGGGGGCGTCGATAGACTTAAAATCTTCAGCCCCCGAAGCATACCGGTACTACCGGTACTACCACCGGTACTACCGGTCACTTTGTGACCGTTGGGGCTGAGCACTGAACGCGTGCGGGAAAAAGGCCTACCGGTACTACTGGTTCCTGACCGGTACTACCGGTCCTCACCGGTACTACCGGTAGCTCTGCTGACAGCACAAAAAACCTTCTTAGGATCCGTTCTTCACGGCGTCTCTCAAGCGTCTCTATACTAATGACTTGAGCACTCTTACCCACTTCTAGCTAGTCTAATTTGTATCCCTCTTGGTAGTACGGGTTTTCCTATAACTCAATTCAAAAGAATAAACTCTTTAGCACTTGAGATGAGCCGATTTCCATAGAGTGGAATTTGAGGTGCTTCAATCACCAAATTTCATCGTTTCAATTTATCAATGGACTAACACCTGTGTATATACTTAGAGAAGCATGTTAGTCCCTAATTTGATTGTTATCAATTATCCAAAAGCCACACATAGGGGGCGAATGCACTTACAAACTCCCCTTTTGGTAATTGATGACAACCATCTTAGGCTTACATAATAATAGAAAGAATTGAAGCTTTTGAATTGCAAACTTTAGGAGGAAGCTCCCCATTAATTTATGCATTGGATTTGAATTCCATGTCTTGATTATAATCAAGATAGCATAAAATTTAGAGCAAGCTCCCCTAACTTTTGCAATCCATGGGGTGCCTATAAGAGTGTGTGAAGAATAAATAAGCGTGATGCATATGACAATATATCATCCACACAATGACTAAATCAAATAATCAACCACCACACAAGCATATGGATAACAACATAAGATGAACGACATGAGATAAATATAGTTCTACAATCAACCATCATCCATATTACATAAATAGTTTTGTAGCTCGACACATAGTTCAACATGAATAAAGACCATTGTCCAACCCCACGAACGATAAAGCAAAAGATAGATAAGCTACCCTATTACATAGAGAAAAGCCTAACACTCCCCCTTTGGCATCAAGTGCCAAAAAGGGTAGGCCACATGAAGAGCATAGAATAGCACCAAGCTAGAAGTCCTCATCTTCATCATCTTCGTCATCGTCATCACCATAATCAACGAGGCCACCACCAACACCCTTGCCATAAGGATGATCGAAAGAAGAATCACCGGCAAAGGGTTGGGAAGAACTACCCTATCCAGTGTAGACACCCTGGCTAGAGTAAGGAGCACCAAAGATGGCTTCAAAGCCGTACTCAGCAGCACCACCATAAGAAGAGGGGCCTCCATAGCCCTGCTCACCATGAGAAGAGACACCATGGGTAGATCCACCAAGATCATCATCAACAGAAGCATGAGGAGCACCCATAGCAGGAGGAGCACTAGGAGCCACATACTCATCAAACGAACGAAACGAAGATGCAGGAGGAATGTGCAGGCTCTCCTCAATTCGCCGAAGGCGGCGATCCTCCTTCTCAGCTGTGTAACAGAAAAAGGCAAGGAATTTCTTGAGCGTAGAGCGATTACCTCTACCACGACCTTCACCCAGCCCAGAACGCGCCGAAGTGGAGCGATGGGGAGGTGAAGGAGCGGAGGGAACATCAAAAGCGGCCTCCTCTTCCTTAGCATCATCATCAACAGCAGGAGCAGTGGCACCACGGGAGGCAGAGGGTTTGGGTCCCAAGTTTCTCACACCATAGGAGGCATGTTTGGTGTCCGCATAAAATTCAAGGCCAACTACCTGCTCAATAATATGCATAAGATAAGGAGCATATGGTAGTGACTTGTGGGGATCAACTGAAGCCTCAATGATCTTGCCCCACATGAACCTTGTCACACTGAAACATCCACCTTGGGGTCCAAACCGAACCAATATCTTGGGAGCATCATTTTGGATATGAATGGAGTCGCCAATCTTGGGATCAATGGTGAGGCGAATCAGATTATTCAGCACATAGAAGAAAGGCCTCAGATTGGCAGATGTGAAATTTGCATATTTATCTTCAGTGTACATCTAAGCAGCCACCAGATCGTCTGACCCAATCCCACTGGCATATATATCATGAATATCCGGGGCCTCACGATCAAGCTTATCGAACCCCAAGAGACGAGAGAAAGTAACAGTCACAACGGTAATGAGTACCTTGTGTCATCCAATGAAGCACAGCATTCTCTCGATCAATGTACAGAGTGGCCCAGAACTGACAAAGCACCTCTGTGTTCCAAGCCTTGACAAAAGTCATAAGCGGCAAAAGGCGCCACTCCTGAAGCTTGGAGATCAACTCATCAATCTCAGGATGATTGAGCTTCGTCAGAGAGTTGAGCACCAGAGCCTTGTGCTGGAACAGAGGGCACTTGGAATGAACACCATCATGATAAAGGATGAAAGAATAGTAGTCATGATGGAACTGTGACCAAAACCTAGGCTCAAGACTGTCACACTTGACATACTCATATGGATTGTCAGCACGCATGGTGTGCAAGTCCGCAACCCGTTTCCTGTAATCAATTGGATAACGAGGTGTGTAAGCACCACTAGTACCAGCACGAGATACCTTTGGGTTGGGCTCCGGATGAAATCGAAGAGACCGCGGTGGAACCCCGATATGAAGTGGGGATCGAGCCACAACCCGAGGGTCAATAGCACGACCCTCAATCAGGATGTTCGAGTCGGGGACGCGGTTGCCAACCACCTCTCGATGACGCCGGGGAGGGTTCGGCCGAGTAGGGAAAGGATTAGACGTCGCCCAGGACCGAGCGGCCTCACGAGCCACGGGGTCCATGGGAACATCGGAGCCACGAGCACTGCTGCTTCCGCGGCCACGGACGGTGCGTCCATCACCCGCATCACCGGAGGATGAGCGAGCACGACGAGACGGGTTCCTCCGTGTGCCTTCCATGCTACACAACCAAAAGAGGGCCAACAAGTGAGTCAAAATCAAGTAGAGAGAGTGCGGGGTTTGATTGAGACGGCGAGAGTGCGGGGAGAGTGCCATGCACGGGGAGCGGTGGTACCAGTCGACGGCCGGTAGTACCAATACCACTGTGCATAAACCCAATCCCCCCAAATCCGCCAAATCGGCCAAACAAAATGCACAAGGAGTACTCTACTAGCATAAGGACCCCTAATGGATGGAGCAAATGCGAGGAATCGGCCTAGAACAAGGTACATTGATAGATCGGGAAAGAACAACATATACCTTGCTACTCGAGGGGAAGAGGCCAAATCCAAGCAAACGAATACGTCCATGCCAAAACCACCACCACCAAAACGATCACCAAGGCCGGGGGAAGCTTTCCACCGAAGGGATTTGAAGGAGACGGACAGAGGAGGGAGATCGGGTGGAGGGAGGGGGCCGACCGCTGCCGTTTTGCGAGAGCACGGGAGAGGGAGGAGGCCGGGGCGGGCGGGTGGGGCCGGAGAAAAGGGGGATAAGTCCCCAGAGTTCCAGATGGAACCGACCCCGCGCGGCGCTAAAAACAACATCCGGTACTACCGGTCGAAAAGGACCGGTACTACCGGTAGTACAAAATGCAGCGCAGCCACCCGAGCGGGAATTTGGCCTACCAGTACTACCGGATCCCCACCGGTACTACCGATGGAGACCGGTACTACCGGTGGAAAGCCACCGGTACTACCGGTAAGTCAAAAACCAGCCACAAAAAGTTTGAACCATATGATGAGCTACAAGCATCTTAAACATGTCCAGATTTTAGCACAACAATACACAACAATGGACAAGTTTGAGATGGTAAAAATAGATTTTGAAAGCTCCACACAAGATTTTCAAAGACATTTTATCCAATCTACAACAATCAAGGGTGTGTGCAAGACATCAAACCACATTACGAGAATCAATGATATTTAGTTCACTTCTCAAAGCACAAAATCTTGTCTCATCGAGAGGCTTTGTGAAGATATCGGCTAGTTGATTTTCGGTACTCACATGATGCAAAGCAATATCTCCTTTGGCTTCGTGGTCTCTCAAAAAATGATGCCGGATGTCTATGTGCTTTGTTCGAGAATGGTGTACGGGGTTGTTTGTCAACTTAATGGCACTCTCATTGTCACACAAAAGGGGAATCTTGTTTAGCTCACAACCAAAGTCTTTTAGGGTTTGCTTCATCCAAAGTAGTTGGGCACAACAAGAGCCAGCCGCCACATACTCGGCTTCCACGGTGGACAAGGAAACGCTATTTTGCATTTTAGAGCTCCAAGACACCAAAGACCTACCAAGAAATTGGCAAGTCCCGGTAGTGCCTTTCGAGTTACCTTGCAACCGGCATAGTCCGAATCGGAATAGCCAAATAAATCAAATGTGGAGCCCTTAGGATACCAAAAGCCAAGATTAGGAGTGTGTACTAAGTATCTCAAAATTCTCTTAACGGCCATCAAATGACATTCTTTTGGATTAGCTTGAAATCTTGCACACATGCACACACTAAGCATAATATCGGGCCTAGATGCACAAAGGTAAAGGAGGGATCCAATCATGGAGCAATATACCTTTTGATCAACGGCCTTACCATTTTGGTCAAGGTCAAGGTGTCCGGTTGTTGGCATTGGAGTCTTGACGGGTTTGGCTTTCTCCATGTCAAACTTCTTCAACATGTCGTAGGTTTACTTTGTTTGACAAATGAAGGTGTCGTCCTTGAGTTGCTTGATTTGAAATCCAAGAAAGAACTTCAACTCCCCCATCATGGACATCTCAAACCTATTGGTCATAATCCTACTAAATTCCTCACAAAAGGCCACATTAGTACTACCAAATATTATGTCATCAACATATATTTGGCAAATAAAGATATCATTATGAACTTTGCGAGTAAATAAAGTGAGATCGGCTTTTCCTATCTCAAACCCTTGTTTGAGTAGGAAATCCCTTAGACAATCATACCAAGCTCTAGGGCTTGCTTGAGCCCATAGAGTGCCTTCTTGAGCTTGTAGACGTGGTTAGGATACTTGGGATCTTCAAAACCCGGTGGTTGCTCCACATACACCTCTTCGGATAGGGGGCCATTGAGGAATACACTCTTGACATCCATTTGATACAACTTGAAGTCATGATGAGTGGCAAAGGCTAACATGATCCTTATTGACTCTAGCCTAGCCACCGGTGCATAAGTCTCCCCAAAATCCAAACCTTCAATTTGAGTGAATCCTTGAGCCACCAACCGTGCCTTGTTTCTTGTGACCACGCCATGCTCATCTTGCTTGTTGCGGAAGACCCATCTGGTTCCAATCACATTTTGCTTGGGCCTTTCCACTAAGGACCAGACTTCATTCCGTGTGAAGTTGTTCAACTCCTCTTGCATGGCCATCATCCAATCTTCATCCTCAAGTGCTTCATCAATTCGTTGAGGCTCTTTTGGAGACACAAAAGAGTAGTGCTCACAAAAGGTTACTAGCCTTGATCTTGTAGTAACTCCTCTTTGAATGCTTCCAAGGATGTTGTCAACGGGATGATCCCTTTGGATTGCTTGTGGTACTCTTGGGTGAGGCACTTGAGTTCTTCTTTGTATTGGACCTTCATCTTCACTATCATCATTTTGATTGACTTGTGAATCATGATCTTGTCTTGGGCTTATGTCTTGATTATTGTCTTGATTGCCATCATCAACTTGTGGTGGATCTTGAGTTGAATGATCTCTTGCTTCATGCCCACTTTTTGTTGTAGAGTCATCACCATGGGCATTGGGTGACCCATGATGCATGCTTAGGTCATGAGTGACTTGTACTTGTGCATCTTCATCATCTTCAACGGGTCTTACTTCACCGGTAGCAAGCTTCTTTATAGCTTGATGAGAAGGTTCTTCTTTACCTAATATGTCAACATTGACTTGCTCCTTTTGAGAGCCGTTGGTTTCATCAAAGGTCACGTCTATCGCTATTTCAACTTGACCGGAGGTCTTGTTGAAAACACGATATCCATGTTCATTAGTACCATAACCAAGTAAGAAACCTTCATCTACCTTTGGTGCAAACTTTGAGCTTTTGGATTTCTTGTTAAGTATGAAACACTTGCATCCAAAAACTCGAAAGTAATGCACCTTAGGCTTGTTACCGGTAAGGAGCTCGTAGGCGGTCTTCTTCAAAATCTTGTGAAGATATAGGCGATTAATAGCATGACACACCGTGTTGACCGCCTCCGCCCAATAGTATTTCTCCGGAGTCTTGTATTCATCCAACATTGCTCTTGCGGCTTCTATGAGCATCCGGTTCTTTCTCTCTACAACCCCATTTTGTTGGGGAGTGTAGGGAACCGAAAACTCATGCTTGATCCCTTCATCATCAAGGAACTCTTCTATGTTGGTGTTCTTGAACTCTGTTCCGTTGTCGCTTCTCACTTTCTTGATCTTAACATCAAACTCATTTTGAGCTCTTCTTGCAAACTTCTTGAAGATTCCTTGGGTTTCACCTTTATCTCTCAAGAAAAACACCCAAGTGAAGCGAGAATAATCATCAACAATTACAAAGCCATATTTGTTACCTCCAATGCTTATGTAAGCATTGGGACCAAATAAGTCCATGTGGAGTAACTCTAGAGGTCGAATTGTTGACACAACGTTCTTGGCAGGATGCTTAGCTCCAACTTGTTTGCCCGCTTGACATGCACTACAAATCCGATCTTTCTCAAAAGAAACATTTGTTAGTCCAAGAATGTGTTCACCCTTTTGAAGTTTGGCCAAGTTCCTCATCCCAACATGGGCAAGTCAGCGATGTCATAGCCAACCCATGCTAGATTTTGCCACTAAATAAGTCTCGGACTCCACTCTATTAGATGAGAAATCAACTAAATAGAGCTTGCCCTTTAATTGATCACTAGAGTGAGTAGGAGAGTTAGGTGGTACCTTATCTCATTTTCATCACTAGAGTGAGTAGGAGAGTTAGGTGGTACCTTATCTCCTTTTGCCATGAGGCACGTAGGAGTGTGATGGTCATTGTCGATGAGGTTGGCGAAGAGTCTAGGTGGGGAAGACAAGTTGATGAAGAGCGAAGTTGATGAAGCCTTGTTGTCGATGATAGGTGAAGAGGATTCTTGCAATGCTATGTTGGCAACACCCTTCTTCTTCTCTTGAGTGTCATCATCACTTTCATCGCTTGAGTCCCATTCTTGACCTAGATGGGCTTCACCTCTTTTCTTGCCCTTGTACCTCCTATCTTTGTCATGGTTGTTCCATTGCTTCTTCTTCTTCTCTTTTGGACAATCGGCAATGAAATGGTCATCATCCCCACAACCATAGCAAAATCTCTTCTTGTAAGGCTTGTTTCCACCACTTCTCATTTTCTATTTCTTCTTCAATAGAAACTTCTTGAAGTTCCTCACCAATAAAGCTTGATCTTCATCAAGTTCTTCACCTTCTTCATTGTCACTACTATCTTCATTGTCATTCCTTTTGGTGCATCGGCTAGAGCCACTATCTTGAGAAGCCTTGAGAGCAACACTCTTCTTTTGTCCCACAACTTGCTTAGCTTCATCATCTAGCACTTCATGATGCTTCAATTTTGCAAGCATCTCTTGAGGAGTTATTGTATCATAGTTGTCTCTTTCCATTATAACGGAAGCAAGTATAGAATTCTTCGCTCTATACACTCTACACAATTTTCTTGCGGCGGAATTGTCATCCCATAGGTTTGAACCAAGAGTTCTTATTCTATTGACCATTGTCATGAATCTATCAAACATCTCTTGGGTGGTTTCAACTTCATTCCAAGTGAAGTTCTCAATATTGCCTTGCAATAGCTCAATCACTCCAACTCTTACACTTTTATCTCCTTCATATGAAACCTTCAAAGTGTCCCAAATAAGCTTTGCACTCTCTAGCCCATTGACCTTGTTGTTATCTTCCGGAGTTAGGCATTGCAATATCAAGGTTGCCGCCGTAGCATTGACTTGCAACTCCATGTAATCCTCTGGTGTCATCTCGCTTCCTTCTTCCGGGATCTTCACACCAACATCCACAACTTCCCAACATCTAGCGGCAATGAGATGTAGCTTCATCCTATGAGACCAATCGGTGTAATTAACCCCATCAAACATAGGTGGCTTGCCGGGGTTGATGATAGGTAGATGTGTGTTAGGGCCTTTGCTTGATGAAGAATAATCGAATGGAATTCTAGCAAAGCCCTTGGGAGTCTTTTCTCCATCACCTTCACCTTCTACACCTTTCTCAATCACACTTGTCGTATCTTCAACCCTCTTGTTCAAGATCTCCTTCATCTTATCAAGTTCTTCTAGCATCTTACTCATTTGCTCTTTTTGTTGTTCTTGCAACTTGTTGGTGATTGCCTCAACTAGTTGATTCATTTGATTTTGATCCATCTTGGCCAATATGTTTCCTCACGCGGTTAAGCATAGAGAGAGGAACCTAGCTTTGATACCAATTGAAAGGACCTAATTGGCCTAGAGGGGGGGTGAATAGGCAATTCTCAAAACCTGAAATTCAAAAACTTGATGCAGAAATTAGTACTACCGGTACTACCGGTGGTGGACCGGTACTACCAGTTACCGGTACTACCGGTGCTACTGCCGGTACTACCGGTTCCTACGGAAACTAGCAAATCTTTAATGAATTCAACTTAGATTTTAGATCCACTAATTTCTTACTATCCTTAGGTGATGTAGAGGTGGTAGATCGACTTTACTTGTCTTGCTCCTTCACCAAATCGTAGATCAGTTCTTCCAACCCTAAGACGAAGAGGGAAAGGAAGAACACGAAAAACACGAAGAACAAGTGATAGCACAGAGTATATGAATAGAGTAAGAGCAAGCACGCGAGACACAAGATTTAATCCAAGGTTCGGTCTCCACACAAGGAGCACCTACGTCCCCGTTGTTGAGGTGACCACAAAGGTCGGAGTCTCTTCCACCTCCTTGCCTCTCTCAAGCAACCACAAAGGTTAGCCCGAGGTTTCCACTAAGAATCAAAGGGTGAATACAAACACTTCGGGGTGCCCTCACAAATGGAGCAACATGGGAAACCACGAAGAACTCCTAGCCGGCTAGGGTTCCAAGAACCCAAGAGTAACAAACACAAATCCAACCGGCTAGAAGAGGAATCCAAGTGCTCAAGTCGTAGATCAAAGTTCCCCGCTCTCTAATCTCGCTTCTCCCACTCTAATCTAGCAAGAATCGGAGTTGTAGAGCAAGAGGGAGAGAGGAGGGGGTGAGTCAATGCTTGAAGAGCTCTTTGTCTCAAGATGGGTGAGAGTGAGTGAATGAATGGGTGAGTGAGAGAGAGGGGGCGTCGATAGACTTAAAGTCTTCAGCCCCCGAAGTGGTACCGGTACTACCGGTACTACCACTGGTACTACCGGTCACTTTGTGACCGTTGAGGCTGAGCACTGAACGCGTGCGGGAAAAAGGCCTACCGGTACTACCGGTTCCTGACCGGTACTACCGGTCCTCACTGGTACTACCGGTGAGAGAAACCGGTAGCTCTGCTGACAGCACAAAAAACCTTCTTAGGATCCATTCTTCACGACGTCTCTCAAGTGTCTCTATACTAATGAATTGAGCACTCTTACCCACTTCTAGCTAGTCTAATTTGTATCCCTCTTGGTAGTACGGGTTTTCCTATAACTCAATTCAAAAGAATAAACTCTTTAGCACTTGAGATGAGTCTATTTCCATAGAGTGGAATTTGAGGTGCTTCAATCACCAAATTTCATCGTTTCAATTTATCAATGGACTAACACCTGTGTATATACTTAGAGAAGCATGTTAGTCCCTAATTTGATTGTTATCAATTATCCAAAACCCACACATAGGTGGCGAATGCACTTACAGGATCGCAAGTGCAACCTGCTTAGCATGCCAAGCCTTGTCGTACTTCACATGGTAGCTGACAAGGTTAAATATGTGTACCTGTAACATTGACACTGAGACATCGTTGTCCTTGTCAACGATACCCATAATACATCGACCAAGATAACATGCAGTGAGCTACGGATGTGTTTCATTCCCGCTGTTATTCAAGCATTTGTGGGGTTGGACCACTGATTGTATCTTCCACTTCCCATCACGCTTCTTCCTCGCACTAAGCTTCCACATGCATGGATAACCTGCTTTACAGATAATCCGATACTTTAACTCTTTGTCAGAATGAGTGACTTTGTAAGGTCTGTGGTGAAACACAGCATAGTCCTGAAGAAAAAGCTTCATTTCTGCCATTGTATTGAAGACCATGCCCTTACTAAGCATTAGGGTCTGAGGTTTATGCACCGACTGCCTTTCCATCCGTAAACCCGTGTCACAGACTGCCATATGTGTCATGCTAGCATCTCTGTAGTTTGGAACGTCAATAAAAGGTACACCACCCTCACTCAACTGCATTAGTTCATTTTGTGTGTAAGGGGGAGGTGGCACATATTGAATTGGTTCGCTAACCCTACCCATGGATCATAATAGGGTGCACCACCCTCTGGTAACTCATGGACCAGCGCGCCATGAGTCGGCATTGCATGAAGTGCCGACACAGGAACATATGACGGTGTGGCATGAGCCGGTACTGCATTAGTAGGAACCTGAGTCCTCTGAGCATGTGTACCCCCTTCACCCCCTTCACCCCCTTCATCTCCTTCGTCCTCAGACTCAGACTCAAGCTCAGACTCAAACTCGAGGGGTCATAGTCATCGTTTATACGACCTTCTACATGGGTATCAAACTGCTCCTGCGTCAACTGGCCGTCCATGTCCATGTTATCCTGAGTTTCATCTCCTTGTACACCCAATTCTTCATCACCGCCTCCAACACCCTCATGAACATCCTTCAACCTATAGCCATTCTCAACAACAACCTCAGCCATGTGTGCATTACAACTTTGGAGGATCTTATTGTAGCGAGTCCAGTGAGCAGATGAAGACAAGGACATCAAACCAAAATTGTGGTATTCTGTCCCACTGTCATATCTGCCCCTAATTGTGAGATCACCACCAAACATTGAACTCAAGCGGGCACTCAGGTCAGTGAAGGTCGGTGGCTCATCAAACCATTCTAACTCCTCTTCCATATCCTCAAAAATACCATCTTGTTTCCTAACACTTCCACCATAGAAAACTAGAACAGAACAATCCATCTACAAAACCATCCCACCGAAGATTATCAAATGATTGATTTTATTGGCCACTACAATGACTAGCTAACTACCAATTAATCCTAAATAATTAGCAAGTCTAACTACAAATAACCTAACTAATTTATAAGCTAGTAAACCCTAAAGTACTAACCTAACTAATAAAACTAACCTACACAAGGTCACTACAAAACTAACCTAACTAATAAAACTAACCTACAAATAAACATTATAAAGCAAAAAAAATAATACCTTAGCACACCGAGGGAGGGCCGGGCGGTGGCGGCCGGCGGCGGACGGACGACGGCGTAGCCTCCTGGGGGCGGCGGACGGCGGCGTGGCCCCTCCGGGGGGCGCCCGGAGCCGGACGGCGGCGTGGAGGCGGTGGCTGGGGCGGCGAAGCGGTTCGGTGGTGGCGGCCGGCAGCGTGGAGGCGGTGGCGGCCGGCAGCGTGGAGGCGGTGGCGGCCGGCGTCGATGGAGGCGGGTGGGCTCGGGAGCAGAGAGGAGTGCGTGAGAGAGGAGCGCGTGAGAGAAAGGAAAGAAACTTACTGTTTAAAGGGATACCCCTTGCCGCTCCATGATCTGGGGAGCGGCAGGGTTGTCGCTCCATGGCTGGGGGAGCGGCAGCCTCCTCAGATCATGGCGCGGCAAGGCGGGCCCACCTCGCGTGCGTTGACCGGTCTCTGTCGCTTGCCGCTCCACCATGCATGGAACGGCAACTGTGAAATGTCGCTCCATGGATGATGGAGCGGCCAAACGTGTTAGAAATATAAAAAATCGCGGTTAGAATTGAATTTAGTTAAAAAAGGATTAAAATTAAAAAAAATTCTCTACAGACAATGCGCATAGGTGGAACAGGATGACGTCCAGGTACCGGGACGGGATCTCCAGTTCATGTCTGTGTCGCCGTCAAGGTGGATGTGGATGATCACCGCGTACACACGCTCCACGATCTCGTCGACCGTCGCCTTGTGCCAGCTGATGGGCTTCTTCTTCGCCGAGATGTCGTCGCCCTTGCCCTCTGGCCCTCCATCGCCAGCACGTCGACGTGGTCCCCTGCGAAGACGCCACCTCCTCTTGCCCATTCCTCCTGCTTCCTTCATGGCCGCCGCCACCGCCGCTTCTTAGTGGGCGTGGGCACATACTGTGTCGCCCTCGTCACTCTCCGTATCGATGCCTTGCCTCTCCTTCACTTGCGCCTCCATACAGGATCGGGATCTGGAAGTGACGGTTAGGGTTACAGAAAAAAGTGGACTTTTTTGGGAGAACGGCAGGTTCAAACCGGCGGCATCGTGAGGGCCGCGCGAGGAGAGCTCTCGTGCGGGCGTGACCGGGACCGGGAGCTCTCGTGTGGGCGTGACCGGGACCTGTTATTTCGCCGGATTGGACGTCGTACTGGTGAGGAAAAACATGAATAATCAAGACAATTCGAGGATTCGAACTTTGGTCGCGGCATTACGTGACAATTCGAGGATTCGAACTTTGGTCAAGGCATTACGTGTGGTGGGAGCGTGGGAGGATGGGAGAGTGAGAAGCGACTTCTAACCTTTTAATCTCAGCCGTTGTATCCGTAGTAGACGTGTTGTGAGTCGTTGATCTTGAAAAAGTTTTTAATTATAGTAGAGCATACATGGGCTCATTCAGATTCGTGCACGCTGTGACCCAATAAACTAACGGGCTAAGATGCAGCCCAACAGGCGTCGTCGGCGCGGCCGCTCGGGCAAAACAGTCTGCATCAGACGGTGCAGTCACAGACGATCCTTCTAAAAAAAATTGAAAGGAAAAAAAAGAAGGTGGTGGCAATGAGGAAAAAGTCCAATTTTACCCTCTAACTTTGGATTGTGTCTGTTTTTTTTCCCTAAACTATGAAACCAGAAATCTTCCCTCCTCCAACTTTAAAAACCGTGCATGTTACCTTCATGGGGTTTCTACAATGGTTTTGTCTTTTTTTCTTTATTTATTTCGGTTGATTTTTTGAAAAATCATAGTAAATCATAGAAAGTAATAAAATAGAAAATTCAATTTTGGTTAACTCCACATGAGCAGATCTTATACAATGAACATATAATATGACATGTTTTAGTACAAAGTTTTTTCAATTAATTACTGAAAAGTATAGATTTAAAACTATAACAAAAACTTTGTACTAAAATATATTATATTATATATTCACTGTATAGATCTACTCACGTGAAATTCAAAAAAACTGATGTTTCAATTTTATGATTTTTCTATGCTATGATTTTTCAAAAATGTAGTCGAAATAAATAAAAGAAAAGAAAAAAAATAAAAAAAAAAAGAGAAAATCAGTGTCAAAACCGTTCAGGGAGGTACGAACGGTTTTCAAAGTTGGAGAAGGAAAAATTTATGGTTTTATAGTCCTGGGAGGAAAAATAGACGCAGTCCAAAGTTGAGAGGGTAAAATTGGACTTTTTCCTCGTGAGGATGCTGAGGAGGATGGGCTTGGGCCGGATTGCGGCTGAGGAAGAGGAGTGATCTTGGCCTGCAGATAGGCCTGCTAACCGGCCGGCCCGTTGTTTAATTTGGCAGTAGGCAGATGAAAGATGATGCATCCGGGAAGATATATGCGGCTCGGCTTGTTTGGTTGCAAGCCTGGACTGAGTTTGCCTGAAAAAATAGTTGCCTGGATCTTTCCTATACCGTGTTTGTTTGGAACCCTGAGAAGTTGTCTGCGAGGCAGCGGTTGCCTATGGCCAGGCCATCAAAATCGACTGCCTGGGCTTGTAGCGGCGTTGCCTGGGAAAGTCAGCCTGGGCCACCTTGATTAGTAGAGGTACAGAGGCAATAAATTAGAAGATAAAGCAACAAGTGTTAGCTTTTATAGTTTGTGAATATTAAAATATATAAATCACAATATTATACAACTTTATGACGAATTTTCTTGTTTTTTCAGTTTTTTGATATGGCTAGATTAAATACTTAGCCAAAAAAATAATAAAATAATCTAATTATGTTTCTTGATAGATTAAATTGATGTATTGCCATTTTAATAATACAATCAAAGTGTATAATAAAATTAATTAGATGTAAAGTTGAAAGCTTTCAATTATTAACCTCGCCAGGCATAGGCTTCCAACCAAACAGATTATTCTCAAGTTTGTCTGGTCAGGCAAATTTCATCAACTTTCCAGGTAACTCTCAGGTAATACTTTTTGTCAGGCAAATTGTTCAGGCTTCCAACCAAACAGGTCGTACGTGGGTTCCATGCATTGTCTCTATTAATTTTTATATATAAAAAATGTTCGTGTTAGCACGAATCAGGGCATCATCAGTTTGAGTGTTCGACGACAGGAGGCGTGTCCGCGCCGACATATGGTGCGTGCGCGCAACGCCATGCGTGTCAAATCTTAGCATTTTATTATTACTAAAATTGATGGTAAGGAATTATGATATTTGACTTTCTTCTGTTTTAAATTATAATTTATTTGATTTTTTACCTCAAGTTGACTACTTATTTTATTCCAAAAAATTTATGTAAACATAGTTAAATTTAAATTGTTTTTGAAAAACTTTTATGCAAAAGCTAGAAGGCGATATATATATTTACACAAATTTTTGAATAAGGCGATTGGTTAAATTTGAGCTAAAAAAAGTTAAACAAATTATATTTAGAATGGAGTTAGCATAAAACATGTCTTTTTATTAATATGCTGATAGAATTATATATATATATATACATACATACATATATATATATATACACACACATATATAGGCGGACCCAAGGCCCAGCGAGCCTCGGCTCTTGCCCGGGTCCTCTCCTACGGGACACAACGCCTGTTACTTCTCCAATACAATTACCGTCAATTCCAAGGGCAGCCGGGCAGGAGCGCAGCCGTACATATATAGACTTGTTCGTTGCCCAGGCTCGTCAAATTTCCTGGGTTCGCCACTATATATATATATATATATATATAATATATATATATATATATATAGTCTGATCGAGTACCATTTCGAATTCTATATACACCACACGGCCGGCCCACACACGTCGAGTCGGTCGCTATATATAAAAACTTTGTACATGCAAATTGTGCATAGCTGACTGCTGATCACCAGACCCAGCTGTGTGAGTGTGCGGTGCACGTAATATTGGTTGACCCCGCGCAACATCCGACATGCATATGCACACGAAGCTGGTGGCAAACCTGCAGTGCAGTTCGTTAATTTGGTGACCTGAACGCGTGTCCTCCTCACCGACGAATATATTCCCCACCAGATCGACGTGACTTCAAGCGCCGTGACAACGTGTTCTTTCGTTATTGGTGCCCGGCCGGCTATATATATACACACACGATCGGGTAGATACATACGGGGATTGCGCACCCTTGTCATTCGATCGCCACAACACAGCGTTGTCTGCGCAGCACAACAACAAGCTACGCACGCACGTATACGTGAAGAATTAATCTAGGAAACGCAACCAGCGCAAGCTAGCTAATAAGCCAACCATGGCCGCTGCCAATGCCACCACCTCGCCGAGGAGCTTCGCAACGGCCTGCGTCCTCGCCGTGCTTCTCGCCGGCTGTCTGCTGGCGGCCGCGGCCGACGCACGCCGTCTGCTTTACGATGACACGGCGGCGATGCCTCCGGCTCCGATGGCGTACTACGCGGTGGGCGACGACTACTACATGTCCCCGGCGTTGGCGCCCGCGCCCGAGTCCGGCGCCGACGACGACGACGGCCTCGCCGGCCGGATGATTTTCCATGGTCGAGGCCTGCTCGACACCGGCCTTCGCTTAGCCGGGAGGCTGCTTCTTGGCCTTGGTCTTTGATGTGCCTTCGATCTTCGACTCTGGATATGTGCACTTGATTTTTGCTACTTTTACCTTATATATATATGTACTTACTACAGTATTTGCCTCATATCCCGGGCCCCGTCAGTGCAATGGTTGTTTAATTTGAATCAGTATAGTTATATAATCTCAGTGTGTAACAAGCCAAATTATCTGTAGAATGTTGATAGACCGAAATCATGTCAACAATGTTGACATATGCGCGCGCGTGTGTTTCATATGTAAGGAATACGCACACAACCTTGATTTTTGTTTCTTGTAATGTGGGCAACAAACTTGATCTCTCTGCACGTTCATTCTTTCTACTGCATGACAAGAAAAGTACCATGAGCAACCACCACCTCCAAGCATCCGAGATGTACATTAGAGTATTACTTCCTTCATCCCAAATTAAAAGGCAGTCCAAGAACCCTTGGAGAGTCAAAACATCTTAAATTTGATTAAAATTATAAAAAAGAATTATAAAGATTTATGATCCAATTGGCTACAAAATTGCTTGTTACTCTTGGTGGTTACCTCCATCTTGATGGCTTATGATCCAACGAGTCTCCGTCAAAACATGTAATTGAAGATTATGAGGTGTTTTTGAAGTTGATTGTGAGGGGCTATTGGACTCATCCACACCAGATGAGGTGAAGAACCACTCTAGTGGAATCGAGGTTTTTGGTTAAGCTCGTTGTAATCGAGCCGACTCAAGATCAAGCGGTCACGTTTAAGCCAACATTGTGTGTGTGTGTGTGTGTGTGGGTGGGTGGGGGGGGGGGGGGGGTTGAGCTTGATGGAGGAGTGGTGATCTTTTCGGACTTGACTCAATATGGATGTAGGTAATCAACAAGTTACTAGATCATGGGGATATATCTTGGTGTCTCAACTCTGACGCTATGAGCTTGTTTGGTTCTCTTCTCAGCTGACTTGCATCGCATCTCGACAGCCAGGCCAATGTTAGCTAGGCTATGGCCATGCAGGACATGTTTGTTTGGTTGCCTTCTTCAACAGAGGCCGGATGCAATGAGAAGCTGTTTGGTTGCCTTGATTTGTGCTAGTACCTGCATTGTTGCTCTCTCGCGTATTCCAGAAAACAAGTTCCAAATTCGTTTTTCACGAGTCAGGCTCGGGCGCCTTGGCTGCATGGCTAGGGACAGGCTCAAGGACAAGTGCAAGAAACCAAACACAATGAACCTGCATCCCAGAAGCCAAGGACGGCTGCATCAGGGCAGCCAAACAGACCATATGTGTCTGATTCCTAGCGAAACCATGAGAGGAGGCTAGACAGTCCAATAAATGTTAGTCCCAAGTTTAAAACCAGATATTTTTCGGTGTAGTATAAGGAATTTAATTACAAATACATGGAAATCAATAAAAGGTAATAGAGGTTGATGTGGCTTCACAAAATTTCAGATAAGTATGTTAGTATACATATTGATTACATATAATGTACTGATTTGTCAAAAGATATTAAAAAAAGAAAAGAAATGAAAAGAAATAAAATAATGGTATAAGATTTTATTTTGTGGCCCATCTAAAAGTCCATTAATTTAGCCTAAATCCATCTTTCACCACACGCATACTCCTTATTAGTTTCTACTAGCAAATATGCACGTGCGTTGCAACGGGAGAGAAGAAAAACTATCTATATTAATAAAAATGAGTGTAGGAATGTTATATGACTATTTATTTTTTACCCTTTCTATAAAAGATAAAAGCTATGTTTTATTCGATAAATGACCATGACATCCATACTATATAAGTTAATGTTGGCAATAATATTATAGTGTAAGTATGCATTTAATTCAAATACAATTTTGATATATTTCTTTATTTTGTTCTCATACTATGCATGTCTTAAAAGAAGAGTTAGATAGTGAGTTATATGTTTTCTTATGTGTATGTATAAAAACGTAATTCTAATACTTAATTAAAATCATCAAGTAGTTAGTTGTCATCGATTAATCTGTTAGTTAATGATTATGGCGGAGGCTTTTCTTGATTTTTCACAGGTATGTACAAATTGGAGATACAATTGTTTTGATTAGTCAAACTTGAGATACTTTGACTTCAAGATTCTTGGAATGTCTTATAATTTGGAATAGAGGGAGTAGATTGGATGATAAAACTGTTGGTTGATCTAGGTTCTAGTAATAATAAGTTTTATTTCTAATCGTAGTTATATAAACAACTTAGTGGTGAGAACTATTTATTAGGCAACATATTAGAGAATGGCCCATAGTTTAAAGAAACATAGTACTATATTTATTTTTTATTTTTTTTATGTATATAAGAAAAAAGGGATAGATACTCTACAAAATGAAAAAACAAAAAATGTCACATTTGGAGAGAACTTTCATTTTTTATTGATTTTAATTTTAGATGTATATAAGAAAAAAATGAGGGGATACTATACAATAATAAAATTAATCTTTATACTTATGTACCATGTTTATATTGAAATCATATATAGTGTAAAGATGAACCAGTAGCACCTTTAATACAAAAAATCACCATACATGCATCAAATAAATTGAAAGACCAACTTATAGTTGATTAAAATAACTAAAGTGTTGATCCTAGCCAGTTGCATGGGAGTGTAGTCGACGTTGTCTTGCAAATTTTGAGAGTATTGTGGAAAAGTTCAAAGGTTTTACAAACGTTAAATAAAATAAAGTTTATCAAGTTACAATTGTTGAGAGTATTGTGGAAAAGTTCAAAGGTTTTACAAACATTAAATAAAATAAAGTTTATCAAGTTATCACAAGAATTTCTATGGTGTGGTGGTTGGTCTTTAGCGTTTGGACACTACGACACTAGAGTCTATGGTTCGATTACTACTTGCATCAAGTAATTTTTGATCTTTTTCTCAGCCTGGTGCTGGGCTCGCTGGAGTGGGCCATGGGCCAGACGGAGCAGTGCCCGGCCGTGGGCCAGACAGAGCAAGTGGCTGGCCTCAGCGAGTGGGCTGACAGTTAGACTTAGATTTAATGGGCTGGACGGAAAAAAAAAGACGGAAATTTTGGAATATATCTATACCTATTAATAAAGAGACAAAATTTTAGGTGTTATAGAAATAGAATCATTTTCACTTTTGAGAAGTTATACTTTTTAACTTTGACTAACTAGTATCGTGTTCGTGCTAACGTGGGCTTTATTTTAGAGATACTACACATAAAACAAAGAGACGATGGTAATTCAAGTTTCAACAAGTGTTGAAGCAGCACTCAAAAAACACTTATATGTGAATGAAAGGTCAGGCGGACCAGCATGACGCACGCTCACAAATAAAGCGCCCTGATGAAAGGGTATCGCTAGCAGGACGTAGTGCCAGGTACACTGTAATTATATTGAATCATTATAATGAAAGTAGACATATCAGAAGCAGTCATATATTTAAACATACGGTAATGCTTAGCCTCGGTCGTCCGCCCGTCCGGACGCGACACCTGGCCTACGGAGTTGCCCGGCCTGGCCCACCTAAAAAAATAAACGATGTATTTATTTTTCTTCCAGCTGACCCGCTTTTATTTATCGCACGCCGGCTTCTCTTATTATTACGGAGGTGACTCGCTCCATCCATGGCAGACAGTGGCCCATTCCTCTTGTAGGCGCCGTCGGCTCCCTTCCTAGGATTCCTGGCTGCCGCTGGCGTCCTCAACCCCCACCGCGACATCCTCCTCTCCCACCCCAACGGCTCCTTCACCCACCCGGCGCCATCCTCCTCGCCAACTTTGGCGTTCACCCACCCGGCGCCATCCTCCTCGCCAACTCTGGCGGCTTCTTCCCAGCCGACATGGCGTCCTCCTCCCCCTGGAGGCTCCTCCCCCACACCTGGATGGCTCCTCCCCCACCCCGGTGCCGCTCCTCCACCCCCACACCGACATCCTCCCCACCGGGAGCCCCCAGTGCCCGCAGATCCAGCGGCCATGGCGCTCCCGACGCTAGGCTCTCTCTCTCCCCTGTGTTGCAACAATATATTTTAATTGTTTCAAACATTTCAGAGGTATGTTGCAGTTGAATCATATGAATGTTATAAAAGTAAATCGAAAGATGTTGCACATGTTGCATTGTTTTCAAAGACATGTTGACAGCGTATGTTTACATGTTTTCATACATACATTGTATGTGTTTTATTTGGATGTTGCGTATGGTTGCAATGGTTTTCAATCGTGCTTCAAGAGTTTTTTTCCAGTGTTTCAGAATCGTGTTTCAAGTGTTTCAATGGGCTTCAGACGTATGTTACAACTGTTGTATTTGGATGTTTCAAAAGTAGATCGGATGTTGCATCTCTCATCCCCACCTTTTATTGCGCCGCTTCTTCCGAAGCCGGAAGAGCATCCATATAACGCCATGGCCGGGTCCTTTTCTAATCAGTGGCGCTGCGCACCCTTTCTCTCTTTTTTTTTTACAAAACAAGCGCGGCGCTACAAGGGCTGTAGAGGGAACGTGGCGGGGGCTTGCAGAGAAGCGCGGAGACACATACTGGTGTCGTTTCCGTACATTAGTGCTGGAGCGTCCGGACGCAAACATGCGCCGGACGTCCGGCCCCGCGCTAGTGGCGCCCTTAAACATACCTTAAAAGCACATATGGCTTTTACCACAAAACACTCAGCTTGGAACTAAACAAACATATATACAGGCAGAATGTATCACAATATAAATGACAGAAAGTGATGTCCGTAATTTGGCAACAAATTGCAAGGCACTAATTCCTAGTATATGATCGCCCATACTTACCAAACCAAAGTACTTCTGCACAAACTCTGAACCAACTACGTTTGGCAAGCATTGTTTATGGTATACTCTAATAAAAGCAGTAGTATATGATGTGCCATAGCTTTGGCAAGCATTGTTTTGCTAGTACCTAGAGGAGCATACAGAAGCACACCTCATGGTCGATCAATGCCAATCTGCTAGCTAGTACAACTCATGATGCGTTTGAAGCACACCTCTATGTCTTCCAAATGGTGAACACAAACACAAACCAGTGGGTGAGATTTTGAAGGTTTGGATGACATTTGCAATTATTTGGCAAACTGAATATTATTGGCCGCCATAAAAAAATTAACTACTGAGACCATGCCACCTTTTCAAGGTCCACCTTCTAATGACCCTTCAATGGGAATGCCAGATAATTCTGATCAGTATACAGGCATTCACAAGACAAGATATCCTTTTACCTGATTTCAACTCCATATGCTATCTGAATCACTCCAGTGATCCTCAGAGTGGCCAACCTCCATCCAGCGAATATACTTGCAGAGCTAGACCAACCTAACCTATATAGTTCCAACAACATGTTAAATTCCATAGATTCTTCTGGAGATAAGAGCAGAGCTATCATCCCAATTCTGCAATGGAAGGATAAAAATCATGAGATGTTTAGCAATGTCTCAGGTTCCTTGCCGAGCCAAAATCAAGAAATTCAAGATAATGAAACTCATAACTTTTAACAATACTTTTGTTTCTGCCACTTATCTGCATCTCCCCTTGTCACCAAATTTAACTTTACACACTCTAATAATAAAATAAGGTGACATCCAATTAGAAACATGCCTATCTTCTAAAACTGCACTTCAATTAAGTTCCTTTTCTAATACCTGAAACGGATCATGTTTCTTTTCTAAAAATTGTTCATTCTACTAACCTGAATGAACATTGGTATTTCACAGTTATAAATTTTTCTTTCAAATGAGTACATCCATCAAGAAAGAAGTTTACAAAGCTACTAATATTGAGTGCAGGATTCCTGAAGGATTGCACTGAAGATGGGAATAGTATGCTCCTGGCTTCCCTGGTCTACTCCATACTCCATAGGTGGCCCTCCAAAACAAATTTACATTGTACACTACACAAGTTCATAGAAAAATAAAAATCACAATAGCACATTCCTACTAAAAATGTGTTGGCAGTTTACAAAACCACAATAGCACAACATTCCTACTAAAATGTGTTGGAAGTAGAAAATAATATTGAGAGTACAGAATTCGAAAGAGATTCACCCATGTCTTAAATATTAATACTGTATATTATTATTATACAATCAACACATTTCCTCACCTTGGGATTTTTAACAGTCTCATCGACGATGAGAATAAGACAAGCTACATTTGCAGCATTTATAGTGTTGATCTGAATTTTTTTATGCCAACCATGTAAGAATTAGAATGTAAAAAAGAAACCAAAGGCAAAGCATAGAAGTACATATACCTTCAAGACTGCAGGCTCCCACACAAAGTTGGCATAGGAATCAACAATTACACCTGTCCACACCATATCGAGCACCTTCATCTATTAAAAGTGAAAACAGAGTTCAGAAAATAATAATAGTTCCTGAGCTCATGAAAATGTTGGCATGGGTTAAAGGAAGTCGAGAAATTGCAGTGAAGTACAAATGAACACAGCATCATCAGTTTGGAAAAAAAAATATCAAGAGACGAAAACATATAAACCTATAACCATCTATAGATAAAATACCTAGACAAGCCAGAGTGACCTTGCTTAATAATTCCACCATCTACAGTATAATAACAGAAGACACAATAAGTCTACAACTCTACATTATAATTAGAGAAGACAAAGTTCAGAGTACCACATTGGCGATGAAGCAATTGCATTGACCGGTGTGTGTGTGTGTGCAGACGGACCGCGAGCTTGTGCGCGAGGCACATATCAGAACCTTCCCTTTCTCAGAAACACATTCAATCCTTTTTAGTTGCAGAATAAATTTGTTAAGGAGGAACAGGGAAGGTCCGGATAAAAAACTCAGAGCAATTTAAAACAGTCTGGAACCACATGTACCCCTAAGTATGATCCTTCAGAATCTCAAGAGGAGAAGGCCATGCTGTGATATCTACCGAACTGAATGGGCCACCGATCGTTCCAACCTTGGCAACCGCCTGGGAGGAATTTTGATTCTGATGGAGGAGGGGATGGGGATCAGAAACTCACGAACAGTGGATTTGTTGGGGGGGCACGGAGCTGCGGTCGACGTCGTGGTTGTCGAAGCAAACAGACCTCGATGTCATCGCCGCCGGTGGAGGTAGGCGATCCCGGAGAGGACCTGGCGCCCGACGCAGATGAGGACGAACATGGCCCCGTCGACCATGCGCTTCCGCCGCCGCACGAAGCCTTCGTCGTCGAAGAGTTTGTCAGTCGTATCCGCCGCGCGTGGCTCGTTCGGTGCGCGTGGGTATCATCCGCCGCAAGTTCGTTGGACGTTGAATCTCCTTGGGACTCGGAGACTCCCGCGACGCAGGCTGCGCCGGCCTTGGCGGACGGGCATCGGACGGGTGGGCCGGCGGCGCAGGAGGCGAGGACGGGCGAGCGTTCGCAGCAGGCGAGGCATCGGCGCCGACCAGGAGAGAGCGAAGGGCGAGCGAGGCGAGAGGTGAGGTGAGGTGATTGATTGTTATGCGCGTGGTGCACGGGCGGCGGCTTGGTGGGATCACGGGCCGGCGGCGTGGTGGGATCACGGGGCGGGATGGTTTTTTTTTTTTTTTTTGTCCACGCGAGGTGCACGTCGGGATGGGATCGGCAAGTTTAGGCGAGCGGGGTCGGTGGGATTGGGAGCGTGATTGTGGGGTAAGAGGTGAGATTAGTCTTTCCATTATTTTTAGATGATTTTAATTATAGTAGAGATTATATATATAAAAATATATAAATATTTATAATATATAATTAATAATAGATCGTTCAAATATTTTATAATAAATTTATATAAACCTATAATAAAAAAAGTCGAGAAGTACTGCAGCCAAAGCATCCGCCGCCGTTTCTTCCTCTTCTCGCAGCGCGGGCGCTCCATCAAGAACTCCCTCCCCCACTCGCGCTCGGCACGCAGGCGACGGAGGCGGCGCTCAGGCTCGGGCTCTCAGTGACGGCGGAGCGGTCCCAGGTTCGGCGGCGGCGGCAGCGGCTCCCCCTCCCGCCTCACGCCCTCGCCTCCGTCCTCCGCACACCGGCCGGCGACCCTGCGTACGCACCTCCCTCTCCACTCCTCCCTCCGCTGGACCGTCTACGGCGCCCGGCCCCTGTGGCTTCCCTGCGCGCCGCGCGCGGCGGCGGGGAGCGGGAACCAGCAGCCGCTGCACCACCAAGGCGGTCGCGCCGCTTTGGGAGCGCTTAAATCCCATAGCGAACCGCTACCCGTCCGCTTAGTGCCGCTTTTTGGAACCCTAGTCTATTACCAATTTCTTTCAATGCTATGATTAGTCAATGGCTCAATGCAAAAATTTGGCACCTCTGAGATGTTTCTGGTTTCTTGGAATTTCCAGCATAGAGCTCAGATGCAGCCAATGATTGTTTAAATTTTGTATTATTTTACAATAATTGACAAGAACTTGTTTTGTTACCTGAATGTTTGGTTAAGATACCATTATCTTACTATTGTAGCTGTTAGTGACTGACTTTGTAACTACCTTGCAGACTCCAAGAAAGGAATGGTTCTTTCAGAGTGGTCTCCAATGGAGAAAAAAGGGCCTCAGGCCCTCACAGGAACTGAGCTGAATGCTGCCGTGTACAGATACCTTCAGGAATCAGGTTTCACCATAATCTAATACTATCACATCTTTTTTTGTTTTTTTGTCAGATATTAGCATTACATGTCTGTCAATTCTTTCATGGGTAAATCCTGATCATGGTGTTGTTAGGGATCTATGTAATGACCAGAATTAGTGTTGTTTTGCTTAGTTCAAGTGAAAAAACTGGAAGATATACCATTGTTCCAGGTTTAATCATCTATTACCATTGTTCCATAAATTTCGGTTGGTTCTTGGCTCAGATCAGGGTCATTCATTGTCATGTTAGTTTCATCAAATTTCTTAATGCATCTTAATTTCTTTATAAATCTGAACCAGGAGAGAGTTTACTTCTAGTTTAAATAAACTTTAACAGTGCTTCATTCCTTTCAGAAACATCTCTTCTTTGTTTTCAAGACAACAGTAGCACATCCTTGTATAGCTTCTTCTTGCTTAGCAAGTAGCTAGAAGAAGTATGGAACACTGGTTAGAAAAAATATTGTGTTCTGTGAAACATCCACAGAGTTAGAGAAAATATTGTATTCAGTTCATTATTTGCTTTGTAGTATGGAACACGGTTTGTTAAGAAAAGAAATCATGATTAACTTTTGTTTTAAGGGATTATTAGAATATGTGCTACTTTGTTCATGTTTGGGACAATTTAACAAGTTTGTTTGGGTTCTTTATGTAGCTACTTCATGCAGTCAAACAACTAATCGAGCATTGGCCACATACCAATTCTTTATAAGTTAGGATTCCATAATAAAGTGTTGTTGGCTTGTTGCTTGTTTGATATGAAGAGAAAAATGGCTGATTTCAACTGTACATACAAACTTGCTAGAGGAGAACTTACTGAATGAATGACAACATTTCAGATTAGTATTGCATGTTTAAATCTGTTAGCAGAACATTTCAAATCCTGTACATACATTACAGGTAATTAACATATAATCTGAAAAATAAGTATTCCATTTCTAATTGCTTTATTTGTTCCATATATGAAATCGCAGGATTTGTGCATACAGCATTCAATTTCTTCTACGAGGCAGGCATTGGAAAAGGCAACATCCAGGGAATGATCCCACAAGGCGCCTTGATCAGAATCATGCAGAAAGGTCTTCAGTACATTGAACTCGAAGCAAATGTAAGCTAGTATACCTAGTCTGTTGATGATCACTGCGTTATCAGGCAGCTCCTAACATTTTTTCTTCTCTTTGTGTCTAGTCTGAGATTGATAGCGATGACGAGCACCACTTTTTTGATTCTCTGGACCTAATGACCAATGATTTAGATGAGCTGACGAAGAAAATTACCAGCAGTGGGAAGCACCGTTCTGTCAAGAATGACAAAGAGCAGAAGATTGATTCAGTTGAGACTGACAAAACGCAGATGATTGGTACTGCTGAGACTACCACAACTTATAGGAAGCAGACTATGCGGAAAACAAAGGCTGCACAGAACAGTAAACCTGATGAGACAATGCGTAGAGCTGAACCAGTGAAGCATGCGAAGGCACAAAACATCAGTTCTGCGGAGACTTTGCAAAAGACCGGTTCTGTTGAGACTATCACAGGACTAGGGTGTCATCTTTCGTGGATAGGGAGGAAATCTAGACTTGGAAAACGAAAGCATTGAAAGCTAGACAAGTGAAGAGACTGAAGTCAGACATTAAAATCCATTGCTGATTTAGAGTTTAGAGATTTGACAAGGATGCTTAAAATACTATCAGAATACCAGTACATCAAATTTATGACAGATACCATTCAGTTTCTGATTTGCTAGGTGGTATATGAAAGTGCATATAGCATGTCAGCATTTTCATACAGGCAGTTTTACAACTCATATACTTGGGATGGATGAATTTGTGCTTGCCAGTATGATAGTCAGCATGTTAAAGAAGAATTTCCCATATTGGTACTGACTGATTAGTTGGCATAAATGATTACTGGTGCAAGTTTTGAAAGGATATTTCATTTATATTGTTTCAAAAAGGGATATTTCATTTGACAACATGCATTCTAGTAGCAGCAATATCTTGTAAATTGTTAGTTTTAGATAGATGACTGTCATCATGTGGATGTGCACCGGTTCTGTAAAGCGGATAGGTTTCCTTTTCCCTCTTTTGTACAGTGGTTAGACATATGAGGTTGCCCTTTGACAAATATTAGGATAACCTATTGTATTGATTTTTGCAACACTGTGTGCCACTGAGCAAAAACACAAATCTGCTGTTTACTTTTTGCTCGCTGAATGTGAGAAGTGGTAAACATAATGCAGATACGAATGTCAGACAAGCAAACAGCTCATGGTCATGCTAACGAAGGTACAGCAGTTTTCTGCTTCCCGTTTAATTTTGGTTCTGCAATAGGGTCTCTTGTGATTGAAGGACCCTATACTGGTCAATTTTCTAGACGTCCATCAGTTAAGTATGAGAGTCTGTTAGTTGGACCATTTTCGCTGTAAACCAGCTAAAACTGTGTAATGCATGAGTGGTGGTAAAATAATCACAGTTTTATCCTGCCGGTATAGGATAAACATCATTCATTAAACAGCTGGTTGGACCATGAATGATGTTTATCCTGCCGGTTGCAGTCATTGAGAATGTAAGAGCATCGGACTCCTTAAATATGGGCCTGGATGGGAGCCGGTCAAACCTGCAAGGGTGTGGCATTCATCCTAGGCATCTGATTTCGGACGCTGAGGCCAGGATGCATTTGCCTGGCAGACAATGCACGGCAGAGCTGCATCCAAACAAGCATGCACTCCATCCACGTCGGTATCTTTCACCTCCAACAGTCTCCAACTGTTAACACGTTTATAGTGAGCATAGTAATAAAGTGAAACGTGTATTAGAGTAAAAATAGATTTGTGGTTGGGAGTATGATCCAAGTATCCAACTATTGGAACTAGGCACATGCTCCATCCATCACATGTCCAAAACGGGTCACGTTAGTGACATTGTCTCGACAACGCAGCTAATGACGAGGCTCGGCCGTGGCCTGCACACCCGTCAGAGCCTCGCAAGCATGGCCATGGCGTCGCTAGCAAGATCATCCTAGTCAACAAATTAAATAGGGCCCGCAAGAGACTCAATAAGATCATCCTAGTCAACAAATTGGGCCCGCTAGATAGGGAGACGCAATGGCGCTAGCGGCGACGGCCTTGATTGAGAAGCAGCCCATAGAGGCTGACCATGGCACTGGCACACGGGCGCCAGCTGTTGAGGATAAGTTGCGCCAGTGTCAAGACGATAGGTAGAACAAGAAGGCCACCACGTTCCCCCGCGCCTCTAGTTCGGATCAAGTTTAGAGACTTAGATGACATACAACCAAATTTAATATTTGGAAGTATATTTTATTTACTACTAGTTTATCATGAGTTAGACTTAGAGATTCAGATTTCATAGAAAGAATTAGTAAGTTTGAGAATTGGGACCCCAATATGTATGCAGTGGCGGACTCAAGATTTGGCCAAGACTAGGGCTAAATTCAGGTGGCCAAATCCTAACAACCACAATCCAAGAACTATAACCTAAATTATAGACTAAGGACCATATATATACATATATCACAGAAAATAAATATTCACAAATAATATTTACAAATTTAAAGAAATTTTAAACTATATAATGAAGAGTTGCTCCTAAAAAATCTAGGCTGCGACTACGACTATGGTCGTGCTGGTCCTAGGTCTAGGCCCTCCCCTGCCAATATGCATTTAAGAGTTGGGAGATATGGTGTTTCGACTGCATTGCTAGCCTCCTCTTTATGTCTTTGCATTGTCCATGACATAAGGCTCAGCCTTTCAATTAATATTCGAAAATTCTCCTACTTATTGTAGGCGTTGCATAGTGTCGGCATGATTAGGCAGTACGGTACCTATATACGAGAATATATATGAGATAAAGTTGCATGGCCCTTTCGGACGACAGCAGTTGCACTACTTTCTCTAGCACATCACATGTCCTTAGTTTCAATGTCAGTACAAATTAGAGTTCCATGATTTCGCATTGTTGTTTTGCTCCTTTTCCTCGAGGGCCCTTTTCTAAATGTTTCCGTTTCACTTTCTTAACGCACTTTCGTAGGCTCTGGACTCATTTTCTGAACTCAGTCACACGTGCTGGACAAGAGTGTTCTTTGTCTTTTCTTTTCTTTTATTTTTTCTTTTGCGAGGAACTGCGTCAGGCGCGAGGTAAACCTGAGCACTATATTAGCATATAGTATATGCAAGGGTCTTTGGCATACAAGATTTGAGAGAGAGAGGCATTAAAGAACTAATGAAAGCTCTCGTTTGTTTTTGCTAATTGAGTGCCAACCATATGCATGGACTAATGCTTTCATGGAGCATGATTAGGTAGGATTCACTTGATGGTGATGAACAAGGCATAGGATGTGATGGAGATGATGATCAAGATCACATACACACAAGTGTTCACAAAATGGAGTAAAGATGGAGCAAAAGCAAGCCACACGACAAAGCTATAAGATAGGGCTTTTCTTTTGCCAACCAAGATGCAAGAGAGTGCACGGTACTGTAAGACATAATCTGCTGCTCCTACTCTCAGGGTGTTGGCAAGTTTGTCAACCCTGTAGATCCTATGTAGATGTATGGCAAATAGTGTCTAGTAGTGGTTGTCATCATGAAAAGATCAAGATGCCCAAAAGGGGGGGTGAATTGGGCTCTTTTAAATTTCTAAGCAATATTAAAACCTAACAAGAGTCAATTAACCCCCTAGTGCTTTCCCAAGTGTGTCCTAGCTAAACAAGCAAGACATGACAATGAAAGCGGTAAAGCCCTATGCAATTCTAGTCAAGCAACAAGAAGGAAAAGCGGAATGTAATGCTTGAATGTAATTGCAATAAGTAAAGAGGAGGAGGCAAAGGAAATTTGACACGACGACTTTTTGCCGAGGTATCGAGGAGTCGACACTCCCCCCTAGTCCTCGTTGGAGCACCGCGCACGGTATCGCTCCCCCTTAGTCCACGCAAGGACTAAGTGCTCTCTACGGGCTGATTCTTTGCCACTCCGGCTCGGTGAATCGCCCACAACCGATCACAATGTCGATGGAGAAGGGCCGCCGACAATCCCCCGGCGATCACCTTCCTCCTAGCACCACCGGACCGTCTAGGTGATGTCGATCATCAAGAGTAACAAGTCTTGATCTTCACTTGACTCACTCAAGCTTCACAACTAAAGGATGCACACTTGAACTCTTGGATGAACTAGAGGAGAGGATGGATGGATTCGCGAATCGATCTCTCACTCTAGGGCTCTTGCTCTCTTCCCAACCTTCTCAACAAACTGAGCAACTGAAATGAGCAAAGGCAAGGTGGGAGAGAAGTGTGAGAAGCTATAAATAGCCCTCAAGAAAACTGTCTCGGGCTGGCTCTTTAAGTTGGCGACGGATGCTCCGACGCCTAGGCGACGGACGGTCCGTCGCCCTGCCCAACGGCTAGTTCTGCACAAGGTTTTGGGCGACGGACGCTCCTGCGCAGTCCGACGGATGCTGAGGCACCAGCGTCCGACGCCCCTTTTCGTTTTGCACTGAAAACAGGCCCACTGGAAGGCCGACGGACGCTACCCTAGCGTCCGACGCCTAGGCGACGGACAGCGTCCGACGCCCTCTGAAACTCAGGGGCTCAAACTGGGTGGCCGACGGACGCTACGTCATCTTGACGTCAGCGTCCGACGCCATCGTCCGACGCGACGGATAGCGTTCGGCGCCTCCAGACTCAGCGTCCGACGCCTAGTAAACTTCTTTTTCAACTCCGGTTTTCGTCGCGATGAATTCGGAAGAAGTTCTTGGCTATCTTACGGTCACCATAGACTTGCTTAGAGCTAAGGAAGTCAAGTGTGCACCACACCTAAGTCATGAAGCTTTCCTAAGTCAAGCTACTAGTCTCAACCCCTTTTGATAGTACGGTCAAAGATCAAATAGAAGCCCTATCTATTTCTAAGTGCCCTTCATCACCTTATGGCACTTAGCCTATCATTTTAGGGTCTTCATCATGTCTCTTTGAAATCCGAAACGATATCCATCTTGAGGGCTAAGTGATGACCATTCATGATGATCACTATGGCTAAGCTACGGATAGCCTCTGCAAAACACACGTTAGCCATAATAATCGCTAATTGTCGTTAATCACCGAAACCAACTAGGGCCATGATTCTTCACATCAGCATAGTAGGTAGTTGTTGACAATAGTGGCATTAGTGTGTACCTTTAGTTGGTAGATAAAGATGTATATGTATCATCTATATATTTAGTCAATAGATTCAGTTTAGTTTCCCACATCTAGTGAGCAACACTAGGCAGCAGAGCTACAGCTCGAGTGTGTGTGTGTGTTAGCTGTGCTCAACCCCTTCTTCCACCTCTAGCTCTAGTGTGTGAGGGTGCAAGTGAGTTGTTTGCTCACATTGTTGTTAGTCTAGGGACCAACAAGTGGTATCGGAGCTGCAAGGTTGTCTCCATTGCTCGGCTGGTCACCGGCAATGGCTTATGCGAGCACCTCGGAGGTGGGCACTGGCGGAGGGAATACTGCGAGTGCTCAGCCACGCCAGGAGGTCGCCGTGCAGACCATGCGGGACGTCAGCGGGACCAGCTGGTCGGTCCTAACCTGCACAAACTACGGCGAGTGGGCGGTGACCATGAAGGTCAAGTTCAGAGCCTGATGGCTCTAGAAGGCTATCGACCCAGGCACTGAAGATGAGGAGGACTGCTCGGCGTTGGAGGTTATTCTAACCGTCGTACCGCCAGAGTATCGGGAACCGTTGGGGTCGAAGAACTCAACCAAGGAAGCTTGGGCTACCCTCAAGGTCATGCGGGTCGGGAATGACCGCGCAAAGAAGGCAAAGGCGCAGCAGCTCTGGCGGGAGTACAACAATCTCAAGTTCCATGACAGAGAGGCAATGGAGGACTTCTCCCTCCGGTTGTAGTCGCTCGTCAGTCAGCTGGCGGCGCATGGTGTCACCAACGACGACAAGGAGGTCGTCTCCATGTATATGCGCGTCGTGTCAGCCAAGTACACCCAGATCGCTCTCTCCATCGAGACGATGTTGGACATGTCGACCCTCACCATTGAGGATCTGACTGGGCACTTGCGGGCGGTGGATGAGCGTGCGGAGGCGGCGACGACACCTAGCAACGGCAAGCTGCTGTTGACAGAAGAGGAGTGGGCGGCCCGGATGAAGGAGAAGAAGGTCAGGGGAAGCTCCTCCAGCCGCGATGGTGATTCTAGCCGCGGCAGTGACTCCAGCCGTGATGGTGATGCCAAGCGCCGCGGCAAACCCCCGCATAAGAAGGAGGATGGCGAGCCTATCGGCAAGAACACTTTCCGTCGCTGCGGGAAGACTGGCCATTGGGCCAAGGAGTGCCCGAACAGGAAGGACAAGAAGGTCGAGGCTCACTTGACACAGGTGGACGACGACGAACCTACTCTCCTGATGGCGACGTTCTGTGCTCTGGTGTTAAACAAAAAGTTACTCTGGTGCTCAGCCAAAGATAGGCATCAGATGACGCGCTTGCACTGTTCATCGTGCGGGTTTTTCACAGGGGTGTATCGGATAATCCTATGCTTGGAAACATAGTAATCCGATGGCCTAAAAACCTCTCTACGTAGTTTCTTAATGGCATTGGATTGATCCGGTGCATTTGATCTAGTGGCCATCGGACTATGCATTAGGGGTGTTTTCAACCATTGAGTTCTAACGAGTAGTTGATGTTTTGACCATTGGGGAGGTCATCAAATTGATCCGGTGATGCCACTGGAATACTGGATCATCCGGTGCTTGCACAGATCTTGGCTGATATTGTGACATAGATAGAGCTCAAGCAACCACTACAACTTACTTGTTAACTTTATGATTGCATTTGTGCGAGATTTTGCACGATCTAGTCATTGCAATTGAGAGCTTGCATTTGGTGGCACTAGATAGTATTTGTGACTTGGAATTTCTTGTTACTCTTGATGGTGATAGCCATCACCTAGCTGGCTTGGTGCTTGTGGAGATCCGTTGAAGGGCTCCCGGTGATTTTTGCCGCCTCCGGTCATTGGCTTGTGAGGAGCTTTGTGCTCATTCAGCAGAGCCATCTTCTAGTGAAATCAGGAGAGCCATCAGGAGAGTAACTATAGTGAAATCAATTGAGGTTTAGAGAGGTCTTTGGTGATCTACCATCTTCTATGTGAAGTGATGATCTAAGGCACCTCAACAAGGAAAAGCAACCTAACCTCGAGGAAAAATAACTTTGTGACACTTGCCATCGGTGGTTCGCTCTCTCAATAATTAGATTTACAATTCATACCTAGTAAGTGGTGTAGTTGTTGCTCTCTTTGTTAACTTTCTGGTTGTTAGGTGGTAATTTTAGTTGCTTGCTTGCGTAGTTCTTAATTCTTGTTCTTGCAACTAGATTTGTGTCAAGGACTTGCTTTGTATTGACTAGACTAGACAAGCAGTGGGTAGCTAGAATGACTCTTTTACTAACAGACTTGTCTAATGTTTTGAGTTTATAGAAAATTTTATTAGGCTATTCACCTCTCCCTCAAGCCATCCATAGATCCTTTTAACTAAGAGAAATTCTCAGCTCATGGACAAGCAGAGGACATTAAATTATTTATGCTATTGAATTTTTTGGACCCAATCTAGAGCAACCAAACTGAAACTAGATTTGTTTGATTCCTGAACTCCACTTACTAGTATTTCCTGATATATAATAAATATTACCATCACAGATAATTTTTACAGCAAACAAAAGTTCTCTGCAAGACCTACCATGTTCAACTCAGACCTTCAGTTGGTGATTTACTTTTGCCAAGTGTTGCCGAGCTTTAAATTCATGAACCATACGATACTGCAGTACGTATCGAAGACATCTGACATAAAGGAAAGATAGCGTGTTTGCTAAAGCAAAACAGGATAAAAAGTTGGGAAGAGATGCCAAGCTCTGCAGTCCCAGCAAACTCATTCTCATGGCCAATCAATCAAGCTACCGGCCGGTATAGTTTTAATCGACGACGACGAATCTAACCTACTACTACATCATATATGCATGGCATGCACAACTCCCGTCCACAAAACAAGCACCACCATGTGCTCTGGTTCAGTCAGGCTCCTCAAACAAACCTTGTCACCTGTCAGCTGCATGCATGCTTTAACAAAGTCGCAGCTCACAAGGTAACTTCCACACTGCTAGCTGCTACTGAAAGGTTCCTGTCCAAGATACTATGTTCAGGGCATATCGCCTCGCTCATCGACAGATGCAGTTCTTGAGACTTGAGAGGCCTGTCTTTGTCGCAATGCAATTGGGGGGAACAATGACGAGAGGACAGACAAGAGAGACGTGCCCGATTGGAGCACACAAGCTTTGGCTGTTAGTAAAGTACAGTTCCCAATATTCTTTGCACTCCATATGAGAGATGAGACCGTGTCCATCTGAAACGTAACCAATCCCCTCTAATTAATGCTCGCATCGCACACTACATGTTAGATTCAATATGGGCTTGTCACATACTCCGATTCTATTTAGTAATTAAATAAATCCTAGGCCATATTGAATTGCTAGGGTGTTTTACAGTTTTAATTCCATATTCAATTTTGACTTTTGTTGAGTCAAATTAAATAGGTAAACCGTGTGTGCACCTATTGAGAGTTGAAGGAGGCTAAGAGCGTGTCACGTGCACGTACGTGCTGCCACCACTGTCGAGTTGAGGCGAGCGTGTGATTGTTGCGATGCGATATGGTTTTGCCACACAGGATAGCCATGGAAAGCGCAGGATATACGGATCCACGCGCACATAGTGACTGGTTGAGTCCTTCGCCCCAACTCGTGGGTCTGTATGTAAGCCCGGAGCAGTCCACTTCCCTCCCTCTGTAACTCGCGCGGTTCTCCTCCTGTTGAGAAAACGTGCATATGAACTCTTGGCTTCTCCAATGAAGATATACACTATCAGACTCAACTCAACCGTCGCCGTCGTAACCTCTCTGTCGAGCCGCCTCCTCTGCCTCCATGTCCCAAATTAAACCTCTATCTACGTGTACAGAGAGTTGGAAGAGCGGGCTTATGAAATCACCGTCTACATCGGCTACGCCTGCTCGGGTGTGTGTGGACAATCAGGTTTTTGGGGAATGCCGCTGGAACTTCTTGCATGTCTTCTTCGATCTCATCGGATTGGATCGTCTGCATCATGGGCGCACGTCATCACCGATCATCTTTTTCCTAGGTCCTCCTGCCCCGTCCGTATTCCTCGACTTCGAGCAACTCAAGATGATGAGCAACACCAAGAAAGGAGAGCCATATTCTCCAATGCTTTGAGTATGGGACCCTGAGCAAGTTAGAATTCTTATCTAAACTCGTGATGATCAATATTTAATTTTTATGCCATGATTTGTATGTTTATTGCCACTAGTAGTTTACAATTACACATATTTGTTGTCACAAATTTACTATTATTTTTCTAGATTAAATGTAACATGAAATTACCTAAATATTTAACACTATAGCGTGCTTACACATGTCACTCTCACCCGTGTTGCCTTTTGGCTTGTAGACACTGTAGGGACTTGGGATATACTACAGCCCCCATGCCATGCATGGCTGCCAAACATGCATGCATGGTCCAAGGAATCAACATGATGTCTACATGCACTTGACACATATATAGTACTACAAACTGTAGAAAAAAATCTGGAGGCTTCAGCAGCACCGTATGATATCCCTGAGTAAACGTAACATGAGTCCCTAGGTGCAGCTGCAGGCCCCTGCCGGGGATGAAAAGTATTTTTGCCCTCTCGTGTTTTCCATGGGCCGGCCAGGCCATTCATTCATTTTCATCCATCTGGTGCTACAACTAGAAGCATGCAAAGTGGCAGACAAGGGTAGCCTTCAGTCAAGTTGAACTAATCTCTCACTTCTTTTCAAAAAAAAAAAAAAACTAATCTCTCACGTCCTCTCCAAGCTCACCTGTGTGGTTCGTTCAGTTAGGAATTGAAGAGTCCGGCCTCCCGCCTCCTGCTCATTTCTCACATATGGGCATCAGATGACTGATTATATATGTATTCTCAACACATCGATCGATCATCAGGCTATCTAGAAATTAATTTCTTTCTTCAGGAAGCAAAGGCGGATCATCGTCCAAGTCTCATGCACCTGTCAGCAAGGCGGATGGACGAACGATTACAGTGCAAACAAATTAATAAAAGAGGGTTTAATTTGTTACTGTCGCGTTGATTGGGATTCAGCTTGAAGCAGCAGCAGCAGAAGGGATAAGGTCGATCGTCAAACAAACAATGACTGTACTTGAGCTCCCATCATATATATGCAGGTTGCTGCAAGTACAGGACCGAAGGCAACTTGTTCGTTCTTCCATAGTAGCGAACTAGTGATCGAAAGTGACAATGATCGATCAGGTGTTGATGCCGGCCTTGTAGGTTGCGACGACGACGACGACTCCAGGCCTGGCCAAGCTAAGCATGTTGCGTGTGTTGCTGATTGGTCATTTTCTAACTAAGTAACACTGCATGGCTTTTATATAGTTATAGTACTGTAGCCATCTATCTAATCACGTTGAAAATTTTGGCCGATCGACGTACTAGCTAGCATTGTCATTGCCGTCTCCATTACGAAACTCAATCAAGGATCTACCATTATGACCATGTTGAGATTATTAATTGGACCCCACCCACCCCGGAGAGAGAACAGAAGGTCAAACACAAACACACAAGAGCTGAGCTGGACCACGGATTCAGGGGCTCACGATTTGACAAGTATACTCTCATACCTAAATAACATGATGACAGGAAGCACTTGCAATAGCTGGCGAAACCGATGGAACTGGCACTGCTATATGTGCGATCATACGTGCATATCCTTCCTGTTGAAGCCGGCCGGAAAATAATAAATACAATGGATCATCGATCAGAAGCATACGACCGATCGAGAAGGAATAGACGAAGTAGCTAAATGACGCGGCTCCGATGGATCCACCAGTACTGCTGGGTCCCTGATGGATCGATCGTGCTGAAGAGAGAAGAGAGAAATGCATGTGGATCTGCAAATCTCGCCGAAAGCGACGCATGTTTGGAGCTGCTCGATCCCCCCTGCAGATTTGCCATGGCGGCATGGGTTTAAGTGTGTGTGGAAGGAAGCCCAGGTGCCTCTCCTTTCTATCTATCCACACCACAAGCCAGCCTAGCTTCTAGCCTGATCAAGTTGACTCCAAAATGCTAACGTCACCACACACTACGCTGCTATCCATCGGCTATAGCTCCCAGCTGCAAAACATGTAGTAGTAGTAGTAGTAGTAGTAGTAGTAGTACGTACAAGGGATGAAGACCACCCAAAAAGTAGAGCTGGTGGTGTTCGTCATCCTCCTCTCCTCTCCTCTCCTCTGTATACCAGTGCATGTACTAGCTTGTGACTTTGTGCTGTGACAGCAACAGTAGTCTCCCACTACCGCCAAAAGGAAATGGAATGGAATGAAACCCAGCTGCAGCTGCAGTGGCTGTACGTGTGGACTACTGCAGGGGAGAGGGGGCATCGTTGTACAATCCCATTACTTGAGCTGCCACTTGCCACTCCAGGAGGAGGAGGAATATATAACAAGAAACAATACAAAATGCATGCACACGCATGGGACAAAAAGCTAGCCAAATTAAAGGTGGTTCATGATTCATGAACCAGCGAGCTAGTCATGCATAGTGATTTAGTCTAAACTCTGAACTGTTAGTGTGTTCATATCAGTCAGCTCTAGTTATGGTACCGAAAACGACACCGCCTGGTGGCCGGGTGCATGCGCCTAAGAAATCTTTCCGGTGCGCACTAGTTAGTAAGAGGTTACGTTGTTTGGTTTCTACACTAGCCTCGGACTAGCTGATCGATGCCCTGGGCCGGCAGCTAAAAAATCCACCGAGTCTCACAAATCATTCTCTAAAATTAAATTTAGTTATTGTTAACAAAAAAATTGTCTCAAACGGACTCTATAAATGACTCTAAATTTAGTTAGTGATTCTCTATTCCACATCATTCGCTCTCTACTTTTGGATAACCCACCTCATTATCTATTCATCTTTTAGTTTTACGGAGTTTATTATTGGAGTACCCTAATATTATCTATTTTAGAGAGTAACATCCCTAGACGTTCGATTGAATTTGCTGAGAGATTAGTCAAAAAGATTAGCTAAATTTATTAAATTTAGCTAATCTTTTTGACTAATCTCTCAGCAAATTCAATCGAACGCCTGAGGATATTGTCAGATCCAGAACATATTTTTTTTCCTTTAAGGGCATATATGCTCTTAGCATATGCACCATTAGATTTACATTAAGGTATGTGCAGTTTAACCGTACATATATACAGTGCATAGCTAAGAGTACATGTCTTCAAGAGCATATTTAAATTTACCGCCTGATCCATGCAAGTTGGCCAGGTCAGCATCCAAAGAGGCATAGCCAAACACACACAAAAAAAAATCATGGGTGCTAAACTGCTAGTTGAACTTATCAGAGAGAAGAGGGGGTGCATGCATGCAGTTAACGTTAGGAGGTGATGGCCGGTGCGTCTCAGTCTGTCGTCTTTGGCGTAAACAAACTCTAATCTCCAGACAAATTAGTTTGCGAGATGTGTAAGCATGCAACGTAACTTCAACAGGGTGCCCATCAATGCAATTGCGTGATTGCTGCGCCAATCTGCATACAGCAGGGACACAGGATTACCTTCGTGCATGGCCTTCTGACTGTGACATGAACCCGGCCGGCGACCCTTCCTTCCTTCCTACTCCACTGTAGTAGTAGCTAGCTTTAACTGGACTCTGGAATCTGGACAGCTAAATTCCAGAAGAACTAGTTGTGCCCATGCTTGTTTGTTTTTCTTTCGTCAGATTGAAGTAGTGGCGGATCACTGTCACCGCACCCTGCGCCACTGGTAAAGCGACGCGTGTCCATTGACGTTTTCCTGGATGGTTAAGTTGTTACAGAACCTGCATGCAGATGAGATGAACATGGTGGATGGATAAAGATGGAGATGGTGACGTGAGGAGAGCCGAAGAAGGCGTTGCTCCAGCGACATGCATGGGACAGTCAGATCCAGAGATGGGAAAGAAAAGGAGATCGGTCGAGGAAGAAGAAGAGATAAGCCGGTAAAGTAAGCTGAGAGTAGGGATGAAAATGAAAATAGTAATTTCCGATTTTCGGGAATCGTTTTCGAGTTTTTTTCCTGATTTTCAGGCCTAAATGGAAACGGTAGCGGTAATCGAAAAAACGAAAACGATAATGGTAATATTAAACGGAAATGAAAGTGAAAATGATTTTGCCCTCTTCCGATCGTTTCCGAAGATTACCGTATTTAGTCGGTAATTTATTGTGGTAATTACCGATTCAAGTGACTTGAATCCTAAATTCCTAATAATTTATTTGTAGACTATATAGTGCACATGAGTCCATCTACACTCGCAGTCACATAAGGCAAATGTTTTTTTGGAAAGGAATTATACGTCAAGTATTTCGTCCATATAGTAATAAGAAGTCAATCAACCAATGTCATACTATATTGCAGCCGTAATTCTTGCTTATCATGTAAACTTAGAACTTTATCGTTTATCTCAGGTGGTTTGACTTGTTTATCGTTTTTAGATACCGTTTTTTATCGATTTCGACCCTTATCGCTATGTTTTCCGATCGACTATATCGTTTCCGAAATTATCGGAATACCGATACCGTATTTATTTCCGACAATATCGTATCGGTTTCGTTTTCAAGAAAAAAATATGAAAATAAAAGTGATTTGGCCTCCTACCGATCGTTTTCATCCCTAGCTGAGAGTCTAGAAAAATTAAGAGAGCGGGATTATTCGCCGCAGATTATCCACCAGTAATAATAACAGTACTAGTGGAGTGCAGTGCGGACTGCAGAAGGGAAGGCCGGAAGCTAGGGTAACGTAGAGACTAGATATATAGAGAGACACCAAAGCTTCTCTCTACTAATTCCGCACAGTGACCCTCCAAAATAATCCTCCATTAGACCGCAAATGTGACCCGGCGCTCGTTTGCCCGAGCCGTTGTTTGGTTTGCTTGGTGTTTTTCTTTTGTTGTTTAAAAAAAAAGAAAGAAGATTGGACGGGGACGGAGCGGTTGTTTTGGTTTCCTTGGTTTTTTTTGCCGCGGTGTTAAAAAAGAATGGGACAGCGCGGTTGTTTGGTTTCTTTGGTTTTTTTTGCAGGGGCGAGTGTTTGCAAAAAAAAAGAAAAAAAAGAAGGACGGCTGACGGATGGGGCGGCTGTCCAAACAGACGCCCGGGTAAACAACCGCCCCATCGCCGCTCCCCCATTAGACCATCTCCAACGAGGGATGCATCTAGATACTCAAATTTAAAATAGGACTTCAACAGGATATCTATAGCAGCCTCTAATAAAAAAAACTATACAGAAAACTCATTTTAGATGTCAGGATGCGCTAATCCAAATCTGAGTCTTCTCACTCCTAGAAACTCATTTACAGAAATAGTTGTCTTTTAGGTCGTGTCGTTGAAGAAGATTAAAAATAGATATAAAACCTTTTATATGTAGTGCTACCCAACGTATAAACGGGTCTTGTATTTTGGGTTATGGTTGTTGGAGATAGTTTTACCCAAATAAATTATTCTCTCCAATCCCTACGTTAAACGTGTCCCCGGCCATCCTCGTGGCTCCTTCCTCTCTCTCTATATATAAAGCAAACTGCAAACCTGAAAGCAGGCGTGGTAGTACCCTACTAGCTGCCCTGCCCTGTCCTGGTGCTCGATCAGCTGCCTGCAACTGCAAGCATCCATCCACAGCCAATAAACCATCAGCAGCTAGCTAGCTTCAGTTTTGCTGTTTGCATGCAAGATTTATCAGGCATGGAGCAAACGGACGAGGCGACGCCGTTGAACGAGCAGAGCGCGGCGGAGCGGCAGTCGTCGTCCGTGCCCGTGGCCGGCGGTGGCGGCAACAAGCAGATAAACACGGGGCACCGCGCCATGGCGTGGCTCGACCTCACGCTGGCCGTGAACAACGCCTCTCGCGACGAGTTCCCGTTCCCAGCGACGGACTACTCCTCCTCGCCCGCCGCCGCCGCCTCAGAGGACGGCGAGCCGCCGCCCAAGCCCGCCGCCGCGTCCCCGTCTACGTCTGCGTCTGCGTCTCCTCCCAAGGTGTTCTCGTGCAACTTCTGCATGCGCAAGTTCTTCAGCTCGCAAGCGCTGGGCGGGCACCAGAACGCGCACAAGCGGGAGCGCAGCGCCGCCAAGCGCTCCTCCTCCACGTCAGCGTACTACCACCACCTCCACGCGGCGCAGCAGCGGATGGTCATGGCGGGGGGCTTGCCGCTGGAGGCGCACGCCGCCCTGGTGCGATCCGCCGCGCTGCGGGTCAGCCCGGCCAGCACCGTCATCCACAAGCCCGCCGCAGCCGCCCAGGACCTCGCCGCGGCGGCGCGGGCGGCGGCCTCCGGTGCCGGTGCCGGTGCCACGAGCACGGCGCCCAGGTTCTTCCACGACGGCGACAGCAACGCCAACGCCACTGCTGCAACACCGTGGGCGGCGCCGGCGCTGCTCTACGAGGAGCCCGTCAGCTCCACGTGGCCCGGGAGCTTCCGGATGAGAGCGCAGCCTGAGCCGCCGAGCTCGGAGCAGCAGACGCCGGAGCAGCAGAGTAAGAAGATAGACTTGGATCTCAGGCTCTGAAAGAAACTCAAACTGAATTCCTGTAGTTTTACAACTTACATAGTACTCCGTACGTGTTACGTGTAGAGAGAGGAGCTAGCGATCGACCCTGTACTTTGATTTTTAATTAGTTCCAATTTTCAACGGTATATACACTAGTTATTTATCAACTGTTTAATTCCTCGACTAGTCCACTTTGTGCCGCCTTCTGAATAACGAATGGTTTTGGAAGGTAATTATGGAAACCATCAGTTCGACTGCATCTTTTTTTAAAAAAAGAGTCTGCGTCTTCAGATTTCATCGCGGAAGAGGCAGGCAGTAATCATTTTTCTGAATTCTTTCAATCAGAAGCAAAATCCGTTTTCGACTGCATGCTCAGACAGTATTTATTATGACTTATAAAAAAAGGATCTAGGATGATCATGGGCCAAATTTTGTCATGAGATCGGATCAGAGGAGAAGAGTGCATTTCGAACTGCCTAATATGTAGTATATGCATTTTTATTGTGCCCTTTTTCGCCAACAGAGCTTTCGGCCAAAAGGCAATATAATATAATATAATATAATATAATATAATATAATATATATACTAGGAAGGAAACAAATTAAAAGATTTCTATAACACTTTTAATGTACATACTGTACTTTTCTCTCAAGATCAAAGCCACAGTAGTGTGTTCAGGGGAAGAGAGAAAAATATGAAAAGGGGAAACTAAATTAAGAAAAGAAACTTTGCAGGCAGATGGAACGGTATCAAGAACTTGTTGGCAGGAATGAAGTTTGCTTCAGAAATTGTTCCTTTGACATCTGAATTTGTCCAGACGCAATCCTGACATGGAAAATGCAGTCGTCAGCTATCCCCTCCTCCTGTTCAGCAAGTTGCGGTTCCAGGTGCCAATGTGCCATTCCACTCAGCACACAGATAAGATAGAGAAAGATCAGCAGAAAAGCAACCTACTAGTTCACTATTTTAGCTACTATACCAAAAGAATGTAGCACCTCTGCACATTGCAAAAGACTATGCACTGTTCACAAACTTCTTTATTCGTGACAAGGAACCCAATGCGTGATTTTCAACGTGAGAAATTGTCAATTATCTATTCCGAGAATGCTGCCTTCTGTTTCTGTACATGAAGAGAACTTGTGCTCTGTCTCTCTTCTTTTTTTAAAAAAAAAAAGACAGAGAGAGAGAGTGAGTATAGGAGTATATTTTTCATATTTGAACTATGAAGGAGAATCCAAAGCATGAATAAATGTTGGTACTAGAAGTTAAACTCATGGCTCGGTCAGTTGGTAAATTTGGGAAACTTTGGATAGAATCTTGTGAGTAACTGAAATGTTCAGAGCACATCCTGCTAGAGAAATGGGATACAGGGGAAACTGACGACTGGAGGAACATTGTGCTACAGAAATTCTGAATATTGTACTTTTCTCTCAAGATCAAAACCACAGTGTTCAGCAAAAGAAAAAAATATGAAAAAGGGAAAACCAAATTAGAAAAGAAACTTTGCAGGTGGATGGATTCATGGATATGTATCAAGTACATGATGGCAGGAATAAAGTTTGCTTCAGAAAATATTGTCTTTGAAATCTGAATTTATCAGGGGGCAAGTAATGCAGAATGTTGGCGAGAAGCAAACATGAAGAAGAGATCGGTTGCCCCGAGCTGATGTAGGGGCACCGGGCACACGATAGCTAGTGTTCTATCTTTTGCTTCTCTCTAATGTAAACACAAATTGCAGAACTGTGATGTATTTGTGACCCAAAGCTTCACTTATTTAAGAATAGAAGGAGTATCCCGATATATTCTGGAAATTACTATTTTTTAAAATCACTGTATATAGAAATCATCTAAACTTTTCAAGCAACGTAGTGTGGAATGGGATGGGAGGTTCAAGACTTGAGGTTCTATTGGAGACAATTGAGCTAGCACAAGAGTATTGAAGGAGCCTAGCTAAGCAATTCCTTTATGAATTAAGCTTGTGTTGAAGTAAGCTACATGAAGCATGAATGGAATTGATAAAACTATCTTCAACAAGTGTGACACAAAATATAAGCCTCATTTGTCCTTTGGGTAGCGCTACAGACAAAAGATTTCATACCCATTTTTCATTTTCTCCAACAACATGACCCAAAAGATAATTTTTTCTGCAAATGGGTCTCCAGGAGAGAGGATATTTATATTTAGGTTATGCCTCTTCTGAAACCCAAAATACTTCAGTATAGGTATTGTGTTAGAACCTATAGATATCCTGTTAAGAATTCCAATTTCCAAAAGCTTAGGCAAGGGGCGTTTGATACACACTCATAAACTTTAGTTCTTGTCACATTGTATGTTTGACACTAATTAGGAGTATTAGATATAGATTAATTACAAAACTAATTGCATAGATGTACATATTAATTAAGCTTAATAAATTTGTCTCGTGAATAAGCCACGACTTCTGCAATTAGTTTTATAATCTGCTCATATTTAGTTCTCCTAATTAGTATATAAACACACGATATGTCATTTCCTAAACTTTAGTCGCTACATATAGTTTAGGGTTTAAGGTTTATGAGACAATGGACGTAGGTAAATAGGATGGGAGCAAACCAATGTTGCCTTATTAGTTATTATTAGAACTTCGCAATCTATGGGCTCACATTGTAAGCTGTAGTTGGCATGAAAAAATGGTAAGGGTGCATTAGTATTTGGGTTTTTTGGATTCATACCATTGCAATTTTACAATGTTGAAGAAACGTCATTACAATTCGTTTATTTTGAAGCATACCATTACAATTCTCTGCTTTCCATAAAAATACCATGGAATATGTATAAAAATAATTTGGACCCACTTGCAGACGTATATGAATACGTATACTCATTGCAGTCCATCTCCCATGTCGCTGACCCGCGGGTCCCACATGTCATCTTCTTCTTCCTCCTCTCACCCTCTTCCATAGTTCCATTGCCGAGCAGCATCGCTGTGTCGCTCTCGAGACGGCGTTCCTAGCGGCAGCAGTGCGTGCGCAGCAGGCCAGCAGCACGCAATTGAGCGGTCGACGGCACGCGGCCAACACCAGCTCGCGGCCGAGGCAAGCACAGCAGCAGCTAGCGGCAGCAGCGCGTGCGCAGTAGGCCAGCAGCACGCAATTGAGCGGTCGACGAAGCACGCGGCCAGCACGAGCTCGCGGCCCAAGCAAGCACAGCAGCAGCACGTGCCCACGAGGGGAGCAGCACGCAGGCAAGCTGCACGCCGGTGAGCTGGCCGAGCAACAGCACACGGCCAAGATGGTGAGCCGCAGCACGCGGGCGAGCTCCCAAGCCGCCTAGTCCGCGGAGTCCGCGCACCGCCCAGGCCGGGAGATCCCATTTCGCGAGCTCCGGTCGTCTTCTGGGCCGCAAGCTCCGTACTGTCCGCGTGCTGCGCACCCGCTGCAGCCGCTGGGAACGCCGGCTCGGCAGTGACTGCTGCGACGCTGAGAGGAGGAAGAAGAAGATGACGTGTGGGGCTCGCGCGTCAGTGACATGGGATATGGACTGCAATGAGTATACGTATTCATATACTCCTACCAGTGGGCCCAAATTATATTTATACGTATTCCATGGTATTTTTATGGAAAGTAGAGAATTGTAACGGTATACTTCAAAATAGGCGAATTGTAATAGCGTTTCTCTAACATTGTAAAATTGCAATGGTATGAATCCAAAAACCCTATTATTTAATGGTATAAGGATTATCTACCAAACACCATATGCAGAATGTTGAAACTACTACATCCAGTGTGAAATCCATGATGCTTAGAAAGTTTGTTTTATTTAAAATAAATAAATATCGCTTTGGGTGATCGAGCAACGAACATTTTCAACAGCTTCCCTTGGCAACAAAGCGTATTGGTAAGAAGAATTCAGAGATCAGTGTGAAGACAGGGCACACTATACAAACAATCAACTGTTTATTTCACTGTACAGTTAAGCAGATATGTTATACTCTTGTTTGATGGATAGTGGCAATAGCCCAATACACAAATGGCTGAAAAGGTAGAATTACCAAACATGAAAGTGGAACCATCCACAGCACGTTCACAAAAAACAAAATGAATGTGTTATCATTGAAATTAAGAAATTGACAAATTTATCAAACAACTTCATTATCAAAACATGTAACCATGTAATGTGTTTTAATTGAAGTAAACAATATGTTAAATAGCCACTTGATAAAGCCACATAGTTAAGAAAGCTGTTGCAATCAGGCTAAAGAGGATAAACATTCATTTTTTAGGTTCTGTTAATTACTGATCACTCACTGGTTACTGCATCTAAAATAAGCAGATTATATAGCAAAGTAATACTAACTTAAAGAAGTGTGTTTGCTAATCATGAATGACAAACATTTCAAGACATTTAGAATTCCATTCAGATGTGACCAATTTTCCTAGTAGGGTGTGCATTGTGTTAGAAATTTTGATCATTCACATGTGTGGCCAATCTTCCAATTAACAGTAAAGGTGCACATGATCATTCACAATTGTTCCACCAGGACACATTCCTTGTGTCAAGAGCATATCACTTTCTGGGTTTCTGCATGTGTTTACCAAGTTGGCAAGGTCTAATACATCAATAAGCTACCTTCTGATATAACTGACCAATAGATAGTGTTCTGTTTCTGTACTAGAACTATATGAATAAAAAAGGAGAAAATGGAGCAAGAGCCAATAAATGAAAATCTTGGAATTGTGCCCCCAACACATGGTTGTAATGTATAAATATGATACAAGTACAAAATGTGATACACCTAGCCTTCTATTGAACTTGAACTTAACAAATCAACTCTGAATGCTCCTACCCAAGCCTAGATGCAGCATCCAAGAACCTCATCAGTACCCTAACAACCTTAGCCATTGCACATCTTGCTTGAGGAAAGCTGTGTGCTTGGCTTTACTAGATTATCCAGGAACACCTACTCCTTCAATTGCTTGAAGTATGATGCTGGGATCTCAACAGGAGGTAGCAAAGCTGATACACCCTTGAACTGTTCAAGAGATTTATTCCACGTTAGGACACTAGAATTATGCAAACGATCTGACAGTAAAACAATGTGCGGCAGTCAAGGCTCATGCTTACCCTGTGTTGCTTGAATTTCTCCCGAATCGCTATCATGGATGAATATTTCCGGTTGAGCTGCATATTATGTATGGCAGCAACACAGTCCTTCAACTCAGATGCCTTGTAGCCAGTTAGTGTCTGCATCTTCTTGTTCTGCAACCGTACATAACAAAATGAGCTGGTGGTGTTTGGTAACCAATGAGACATTAATGATTGGGATGAAGCAGATCAATATCATACCCAGGGATGGGTGTGTGGATCAAGGGTCAGCCTTGCAACAAACACCACCGAGGCTGCAACAAGTGATGGCAAGAAGCGAAGCAAGCTGTAGTCCAGCAAGCTCAGTTCACAGAGGTAGTTACCCAGGAACTCCAGGTGGAGGATAGGAAACTGCAATATGCATCACAACATAATGGATCAGACAACGACGTACACAAGCAGCAGGTATTCGGAACAGAAGCTGATTTCATTGTTGAAATGCAACAAATCTCACAGGAGAAAGTACCTTATTGTCTTCTTGGGCAGATCTGAGGAACATCCTAGTAAACAGAAAGTAAAGGGCACACAAAGTTTAGAAACGGATTCATTCTGGCAGACACGGATTGGTTTAGCAATTCAGATTAATTTGATTTGTGATCTACCTCAGGAACGTCTTGGCGGTAGGATTGCCCACCTCAAACTTGAGGACATTCAGTATATCACTCTCCATCTTAATTAACTACAGATCCCGAAGCACAGATCAGTTAACTAACATTTTGTAATCGATCAGTGGCAAGATCTGGAGACAAATCGAGTTCAAACACTCACCTCCTGCTTGGTGTAGGTGTTATCGGTGATGTAGCAGAAATCCTCCACATTGGGCGGGCTGATCTCCTCATACTTGCTGCATCGATTCGAATCGGACCCAACACATGAGAAATGGAGCTCGGTTCATGAAGTGACGGTGAGTGAGATTGACGGATAGGTTGCTTACGATGCGACGAGCATGGCGGAGACGCCGAGGAGCTGCAGCTTCTGCCTGTTGAGGGCGTTGACGGAGAGGAAGCGGTCGATGTAGGAGACGGTGAGGTAGAAGGTGTCGGAGACGAGCTTGTACTCCTCGGAGACCTCGACGAGCCAGTCGATGAGGATGGCGCGCATGTTGGGCGTGACGTCGAACTGCACCGCCGCGATGTAGTCCGTGGATGGGCGGCGCTTGGCCTGCGACTCCATGGAGCGGAGGTAGGAGTAGATGTCGGACGCGTAGGGCTTGCAGAGCTGCGGATCCTCCTCCTCTTCGTCATCCGAGGCGGCGGCTGCGGCGGCAGCAGGCGCGGGCGCTGCCTTGGGCTTGGGCTTGGGCTTGGCGTCGGGGAGGAGGAGGAGGTGCTGCTGCTTCCTGATGGGCCTGTCGTCATCGTCGTGCGCGCCGACCACGGCGTTGGGGTGCGTGGGCAGCTGGGTGAGCGCGACGCGCTTGCGCTTGGCGGCGACGGCCATGGCCGTGACGGCGGCGGCGCGCTTGGCTGCGGCGCGGGTGAAGCGCGGCGGGGCGGCGGCGGCGGCGACGGCGGCGGAGTTCTCCTTGTCAGCCATTGGCGATGGTAAAGGCGGGCGGCGCTGCTCCTGCTCCGGCTGTCCCTGCACGGCGGCGACAGCGGCGGCGGCGGGGGCGGGGGCAGGAGCAGGTGGCTAGGCGCTGGAACACGGAGGAGAAGCGGACGGCGGAGCAGGGATGGAGCAGAAATGGCGAGAGGGTGGTTAAGTAGCGGGCGGGGGCGGGGGAGGTGGAAATGGGAGGCAGAGGAGGCCGCCATTATTTTTGGATTCAAAGGATTTTGGAGAGCCCTGTTGGACGGAAGCCCTCGGATGCTTTGGGTTTCCGGTTTCGATCGCCGCGGCGGCGCGGCCTCGATTTGGAAATTCGTTCGTGTTTTGGCAGCGAGGGAAAGACTTTTTTTCGTTTTTAAAAAATTCGGAGCGTTTCGGGGGAGTGGCGCGAGGCGCCCACCCGCCTGCGGACCCCGAGAGCGCGGGAGTTTTGGGGGGCTGTCAGAGAGTGACGCGGGCGGAGGTCCATTTGATTTTTTGATTTCAGCGGCTTGCCTGCGTGGCGCTGGCGCTATGGTCCTTTTCAGTTCTGGCTGCGGATTCGGCGTCACGCCGCCGGGCCTCGTGGTTGACCTGTCACACTTTTCTTCTTGTTTTTTCCTCCCTGTTTTTTTCTTACCGCTGCTTGCAGTTAGGCCCTGTTTACATCCCTTCATAATTCTAAATTTTCTGTCACATCTTTGTTACATCGAATCTTTGAACGCATGCATGTAGTATTAAATATAGATAAAAAATATAACTAATTACACAGTTCATCTAGAATTTACGAAACAAATCTTTTGAGTCTAGTTACTCTATGATTGGACAATAATTACCACATACAAACGAAAGTGCTACAGTGTCAAAATTCCAAATAATTTTGGATCTAAACGTGGCCATAGTAAATATTGTACTGCCCTCCTAAAATGAGTCCCACTACGAGATTTGTTTTGGTAAAAAATTAACTATGTTTACAGAAAATATTAAAAATATTTGGATCTCTAAAATAAGTATTATAAAATATATTGAACTATTCATTCAATAATACTAATTAAATAATAATATTTTTATATATATTGGTTAAAGCTAAAAATATTTGATCTTTTGAGAAAAAATAGAAATAACACTTTTTACAAGACTAAAGAAGTAAATTTTTGCATTATGTTTCCCCAAACTGAACAGAAGAAAGGTCAACATTTGGCACGTGACAAGGCGACCCAAACCAAGACTCATGCTCAGGGTTTGAGGTCTTATTTGGAATATGAAATTTTTTCCCTGTTACTCTATTTTTACAAAAGTTTTATATGACTCCATTGAAATCCCTGCATTCCAAATAGACCCTCAAACGTTCATCGGTCCATACAAACACAAATGTTTTGGGTAGTGTGGTGCCTACCAACTTGTCGATTGAACCTAGTATTCAAATGAGTTCTTGTTAAATATTTAGGCAAATTAAGATATGATTTAATCTAGGAAGTTTGTGACAAGCATGTGCATGTGTAATATATCCGCAAAGATGAATATACTAGGCATATTGATCAACATATTGATAAAATGTTGCAAGTATATTCGTCAAACACATCACATCAATGGAACCACTCCCACTAGTTGACATAGTGAGTTTATTCAATGTGGCGAATTATATTCGATACAGGAATAGGATTGATGTACAGACTTCCAAATGTATACAGAAAAATAGTCATTTACGATTTGCACCAAATACTATAACGAAGAAGTGAGCCGTCAACCAATGAAGAAGTGCTCCCCCAAAAACAAAATTGTTTGTCACACATGTAGGTTGCAATGGACCTAGTGTTTCCAAAGGTCTACTCTCCCATGTTGTTTGTGCGCTACTAAGAAAATGAAGCTTGATAGCAGTGATAATAGAGAAGGTGGTGTGGTAAGGTAGATTCGGGTTCACACGAGGTAGGATGATGTGTCCTCAACTTATAGTGCCCGTGGGCTGCATATGAAGAGCAAAGGGGATCAAACTGGACACATTGATGTTACTAGGAGGAATGACCAAGGAGTAAGTGTTGCGCATTACTCCAAGTAACATACAAAAACTATCATAGCGAATTACTCTTTGACAACCTATTTCGGTAACAGCTCCTCTAGTGAGTCCATAATAGACATCACCAATCGGCTCAAAGTGATAAAACTAATCCACCTCACATCAGATTATTATGTTGGGCCCTATGCCATGCTCACACTCACACCTTACCATGTCATGACTTAGCTTGACACCAGTGTGTACCCTAACCCTCACCTCTCTTAACTTTAGATCAAGTGCACATGAAATTGACATATTTGTCATGACGAGGAAGGAGGCACTATCGGCATTGTCGTGGCGACAATGGTGTACACTAGTGGAGTGTTTGATAAAATACCAATGAGAGGGAACATGGAAATGGTGGTGATAAGGTTACTAGATTGTTAGTGCAAAGTAGTCATACCGATTTGTACGAGCAAACAAATATCATCCCTGTTTAGTCTTACTCATTCCAATGCAACAAACCAAACACATGAAGTTGCACTATGGGTGTGGGCTCGAGCCTCGAGGTGGCCTCGGTTAGGATAGTCGACCATGCTAGGCAGGACCAAACAAACAATTAGGCCCTCATAAGTTCCCCTTTTGACCGAGGTATATAAAATCACGTGAGCAGTTACAAGAGTTCTCTATTCGTTTCCAATCCTTGGTTTCTAGTTAGATGAGAAAAAACATATCTCCAACAACAACTCATAATATATTCTCTTAATCTTTTACAAACGTCAGAAATATAAAGTTACACATTTCTGAGTAGCGTGTACCTTCTCTTCCCTTGCGTATTTGTCGACCAATCTAAAGGTGGAAGAGCGTAGAAAGGGTAAAGAGTATAAAAGGGTTTTAGGAGTGAATTACTAGGAATTATTAGAGATGATCTTATTTATTTCTCATAATACTTTTTGGAGTTGAAAAACATCATATTTTTTGAAGAAATTATTGGGTACTCTTGAAGATGTTCTTACTTCAATTGAAGATACAAGTCCATCTAGATTTGTTGATGATCGATATCTAAACTTCTTATAAATTGACACCACAAGATTGATATTACTAGATTCATTATTATAAGAATTGATTTTATAATATTTTTTTCATTTAACATACTATAGACATTGTTAGTCTGGGAACATATGCTATGGAAACCAGGTTCCCATGGAAACTATGAAAACTTGCACGTGGATCGTTAGATCTAAATCCGATGGTGGGAGAGATTAGCACGTGGATCGATACACTGTGGAGGGGTTAATTGCTAATCTCTTCTAATCTCTCCCACCATCGGATTTAGATCCAACGATCCACGTGCGAGTTTTCATAGTTTACATGAAAATCTGGTTTCCATAACATACGTTCCCAAGATTAAAACTTTTGATATACTACAAGCCTAATAGACTTGTAGACTAGATATACTTCTATCTCTACTAAATACACCAGAGACTTAGTAGACTTATTTAACCGATGGTTTCTAAAGCTACTAAGCCGAATTAGCTGTCTTTGACTGTTTTATTGCGTGAAGAGCCATTTCCTTATTCAAACAAGTTGCAACTTTCATTTTACTCAAGGGACATGGGGGCTAGGGGCATGGTACTAGTCTAAAATATAATTCCATTGAAAGTATGAATTTGTGACCTAAAAGATGATAAGTTAAGCTTTATTCCAATCAAGAAGAGACACAAGAGCTAAGACAACAATCACAACCACCAGATACATACAACTAGAATACAAGGATGTCTATCATGCTACCACGAGATACAACGAACCACCAAATTCTTTTTTATATGGCACGACATCAAACGAAGAAAAAGAAAGTAGTTCAAGTGCATATGTAACACTAGCTTTACACCGGAGTGACTGTTTTCTGAATTTACAGGAACTACAACAACTATATAGCTTGCCCCCTGTATTAGGGCATCATCCTTTTGACAGGGAACGCAGTGTAACAGCCACCTCTGCGGCTCTGCCATTTGGCCCATTTCTTGGTCAGGTTTTTCCATTCTTCCTGGTGAGTAATATCAGTAAACGTGGTACCCTCAAACAACATGATCATCACCACCAGAGAAAGAACCAACGTCGCTGGATATTCGCAGAAGCTGAGCAAGCTCTAACCGGTACTCCAGACCACGGATGTAGTGACCCAGCAGCATGCACCTAAGCAATAGAAAAAATAGGTGGTCAGTTACTGAATGGTATACGGACAAAGAATGACTATTAAGTCAGCTTCACATTACCAGAACAGCAAACGTGCAAGATAATCACGGGGAACAGATATTAGGGGTTGAAATGGGAGGGAAGCATTCTCAACAAGTTCTGCGCGGTCATCATCCTCGCCCCCAAGGTTTAGGACACCTCCAGAAGTGTTATCTAGCAGTGGAGGGGCCTTCGAGTGTATCTTGGGAGAAAGAGTGGCAAGCAGACCATGAACCACAGAATGAATTGCTTCTTGCACGCCGGGACATGTAGACTCTGATAGTTCAGCAACCTGTTCAAAGCAGCTAGGTTAGGCAACTGAGCAGGAGAGAACTTTCTAATTATTGTTTTGCATTTGAAATTTATGTTAGACTATTGTTTGGTCATAATTGATTCATTAAGCAGATGATATGAAACGAAAAAATGACCCTTCTCATGAGCCGTGAGATCTCAATTTAGAACATACCTTCTCTGGTGTTAGTGACCTCAAATAGTCTAGCAAGTCATTTTTTTCCTCCCCAACAAACTGTTGCATCTGTAGGGCAGAATTCTTTCTCCTGAGATCATGTAACTCCTGCAATGTCAACAAAAGCAATAAGCCTGGCAAGTTCAAATAAATGACACAACACAGGTTGTCAGAATGATAAATCCTTTTTTACAGGTCCAACTACACAAAATAGAGGTACAATTGGTTTTTATTTTTCATCCACACTTAATTGTTCAGCCCACAGTGCGTTTAAACGTCTGCCTTGGTACTTGTCAGATTAGAAACTGAGAGTTCATTTTATGAGACAGATATGTAGGTAAATGTCCTTCAGAAACCATTAGTTAGGGGATCTCACAGGATATGTACAAACTATTAGATCATGGTTATTTGGATATTGTCACATCTGAGATATTTCTTTGTACCCTTGTCTTGCAAACTTGAAGTCAGACAAATCATAAATACATGGTAGCTTCCAGTATGTGACTTGAAGCTGATAATTATGGTAAACCATTTGTTGGTGCATTTTTGGACATGTAAAATTGGTTAAGTGATGTTATAGTCTTGATCTCCTTGTTGGCGGGAAAGCCTATATGTATGCTATATCACTGGATTAGATCCAAACCAATGCCATATTAATAACCAAGACCATCCATATACGGGTCTGTTTGGATGCACCAACTAAATTTTAGCTGGCTAAATTTAGCTGCTAGGCATCCAAATGGCCTAGCTAAAAGGCCAGATAAAATTTAGCTGAGTTTAGCTATTAGCTAAATTTTAGTTGGATGCATCCAAACAGGGCCGTCATAGTCTTATTCAATCTATTGGAGAAAAAAGATGCCCAGATTGAACCAGGGATATTCAACTGAATATATCCCAAATGAAACCCGATTGACCATAAAAGATACGTTTTCAACAAGTGAACTAAGATGACAACATATTTGCAAAATATTTGCAAGAAGTGAAATAAATGATGGTACAGAAAACAAAATTGTATGTGCAGTATGCAAAATATTCTCAACAACCTATTGATGTGTTCCATAAATCTTGTAAAGCTGACGTTCACAAGTTCAGATAGAAGTACAAACTACAAACATATAGTGGGTAAGTTCAACTGAATTACAGAAGTAGTAGCTCTAGCCTGTGTATAACTCCCATGTTATTTCTGATCTTCCTCTTATGGTATACATATGCATCACCCATATTTATGAACTGATAAATGCATGACTGCAGTATATAAAATGCTAAATAATGAATCATAGTAGTAAATGAAATGGTTTGGCTAATAAATCAACAGCTATAGTTACCTTTTTCATGGCATCCAAACGAGATTGCATCTGAATAATGTACTCTTCTGCCTGCGGTGTTAAGTCGCCAAGCTCTTCTCCCATATTTTCATATGAAGATTCTTCATCAGTTTTTCCAGGGTCCTGGGGCATGTCTTCTTCTGATAATCTAAAAATAGTGACAGGTCTACCCAAATTGATGTTATGACTATTATCTTCAGTGACATCACTTTTGGGGCATTCTGCATCTTCTTCAGAGAGTTCTAGATTTCTTTCAAAAGAAAGCCTGTATTCAGCATTTCGCAGAGTATACCTGGGCACAAAAAACAAAGTAGAGATCTGAGTTTCATACAATGTATACATTTAACTGCATTTCAATTAAACAAGGCATTGCTTCTTGTTATTCAGGTTTTCAATTGATAAATTGCATACCTTTAGCTATTACATAAAATAATATAATAAGAGTTATCACATGGGAATGGGAGGTAGGTTCATATTGTTTAATAAGACAGGATGTCAAACAAAGTTTATTAGAGCCAATATTTAGAATTAGGATGTGTCTGGGAGGGCTCCTCCAGAGGAGCCAAAGAGGAACCCTACCAAACAGGGCCTTAACTAAACTATTGTGCAGGAATTTTCAATTCTTTGTTTTGGAGAAGTGGAAAAAATAAGAAACTAACTAAAGATGGCAGTCAGGCGGGTTTAGACCCGAGACCCGCGGGTTTTAGACCCGACGGGGACGGGGGCGGGGGCGGGTCTGTTTTTGCCACCACGGGTCTCGGGTTCAGGGATCCAAAGCATAGCGGGTTCGGGGCCGGGTCTCTAGCTTGCCCCGCGGGTGCAATCGGGGACCCGACATGTGACCATGCACAGCACATTGACACGTTACAGCTTGCTGCACTTCTGCCTCCCGCACATGGATGGGCCCGCCGATGGCAGGGAGGACCTTATCTTCTCCGTTGTTTCTCTCTCCCGTTCTTTACTGTTCCCCATCCCATTTCTCTCCCGTTCTTTTCTATTCCCTGCAGCGGCACCTCGGCAGCGGTCAGGCGAGTGCGTCGCAGACGGCAAGTCACGTGGTGCAGCGGCGGCGCTACTGCGACCAGGCGCGCGACATCGCAGACGGCGGCGGAGGCCAGGTGCGCGGCATCACAGGCTGCGGCACACGGCGCGACCGCTACAATGCGCGCGACAGGGAGCAGGAGGCTGAGTGCAAGTGTAAGCACGGACGCACGGCTAGCCCCAACTTGCCGCCGGTGACTGCTCGCTAGTCGCAGCTCTCGTCTCCCATCTCCCAACTCCCATCCAATCTAGGGTTTCGGGGACCCGGCGGGTTCGGGGGCGGGGGCAGGTCTTCCCCCGACACAGGGTTCGGGTTCTGTTGTCGGGTTTCGGGTGTGAGTCCGCGAACGCTGCAGCCGCCCAGTTGCCATCTTTAAAACTAATAGTTATTTCAGAAGCAGCTATCAAGGACAGCTAACTTTGTGATGTGACTAGGAGAACTAGCCAGATTAACATATTTAAACATACCACAGAAAACTCTGGAAAAAGCAAGCTACACAAGCAGAATGACGTGACTCCAGACAGCAGAATATCCTTCAACTCCCTACTTGACCCAAAAGAAGAGAAGGAACCAGCAACTACCAAGAAGTGGTACAAGCAGAAGAAATGTCACTACCATGGAAACTACAAAACATCACTAGAAGGTTACCATATTTTAATCATCTGATAACGACAGGCCTCTTTATCATACAAAACATGTCAGATAGGCATACAACAAAATTGCTCGTCATTTCTACGTCCACATGCTGTCCTGCTGAACTAATAAATAGCAAGACTGCAACAGTTGCCATCAGTTGCAAATGTCATTTAATTGATGATACACGTTTAAAGGTAACAGATGTTGACTCAGAGTTTCAAATTCAACAACAGTTCAAGCAAACATGTGCCCAATTATGCAACTGAGTCTCAGAAATACTTTTCATAACCATCATCATAGAAAATACTTTTGAACTAGAATACATACCCAGTCATAATTGAAGAAACCAATAACTTGAAGAAGGGATTCCAAAGGGCTTCTACAACAACGCGGAACTGATCAGATGGAAGCAGACCTAACATGCCAGAAATAGTCCTCTTCATTGCATCTACCGTTTCAGGAGCAACATCTTTCTGAATGACACTTAGGTCCAGGGGCTCTATATCCTGGATCAAGTTCCAGAGCATGGATTTCTGCAGAGAACCATACACATCATAAGCCAACTTTACAGCATGACCAAAAGTATTTCCAAGTGTATTTCATAGATGAAAAGGTGATGAATGTCTCCATATAGAGTTATATCAAGCAAGTTCATAGGCACTTTATATGATATAATCTTTGAACATCAACCCTAGCAAGTGTCCATAAACCAATGTTCAAAATCATTTAGTCAGAATGTATTATACAACACAAGTACTCCCTCCGTCCCAAATTATAAGTCACTTTGAATAATTTTGGTACAATTGATTTTGCTATGTATCTAGACATACGTTATATGTAGATACATAGCAAAATTGATGTATCAAAAAAGTCAAAGCAACTTATTATTTGGAATGGAGGGAGTAGCTGCTAACTAGTCAAAACTCCTCCCCAAAGAATCCCACAATTTCATTAAAAACGATCCATGGCCAAACAGTATTCCAAAATTACTTAGAAATATTATTGCTGGTCATAACAACTGCTGCAGCATTTAGCTAGAATAGATGACAGGTTGCTCCGGCTGACAAATACATTGTGAACTGATATACAGAAGCACTATTGACCTACCTCCTTGGGCTTTAGAGGCAATCGATAAGATAAGAAGAGGTTTTCTATGGAAAGGAAGAAGAGAGGTTAGAGGAGGGCATTGTTTGCTGGCCTGGCCAAAGGTCACCAGACCAAAAAATCTAGGAGGACTTGGTATCTCTAATCTTCAGGCCTTGGGATGGGCTTTAAAACTTAGGTGGTTATGGTTGCAAAAAACTGAACCCGACAAGGCATGGGCCTTCTTCCCCCCTCAGGCCCAGCCTCAAGTCAGTGCTTTCTTTGCTATGGCAGTTGAGACAGTGGTTGGAAATGGGAAGAACACCCGTTTTTGGACAGACAAATGGCTGCTGGACCAAAATCTTCAACAAGCCATGCCACATATATTTAGTGCTATTGCTGTCAGAGCAAGAAAGAGGACAGTATATGATGCTATCACTGAAGGAAAATGGATTTCAGACATTAAAGGTGCTCTGAATATGCATGTTTTGATTGAATACCTCCATCTTTGGGATCTTCTCTCAAGGGTGGTTCTACAGCCTGAGGTAGATGACACACACATATGGAGATTTTCAACTTCTGGTTCTTACTCAAGTAAATCAGCCTATGAAGCCCTCTTTATTGGTGCCACCCTTTTCAGTCCTTCGGAGCTAATCTGGAGGAGTTGGGCCCTGGGAAATGCAAATTTTTCTTGTGGACAGTAGCTCATGATAGATGCTGGACAGCGGACAGGCTTGCACGTCGGGGTCTTGACCACCCTTCCAGGTGTCCACTTTGTGATCAGGGAGAGGAGACTATTAATCATCTACTTCTCTCTTGTGTTTTTGCCCGACAAGTCTGGTTCAACACACTGCAACCTCTCGGACTGCAAGCGGTGGCTCCACAGTTGGATGATCAGGTCTTTGTGGAATGGTGGGAAGGAGCAAGCAACAGGCTGTCAGGTCAAGTACAAAAGGGGTTCAACTCCATCACTATTTTGGGAGCATGGCTAATTTGGAAGCACCGTAATTCCTGTGTCTTTGATGGTGGAAATCCAAACATAGTCAGGGTCATGTCGGGGTTTAGGGAGGAATCACAACAGTGGTCAGCAGCCGGGGCTCGAGGAGTTTCAGATCTCCTTGCCCTGGCTCCCACACTTTAATTCCCTATAGGTCTTAAGGTCTAGTTTCTTTTCTGTTTTCTTCAGAAAAAGTTTAGTGAGTTGTGATGTCTAAGGGGGTTACAGACCCTTGATCACTGTACCTTTTTTGTTTTTTGGGGTTCTTTCCCCCCTTTGTTTCTTCTTCTTAATATATTGATGCGCAGTTCTCTTGCGCTTTCGAGAAAAAGATATACAGAAGCAAAGCATCCTACAGAAACATAGTATGCCGCAATGCTGAGAATGACCCAGCTTAATATTCACAATACTTGTGACAAATCATCTTGAGATATTCAAAAGAACTTTGATATTAAAGTTCAAGGTTATATGTTTTCAATTCAAAATTAGCTCAGTGAGTATGAATTACAAAAGAAAAAAAAAAGAGTTTGCTATGTTGAGGACTACTTCGCTCAGTATTAGCTAGTAGTAGTACCAATGTTTGGAATTACTGCTAAGATAGCTAGTACTTTGTAATGTTTGGACCTAGCAATAAACGACGACATTGGTGGAAAGCTGAATCCTTGGTTCCTTGTGTCATGGGGCTCACAAAACAGTTTGTTTATTTTTGCAATGCGATATGACCCCTATGACAGCAGGCTGTTAATAAGCAATCATTCTTCCTAAATCACAACCTTGACCTCCAAAAGAAGGTGAAAATGGAGCTTAAAACAAAACAAAAAATCGTCATCAGCCTCATGATCCAGGAAGGCATCATACAACTAACATATGCCCATGGTTGCTGACAATTTACCAAGACTAAAGTTATGCCCATGCAGATGCAGCTAAATCTCCATTGCTTCAGTGTACACTCTTACAGAACCCCCTCCCCCTTCTGAGCGGCACAAACCACAACTTTATGTACACAAACTAAACCTTGACGACAACTCGAATTGCAGGGGTGTCAAATTCTTGTTTCTCTTGATGACCAGTGAACGCAATCGCCGCTTCTAAGCACCCCACTCCTTGGCAGTAACGTTGCCATGTTATTTGCAGGTATTCAATTAACAGACGAAGGTAAGCCGTGAGCGATGAGCCTATCACAGGAAATGATCATCACAAGATGAGCGGTTTGCTGGAACCCAGATCTTATTCCTGGCCCAAGAGGCCCGGAATCTCATCAGACATCAATTTTCAAACAAGAAATGATAACTGGCAGCGGCTTTCCTGCATAGAAGGCTCAAAATCGCGGCCCACGAAATCCATGGAGGTTAATCATGCAGTAGTATTGGATACTACCCACCAACTACTATTCAATTTCGGGACAGAAAGGGTTGGTCGTTCGGGCGATGTCCACGAGGTAGGCGACGGTGGCTGGCTCACCTTGGAGGGTCCATGCACGGGTTTCCGCCGCGCGTGCAGCTCATCGAAGGGCGACGCGGACGCGGCCGCCACCCCGACAAGCCTCCTCCGGCGGGCGGCCCCTCCACCCGCCGGGGAAAACGGCACCGGCGGCGGGGGCGGCGGTAGGGGCAGCCTGAGGCGCTGCTGCGCGGCGGAGGGCGGCGTGCGGAGGCTGTAGGCGGTCGGCATGTGGGCCGTCGCCGGTTGGGGAGCGCGGGCGGGGCGGGGCGATTCCTGCCTCCCCTCCGCTTCCTCTTCCCCTCGGGGCCCCGAGGTGGTGGCGATAGAAGATAGGCTTCTCTCTCGGCTGCCCCGCTGGCTGGCTGTCTCGCTCGGTCTCCCTCGGTGCGCTTCGCCCTCGCGTCCGCTTGTGAGCCACGCGGGCCGTGGTAGCCAAGCCGCGCCCGGATACTCGCGGGGAGATTGGGTCGCTGACGGGGCGGGCCCGGCCGGAGAACTCGTGGACGACCGTGGTTGGACCCCGGGTAGGTGGACGTGGGTGGGGGCGGGGTGGAATTGCGTGGATGACACCCACGTCTGCTGCTCGTCCACGTGAGCGCGTTCCGCTAGTCCGTCGTTGGAGCGCGTGCGTGCGGCTATGGGCCTGCTGATGTGTGCCGCACGGTACGGCCCAATAACATCTGCCGGCAATTACCGCGCAAGGCCAGTGTGTTGCTTGGTGAGAAATTTCTTGGGTGAAACATTAACCCGAGCTATTGCCAATAGGTTGTACTCTAATTTTTATTTTCAAATTTTAAGAGCAAATATAATAAAAGACGGTAAGTTGGCTAAACGTTGAAAGTTGAAATAGAGAAGAGAAGAAAAACATGTTATAAGCTTACAGCTTGTTTAGACACAAGGAAAAAAACTTTGTGAGAGAGATAAGTGAATCATGTATTAATAGTAAGAGCATCTCCAATAGACTCTCTATATTGTTCCTAAATACTAGAAATAGATATTTTATTAAAAAAACACTCCAACAACTTTTCTAAATGATTATGCAAATATAACTATCTTCTCTTTTAGGTTTTTCGCTAGCCAAATATAGAAGATGAGAATAACTCTCTAGGTTGTGCCTGAGATATAGAAAATTGGTTGGAGAGTATAAAGATATAGATAATGATTTTTAATCAAATGACTCTCTAAATGATGATTTAGAGAGTATATTTTACAAAGACTCTTGGAGATGCTCTAAAGAACTAGTTGTCAGCTAGAATACTTCATGTTTAATCAGATTTCTAGTAAATAGTATTTGCATTTCTAGCAAGTATAATAATAGGCTATAAATTGTCTAGATGTAGAGGTGAAGAGAGAGGAGAAACATGTTACAAGCTTACAACTGATTTAGACACCAGAAACAAAAAAAACTTTGTGAAAGAGACAAGTGTGACATGTATTAAGAGCTAATTGCAAATTAAAGTATTTCATGTTTAACTAGATTTCTAGTATTTATATTTATAGCTCCAAATTAATTTATTATAAAAAAAGCATTTCATAATTAATTTGATGGTGTTTATTTGATATTATAAAAAAATTATATAATTGATCAAACTCGATATGCAAAACCATTATACTATTCAGACTTGTATTTTTTGGAAACGGAGAGAGTATATAGATAGGCTGCAAACATCTTTACAACCAGCAATCGACTATTTTTTATCGTAACCTAAGCTATTCCAAATAGGATGTAGTCTTAACTCGAACATTTGTGTTGATTGTGTCTTATGTTTTTATCGTAAAAAGTTTTGGACGCATCTAGTTTTGAATTTTTTCTTGATACTTACCCATTTTCTTACTATCTTCACCCTAGCTAGGTCGAAAAAGAAAGTACATGCACTCAATTAAGGTATTAATCGATCTATGAAAATCATGTTGTGGAGGATCAAATCATTATTGGAATAATAGAAGGAAGTGACTTTAAGTCTATGGTTGATAAATGTATGTGAAATGATTTGAGTCACAAGCTCGAGGTTAAGTATGAAGTAATAAAGACCCTCAAATATGCATGATCAATGTGACAAGCAATAGATGGATGAAGGCTCAAAACTGACGTTAGTTTTTTTATATTTAGTTCTTGAATATAAGAATGCATTATCATTCAAAATAGATCGAATACTAGGGTTCACTAGCTCATGAACAAGTTCATATACTATCACTAGATCAAACTACCAATTGAAGCAATAGTGGTAAAACATGACTTTAAACTTTTCATTTGTTTTGCATGATGCTCATAAATGTACTATATGCATGAGCCACATACTAGTAAGAGATGAATGATCATGCATATTACAATAATACATTTGCTATGTTGGAGAAGAGAATAGTCAAATAGATTTATGTCTATTAATAGCTTGGTGAAGACCCATCATCAAAATTGAAATATATTCTTCACCCATATGAAGTAAACACCATAATGTTCATGTGCCACGGTGAAAGTGGTATGGATAATCCTCCGTTCCGATCCGCTCTGAATCCGACTTTTAAGGATATGCAGAAGTGTTTTTAATATCCGTGCGGATGTGGATAATCCGTAACCGATTTTATGCGGATGTGGTGTAGGATATGGGATCGGCGAAATCCGACAGATATGGATTATCCGATAATTGAACGTGGATTATCCGACGCTTATAATAGGATATCCGATTTTTTTAGAAGCCCGAGCGGCAAGATTAGAAATCAGCCCAACCCATATAGCCCATGAGAGCTAGTCAACTATATATGCTAATATACGCTAATTTCAATATATTTTCACAAGACATGGAAGGGTAATCCTAGTGATTGCCTATTTCCATGCGTGTATCAATTATTCAGTTGTATGCGTGAATGATATTTGTAGACTAATTTCTGAAAATTTTGTGAGCTCTAAAATCGGAGTGGTGGATTGATATTTGATGGTGATTACTTTGTGTTGTATTGTCGCTTTAAGAATTAAGACTTTGGTTAACGAATTATTCCTTGAAATTAAAAACAACACAAAACATATATTATCCGACTTAGAAAAGTCCGCTTCCGCTCTAACACCGGTCCGAATCCGTACCATTTCCGACATCCTAAAAAATCTGTATCCACATATGAAACCGCATAATATCCGATCAAAAAAATAGGATTAGGATATGGGGAAGCTATTATCCGCTCCGCTCCGATCCGTTTTCACCCCATGTGCTTCTCTTTTTGTTGTGGTTGGCTTGCGATTCTTGGTAGATACCACATGTTGTGAGAACTATCGTTGACCATGATATCACTTGTAAGGGTAATACCATTTAATAGTCATTTTCATGATATCACTTTGTAAGGGTACTACCATTTAATAGTCATTTTCTTTGTTCTCCAAAACCTTCTCTCTCTTGGGGTGACTTGCTTTCCCTTGATCAATCTTTTAATTCTCCAATGTGACACGACTAATGTTCTTTTAGATCACCACTTCACTAGCCTCACGAGCACAAGAGACCAGGTACCCAATAGCCTCACATGTACAATAGCTCGAGCACTAGTTATTGGTTTTATGTATCTAAATTAATGGTATACAACTAAGGTTGGACGAAAAACTCGAAGCTCGTTAGCTCGCTCGGCTCGTGGCTGGCTTGGCTCGACTCGACTCGACTCGGCTGCCGAGCCAAGGTTTTAGCTCGTTAGCTATAACGAACCAGCTCGCGAGCCAAACGAGCCACAAATTTAAGGAAAAAAGTAGCATAACTTGTATAAATTTTTGCATATTAGTATACTACAACATATATGTTAACACATATTACTCTTTTACTCAATTTAAGATAGTTAGATATTTTATTTTTGTATTATTATTATTATCAAGCTTTAAATAAATGCAAATATTGCATTTTGTGATTTTTTTATACCTGACTCGCGAGCTTAACGAGTCAGCTCAAGCTTTTAACGAGCCGAGCCGAGCTGGCTTTCTAGCTCATTAGGATAACGAACCGAGCCGAGCTAGCTCTCCTAACGAGCCTTAACGAGTCGAGCTGGCTCGTTATCCAGCTTTATATACAACATAAGTTGTCATTTAATAAAAACAACTTGGAAACATATGGAGCTACTTTTGTACAACTTACCCCATATAATCCAATGATACAGATAGATTTGAAAACAAACACTAGGTGAGAGAAATATACACGTTAAAAACATATCTATTATTTTTGATTGACATTGATTTAATCCCTAATAGCAACTCGTGCATGTCATGCATGCTCTACCTTTTTTCTAACAACTCCAACTGGGATAGGACAAGTGGCGGCATTATGTGAGTGGGACCTCCTATACACTCACCCCACACATGCTCATATAAGGTCGCACATTAATGTTCTCCTCTATTTAGCATCATACCAACAAAAAAGAAGAAGAAGAAGAAAATAATACATGATGAACTCAATGGTAAATATTTGAAATAATGACAATTTAAAATGTTGTGTGTTACAATATCATATGCATCTCTTATTTTTGCCATTGTTTTTACTAGGGATAGTAGTGGCAGTTTCGGGTTAGGCCCACGAGTTTTGGGTTCATTAGTTGCAAGTGCGTAGCGATCCCCCATGTTCTTTGGGTCTAGGGACGAGAAGCTTACCAGGTTAGGTTTTGGGTTTTGGTTTCCATCTACGGATGCCCAATGAAAATCCTAATAAATTATTTTGAATACAAACTCATGCCCTTAATTAATAATTATTATGTAAGCTATTAAGTTTTTTTTAAGTTGAGTCATGGAATTGTATGTTATTTGTTTCCTCTTATTTATACATGTGAATATATTATAGATAGCATGCATATGTTTCTAGAAATTCCTTATTGTTTTTAATGTATTGCCATACGTGGTGGGTCTTGAGGATCCTCCGGGTTTGATGGTGAGTGAATTTTCACCTGACTTGATGTTAGGATAGTTTCACATTTGAGTTTGGGTTTCGGGTTTGGTCACACAGAAACTTCACCCAACCCAAATCCACCCAATTACCATCCCTACGTCTTACTCGTTTGTATGAATCTTTACTAGGATGCAATAACATGGTTTCATGATGCATCGCCTGCTATTTATTAGACTTTAAGCAACAACAATAAAATGATTGGGCCCTACGCCAAGTAGGATAAGCTTCTCATAACCCAACTTAACTAAATTTATACAACTATCAACACAGTTTGATCAATATAGTTTGTAGATAGATAATATTATAGATGGTTAAACATTATCATTATGTCATCTGTCATTTCATCTAGCGCCCTTATAAGAATGGTGGTGTTTCAGTTTTTTCTTAGTATATGGTCAAATTGTATAATGCCAAATAGCCTCAGTGTTCTGGAATTAGGATTCAAGAATCAATGTTTTTTTCTAAAAACATAATTATATGGTTTTCAAATTCACAATCTACTATCAATAAGAGTGCAAATATAAAACAAGCATGCCCTAGTTTAGAAAGCTAGGACCTGACGCTTTGTAAATAAAAAAATACAGATTTACATTTTCTTATATTAACCGCTCTGTATGTTGCTTTATAAGTGTTATTTTGCTACTTTATCACCTTTTTAGGTCGACGTCCTCTCATTTCTAGCGTTCTTCACGTTAGTTTTTTAGAGCCATGTGTCCTTTAGGCTCTAAACATAGGAGCCCCCAAGATGCGCGGCAACAAACATCGATTGTTTTCACCATGAACCATGCGGGTCCACTAACATTAATTTGTGTATCTGTCTAGTCCCACCCCAATGGCCACCAACCACAATGTCGATGCCGCTAGAGAGCCTGTCGTGAGTGCCTCTCCGCCTGCCTATGACGCTGAGCACCGTGCGCTCCTTCGTCCGTCATCGTTCATCTCTGCCATCTCAGGTGACAATGAAGGATGTGAGGAGTGCGCATTTGAGCCATCCGAGAAGGTCATTGTTTCTGTATCTGGCAACCCCAAAGGCGATGCCAATGAAGAGGGTGCCTTCTATGCCTCAGGGGGCTGCACACCGCTCTTCTCATGGCGCAAGTTGTGGCTATTCTCGGGGCCTGGCTTCCTAATGAGCATCGCATTCGTGGACCCTGGAAACATCGAGGGCGACCTTCAGGCTGGTGCCACGGCAGGTGACACACTGCTCTGGGTGCTCCTATGGGCCACAATCATGGGCCTACTCGTGCAGCTTCACGCTGCGCGCCTCGGGGTGGCCACGGGGAAGCACCTCGCTGAGTTATGTCGTGATGAGTACCCGGACTGGGCACGCCACATGCTTTGGTTGATGGCTGAGGTTGCCTTGGTTAGCGCCGATATCCAGGAGGTCATTGGAAGTGCCATTGCCATCAAGATCCTTAGCCATGGCCTATTGCCGCTCTGGGCCGGTGTTGTCATTACTGCTTTGGATTGGTAAGCATCTTTTGTTGTGTCTTCTTAGTATATGAAATGTTGTCAAATCTCGATAGTCATTTCACATATATGATGAAATAATGAATGGTTGAGCAATTTTGATGCTAGATCTTAAGTTTAGATTGGGGTATTTAGGCCTTGTCACTATAATGTTTTTTGGAGATTAGTGGTCATCGCGTAGATATTCTTCTTGTTTTTTTAATTTTCTTATACAAAGAGTAGCATAAGGGTAGTAAATTTGTCCCTTTGACTATAGGGTTCCCACATTTGTGTCTTAAAAAATATAGCCAATTATATTCCATTATTTATCATATAAAGTATTAAAATGTGATAAATGTTCCTTTTTTGTCCAGTTGTCTCATAGATTATTAGTGATTTATTGCACATAGTTCAACAAAGCACTTGGACGCACATTAGATAAAAAATGTTGATGGTATTAACATGATGACTTGGAAGAACGGATCAACAAAATTTACCATTTTTAGTTATTCTATTTACCGTTACGTCCAAAAAGCTATAACAACACAAACACTTGATATTGTTTTCTTTATTTTTTATGTATAGACAAAAGTGATCTTATTCAGGATTTCTTTTATGTACTGTCATATGAACAATGGTATTAATTTAGTATGAACATATGGTGCACATGCTGCATTGTCTCCAACAATATGAGTAGTATAAGAGTGACATGTAAAACAACATTTGTGTTTTATACAACCTTACAAACTTTCTTATTAACATTATGACTCATGAGTACTAATTTTGTTATATTTATTGCTCTGGAGGGTTGTCTTGTACCCTACTTACCATAATACTATTTTCATCAGCTTTATGTTTCTTTCCCTGGAGAACTATGGAGTGAGAAAGTTGGAAGCTCTATTTGCGGTTTTGATTACAACAATGGCATGTTCATTCGCATGGATGTTTGTAGAGACTGAGCCTAGCGGCAAAGATATGTTTATCGGTGAGTATCTATTTCTTTTTAACCTCCTTTTTCATTGAAAATATGTAAAATAGCTCACAATCAAAAGTGAAATGGTTAGACCAAAGTTTAAGCCCATGGTGGCAATGTGCATGTGCCCAACAAGTGAATCTACTACATAGCCATTTGATGTGATATTATCTTTGGTTGATCACATTGTAATTTCTGTATAATAGGTATTTTGATTCCAAAACTGAGCTCAAGATCAATAAAACAAGCCGTTGGTCTTGTCGGAGGTGTTATCACACCCCATAATGTGTTCCTCCATTCTGCTCTTGTGCAATCAAGAAAAATTGACCCAAACAAGGAATATGAGGTCCGTGAAGCATTGAGGTACTATTCCATTGAATCCACCCTGGCATTGGTAGTGCCCTTCATGATAAATTTATTTGTCACAACAATTTTTGCAAAAGGATTTCATGGTACCAAGGAAGCAGATAATGTCGGTCTTGAGAATGCTGGAAAATATCTACAAGAGAAGTTTGGGGGAGACCTTTTTCCTATCATTTATATCTGGGGTGTTGGATTGTTAGCTGCTGGCACTAGTAGTACCATAACTGGAACTTATGCTGGACAATTTATAATGGGTGGATTTCTGAATTGGCGGATGAAAAAATGGATCAGAGCATTGATCACTAGAAGCTTTGCGATTGTGCCGACTATAATCGTTGCTTTATTCTTCAACAAATCTGGCTATGAGCTAGATGTTCTCAATGAGTGGCTCAATGTGCTCCAGTCGATTCAAATCCCTTTTTCTCTCATACCACTAATAACATTGGTTTCCAAGGAGGAAGTCATGGGGGTGTACAAGATAGGTCCAAGAATGAAAGTAAGTAATGGTTATTGGTAATGTAAACTTGATAACCTAATATTTGTTTGATTAAATTCAAGCCTTGCCAAACTGCTTGATCTTAGCTCATGAAACTTGACAATCTTTGGTGCATTAGGTCACTCATTTGCCATTATAATACCAAGCTCAACATTCGTACCAAACCACACCTTATGACAAACCTAGTTGTGTGTGTTTCTTACTTCATGTTTAAATATTGTGTATGAATATTATCAATAATTAACTCATACTAAGGCACATTATTAAAAAAATTATGCCATCTAGAACTAGGATCTAGTAGCATGATGATGTCCATAAGTGCTTTACTTTATGACCATCATCAGTGTGCCATTACCCAAATATAATGGGTTTATTTTCTTAATGGTAGCTTAATTCAGTGATTTCACAGTTTCTCATGTAAAGGTGTCACATTTTCTTGGTTTCTAAAAAACGTCTTATTGACTCTATGTTATATTGTCATTGTATGATTTATTCCCAAGAAATCATTTAGGTTCTAACTACAAGGAGCGAGATTACATACAATGCATTGATGTATTGCATTGATCCTCTTGGGTGAATCCATTTAGAATCTAATTGTAACTAGAAAGATTTCATGCAGATGAATTACATTGAGCCTTACAGACGATATATATAGAGTATAGAAACTTGGGAGGCAAGACACCTCTCTAGATACATATGGTAATACTGAATTACATTCTTATCTATCAAATATAGAAAAACACAAACATATTATATGTGTTAAATGACTAACATATTGTCTTTCAATGTGTGCTCTAATTGTTTAGGAACTCTAAATTTGACCTTATCCATGAATGATGGATATTCAAATGTCTTAGTTGTTATAGTTCCTCCAAATTGCAAATTCACTATATAGCATTATCAACTAACCTCGTCATCTTGATGTAGATTGCAACCTGGACAGTTGCTTCCCTACCAATCCTAATCAATAGTTATATGTTGTTGGACTTCTTCTCTTCGGAAATGGGAGGCGTGTTGTATAGCTCAGCTCTATGTGCGACTATGGTGACTTATTCTACATTCATACTATATCTAATTTTTCGAGGCATTGAATTTCCCTACTGGCCGGCAACAACATTACATGAGAAGAGTTCCATATAGTGAAAATTGGATGAACAATGTTGCGATATGGTAGCTTATTGTCATTTTTAGGAACATCACAAAATGAAGTGTCCATTGTATAGAGGAAAACAAAATTTTAGTTGTTCTAAAGAGTTACTAAGATTGTTGTATGGTTTATATGAAGATACTTGGCTATGATTGGAAAAAAATATCATGGGAGATGAACAACCCTTGTGTTTATACCTAAATTTCTTAACATTTTTTTTCTTGTTTTGTGGTATGTAGAAATGATAAATAGCGAGAGAAACACAACAAGACACTAGGTATTAAATGTGGATTGTTGGTACTCATGTTGGTGAACGATGGGATTCAAGGTTATGATGTCAAAATTTAATGTGACTAGAGTACCAACAATTCTTTATTTGGTTGGACATGCTCATTCGCTGTCGGTTGGCACCAGAGTAATGCAATTACACTAGGCTTGATATGTATACGAAACTACATAATTGTGTCTTAGTTCTTAGTCGACAGAATGCCATCACCATTAGTGGCCTAAGTGACCGCATGTCTCTTATTTTAAAAAGAATCAAATAATTTTGAATGTGGTGGAAAGAAACTTATTTAGCATTGTTTTAGTTTGCTCAAACTATGTTCAGTTGAATCTGAGTTGGTTAACAGAGTATGATTTTCACATGTATGACAATGATGTTGTATCCAATAATATTGGTTGGTTCATTTGGTTAGCTTGCCCCAAACATTTGAACTGAACTCTTATTAGCAGTGTTGCATATACTTGCATGAGCAGATGCAAGTTTTGCTTAAAACAACTATATATTTTCTTTACTTTTGCTCCAAAATGCTTGCAGGTCATTGGTTTTTTGATAATGCCTCAATAAATCATTAAAAGAAGAACAAAATCTATGTGTTTTTCTTCTTGCTGGTGTCTTTCTTCTTCTTCTTTCTGCCACCGAAGAATGAGGAAGACTGATCTGAAGTGTATTCTCCTTAGTCTTTCATTGTGGCCAGATCTAACCACATTGCTTTGATCTAGTTTATAGAAAAATACACAAAGAACTACAATGTAAATTTAGGTTAATTAGATACAACGCACAATATATTTTGATAATGCACTTGTTTGATATTGTAGATGTTTTTGTATATAAAAGTTGGACATGACTTAGGACAAAGATAAACGACCTACAATTTTGAACAAAAATAATACTCCATACATTTCGAATTACTTCCTTCATTCTAAATTTTAAGTCGGTTTAACTTTTTTTTGGTAAGTTTAGTTTGCTATGTGTCTAAATGTAGTAATATGTCTTGATACATAAAAAAAATAGATGAACAGAAAAAGTTAAAACGATTTGTAATTTAGAGTGGAGGGAGTATAAATATCTTAGCCTTTTCTAAATATATTTTTTATTATATACTTCCTCCGTTCCAACATAATTGCAACTTTAGAGTTTGAAATTTGTCCCACAATAAATACTACTTATCAAAAAAGACAAGTAATCTCCAGAAGCTTCTCACACCAAAATAAAAAAATAGCTACCAACTTAAAAAATACAAGGAATATTTTTGTAATTTTACACTTAACTTTGGTTTACGTGTCCAATCCTAGAATTGTATTTATTTTGAGACGGAGAAAATATGTTGGAAATAGTGTATATCAAAGTGAATAGGTGCAAGGGTTATATATATTTAGTAGTTTGGTTGGCTAAGTCGGTGGAGCGGTACCCCACAGGTCCTGAGTTCGATTACCCGTGAGAGCGAATTTCAATGTGTGGTTTTTTGGATTATTTCAGGATTTATTGGGCGTCTGTGGTGACTTGCTGGGTAATTCTAAAAAAAAAATAAAACTCAAAACTTCTCATAATTTAAAATGGAGTGAGTACATTCTTTGTTTGTGAAAAAAATAAAATGAGTTTTATAAATAAGAGAAGCTAAAACTAGAAATGCATGTAATCTATCTAAAACAGGAAATGCACATTATCTGTACGTAGTAATCATCTGCTCCCTTCATTTCCAGATTATAAGTGCTTTTGCGAATTGTGCTGTGCCGGGGAAGGTAGTACATGATCCAAGCCACTGGTACATGATCCGAGGGCTGAAACAGAAACCTGTATATTTCCGCACCATTTCCAGTCGGTGTGTTCTGTTTTCCATCCCCAGATCCCATCGACTCCGAATCCGCCTGCTCTGCTCCTCCAGAACAGAGATACAACCCGAGAAGGTTGCTTTGCAGCAGGTTTCAGCTGCTGAAGGTCGGCGGTCAGTCGGCCGGACGCAGGGGTGGGGGACAGGGAGGGACTCCGGCCAGGCAAATTCGGCTCAGGGTGGCAGCCAAACAAACCCCTGATGCCGGAGCAGTCCAGATCCGGCGCCCCGATGGAGTGGACGACGGTGCAGCACCTGGACCTGCGCCACTCCGGCGGCCGCCGCGGTGCCTCGGCCCGCCCTACACAGCCGCACGCCGCCGCCTTCCGCTCCTCCCAGGCCATCGTCGCTGTGGCCATCGGCACCCACGTCGTCGGTGCGTTCTCTCTTACGCCGCTTCGCCTACCCAGTCGCTGTAGCCTCGTAGGGGTATTCGTGTCTCGTGTGGGTTGTACTAGTGCTAATCTGGGGGACACTGATATCTGGTTGGCTCGGGTGATGGAAACGAGGGAATTGGAAGGGGAGTTGGATCTCCACTGCCAGGGAGCTTGTGATCAACTATGTAGGATCCCATTTTAAACTATTGCATCTCATGAGTAATGTTCACTTGTCGAGTAGATTACATGAACCTACAACAACCCACTGGTTAGTTAGACCAGTACAGCTTGATCTGTACTTTCAATGATGATTTTGTTAGTCAAAGTTAAACACCTGGGTTTTGGTATGAAGTACCATGTAAGAGAATGATGCCTAGGTTTACATCTCATTATGTTTTATTTATAATTTAGTTTCTGTATCGTGTATCCGTTGCAGATATATATGGATAACTAGCAAAATCGTGGTTTTGAATGTTGAAAAACATGGTATCATCACAACTAGTTGGTCTCAACCATGGATCATATTTGTGCATCTGCTGACCTCAAACATTGAGTGCTACATTAAGTAGTTTGTTTATTCATTCATTTAATCTTTATACTCTTTGTTGGGGAAATCATTTGGCTGCTGCTTTGTTATAACCAAACTGCTATTCCTATCAAAATGGCAACATTAAATACAATGTAAACAACTAAAGTTTGTTGAGGAACTCAATGGATTGCTTTAGTTGCTATTTGTCTTGTGTAGATACACATGTTTTAAGTTGTCTCAGGTTTCTTATTTTTTTTCAGAGTTCGATGCTCTGACCGGAAGTAAGATAGCTTCTATTGACCTTGGTGCCCGTGTTGTTCGTATGGCATATAGCCCTACAACTAGTCATGTTGTCATTGCTATCCTTGAGGTATGTCTCAGTGCTTCACTTGTTTTTTTCCTTCTGAAAAAGTAATTCCATTTTCTCAAGCCTCTGAGTCTGAGTGCATGCACTGCTATTGGCTACTTGCTGTGAGTTTTGCATCTTTTATTAATAGCTTGTACAACTGTTGACCCCTCTGTTATCTCTTGTTCTGCAGGATGCTACAATCAGATCCTGTGATTTCGCCACGGAGCAGACACTTGTGCTGCACTCGCCTGAGAAAAAAACAGATCATGTTTCAATAGATACAGAAGTCCATCTTGCATTGACACCTCTTGAGCCTATTGTATTTTTTGGTTTCCACAAAAGAATGAGTGTAACAGGTTATTCTCTTAGCTTGGCAGGTTATATGTTGTGTTTGCTTGGGAGGCTTAAAGTGATCTCCATTTGGTTTTGTTTTTACAGGTTCACTTCCATGTGTTAACCTCTTGCTTTCTTCTAGTTGTAGGGACTGTTGATGGAGGGAGACCGCCAACAAAAATAAAGACTGATCTTAAAAAGCCCATTGTTAACCTGGCTTGCCATCCCCGCCTCCCTGTCTTGGTAAACAGTCATGTCTTGACTTGTTTCTGTTTTTGATTTTATGTTGTCATGTTTCTGTCTTTCCCATATCTGACCAAAATTATGATTTTAGTATGTAGCTTATGCTGAAGGCTTGATACGTGCCTACAACATCCAGACATATGCTGTACACTATACCTTACAACGTAAGATTTGATGCTATATTTTATATTCATGTGTTGTTTTTTTTGTGATTTTCCACCCATCGGTTTCTTAATTGCACAATATTTCAGTTGCTGTTGACAGTACAATTAAGCTAATGGGAGCTGGTGCTTTTGGGTTTCATCCGACCCTAGAGTGGATATTTGTTGGTGATAGAGGTGGTACTCTCCTGGCTTGGGATGTATCAACTGAGAGGCCAAGCATGATTGGCATGTAAGTATTCTTATATAGCATTCCCAGTTGGAAAATACAGCTATAGTGTCATGGGTGTATTGCCCACTGTTTCTTTTCTTTTCACTTTCCAGTACTGGTTGCTGACTTCAGTGCCAGTGAAACTGGAACAGTTATCCTTAGGACACATAGTCCACAATAGGACATAGTTTTGAATTTATATGCTGCCCTGCCATATGTATTAGATACCCATCTGTGTTCTGTGAATCTGTGGTCATTTGCTCCATAGGAGAAAAACTTGCATCCACATCTGATTTAATGAATCTTTGCACATGCATTTTAACTTAAAAGTTCTAATATAATGCTTGCAGTTCTTTGACATCAAATGGATATTGAAAAATTGCAATGATGTGTTTTTGTCATAGTCAATCATCTGCATGCACTTTTCTTTGTTGGTGTCTCTCATCCTCTAATTACACTGTTTTTGACATAGCCATCTTTCTGTCTATTTTCCATCTGAATTTTGCATTTCACTTTTACTTAGTACACAGGCTGGTTCTCAGCCTATCACATCTGTATCCTGGCTTCCTACACTACGGCTGCTTGTTACTATTTCAAAGGATGGAGCACTCCAAGTGTGGAAGACACGAGTTATAGTAAACCCTAACAGACAACCTATGGAAACTCATTTCTTTGAGCGCGCAGGTTATTTTTTATTCTTCATCTTTTGAGAAAATTGAGAAATTCCTTAGCTATTTCCTCCTTTTCCTCTCAAGCTGCCTTTCTTACTTTGCAGTTACATTTCAGGGTTATTCACTCCTTTATTTTACTTGGAAATGATTTCTGCAATAATTTTGCTTTTTAACGGTGCAGCTATTGAAACAATGGATATCACAAAAATACTAACTCTTCAAGGTGGAGAAGCAGTGTACCCATTACCCCGGATTAAAAATTTGGCAGTGCATCCCAAGTTCAATTTGGCTCTAGTAATTTTTGCGGTTAGGCCATGCTAACTATGAACCTAAATAAGTTTGGTACTTAATGACAAGGGTTTCAGAAACACTTGACATATTCAATTTTTAGGATATGTCTGGGACAGAAGCTGCAAAGAACAAGGCTGCATACACAAGAGAAGGGAGGAGACAACTTTTTGCTCTTCTTCAGGGAGCTAGGGGATCAACTGGTAACCTTCCTTTTCCTGGAGTTATTTTCATGTTTGCTTTAATGGGACCCTTGTGGAAATGTGAACCTTGGTTTGTACAGGACAAAATAATGCCACATATCATGCTACTTACACAACACTGATCTGATTTCAATCCTTGGTTTACTTGCCGCATCATAGTTATGGTATATTTGGGAAAAAAAGATATTTCAAGCAGTTTGTAAATGTCCGAACTCCTAAGTATATCATGGTTTGCTCTGGTGCTACAGCTGCTGTTTTAAAGGAGAAGCTATTAGCCTTGGGATCATCTGGAATATTAGCAGAGCATCAACTTCAGGCACAATTGCAAGAGCAGCACATGAAGGGGTAAAATTCAGTGTTACCTATGTAGATCAACAAGACTTTCTATTTGTCTGAATTCATTTTTTTTGGGGGGGGGGGGGGGGGGGGGGGTTCAATAATGATTCTATGTAGCTATAACTTTTTATTGATTTCATGTCATATTGATTGTTGGTTTGATTTCACCTGTTTTCTTATTGTCAGCCAGAGCCAGCTAACTATTTCAGATGTTGCAAGGAAGGCATTCCTTCACAGTGTATGTGGAAGTTCTCTTGGCAGTGTTTTCATAGTATTTCTTTATCAGTTTCCTTTTAGTGGCTCAACTTGAATTGTTACAGCCTCCACACATTTGTTGAACCCTTCTAGGTAACACAAATATGATGTAAGAGTAAGACCTATTTCTGTTTCCTGTACAGTCTCAGTGGAAGTGCTGCAGAAAATAAATAAATTAGGAGTGCTTGACAATGAGGCCTCCCAAAGAATCTTGTGCATATTTTAGTGCTGCCATGTCCACTCGTGTTGCCACATTCAAACACAGGCTTTGACCATCTGTTTTCCATTTCAGCCTTCTATTTTCCTAATGTGCTATGGCCTATGAGTTGAGTCCTTATCCAACCATTTCTAATTTCTTTTATGTATATATATATATATTATTTACGCAGCATTTCATGGAAGGGCATGCTAAAAGTGGTCCAATCTCTCGCATACCTCTTGTTACAATTTCAGATTCTAGCAACCTTTTGCGAGATGTTCCTGTTTGTCAGGTAACTGTTAGAGCAATTTATCTTTTCATTTATATGCTCCCTTTTCGCTCTCTAAACAGTTTGTTAATTTTGCAACTCCAGCCATTCCATCTAGAGCTGAATTTCTTCAACAAGGAAACCCGTGTAGTTCAGTATCCAGTTAGAGCTTTCTATATGGACGGATTTAACCTGATGGCCCATAACTTATCATCCGGAGCTGACAATCTCTATAAGAAGCTTTACTCAACGGTATTTACTGTTCATCAGAACAGTGTTTTCTTGTTTGTTACTTTTTATTTGTTCTCTAATTCTCATGTAACCCATCCTCAGATTCCTTCAAATGTGGAGTGCCATCCCAAGAGTATGTCATACAGTCCAAAACAACATTTGTTTCTTGTCGTGTTTGAATTAAGTGGTACAGCTGGAGTGGCACATGAAGTTGTTCTTTACTGGGAGCAGACTGATCTACAGACAGTGAACAGCAAAGGAAATTCAATAAGAGGTTTCTCTTTTTGGAATTAATCTTTCTTACCTATCTCGCCGAGACCTTAATTATTTTCTACCTGACTTTCTGACACATCATGTGGTATGTGGTTCTTTATTAGGTCGAGATGCTGCCTTTTTGGGCCCAGATGATAATCAATATGCTATTCTGGAGGAAGATAGAACTAGCCTTAGTCTCTTTAGTCTCAAAGCTGTAGCCACAAAGGAAGCTCTTGAAAATAATGCTGCTGTGCTTGAAGAAAACACTTTCGCTGATAATGCTGCTAACTCAACGGAACGCCAAGGTCCTCTACAGTTTACTTTTGAATCAGAGGTTGATCACATATTTTCTTCTCCTCTAGGTAGGCAGAGTGGATTGTTTTCCACTCATCTTTCTTCCAACTCTTGTCTCCCTCAGTTTTATCAAAGAAAAAAAAAGAGAGAATACTAGGGTTGCCTTGTCTTCAAATTTATTGATATGGAACTCTGGAGAATAATTACTGATGCATTGTTTTGTCCTACAGAATCAACCTTGTTGTATGTGATTTCGGGAAAGCATATTGGACTTGCGAAGCTTCTGCAGGGATATAGGCTGTCTACAGACAATGGGCTATCCATTACAACGAAAACTGATGGGAAGAAGTTTATCAAATTGAAACCAAATGAAACTGTTCTTCAGGTGTTTAATCTTTGCTAATTCTCTCCTTAAGGACCATTCCAATCTTTGAATATTAAATCGCTGATAATGCATGATCGGGTCCAAACATTTTCTTTTGAAGGTGGTTAGTCCTTGGTGTTTAGCTTGATCGTTATTATCCAAATAGGAACAATAATTTGATTTTTTGAGGCAAAAAATTTCTGAATGTTTGCATCATGAATTTGTATATAGGTCACTCTTGCATTCATGTGCTGTTGCAGTGTTGATGCTTGCTTTGGTTGAGTTGTAAAAAAACTAAATATCTACAGAAAAGAACACATTCTTTCACTTAGAACTGTGCTATTAGCACTAGACACTACAGTTTTTTAAATGAAGGTGTTTCTGTATTCTAGCCTTTGCATGAGGACATACGCCCCATCACTCATTATTACATAGTTCAGCTGTGGGCTGTAGACATGATGGAAATCTTACTGCTTGTAGGCAGATGTCATTGTGTTAGATAATATGTCATGCATTATTTTAAAAATTATGTAGAAAGTATCTGTGCTCTTAAAGTTCATGTAAATTGTAATTGAGAATCTGTTTCACCACCAAAATCATAGGCACAGCTAGTTACTTAACTGGTAGTTGTCTGTAATAAATTTTGTTATCTATGCAGGCCCACTGGCAAACAACTCTAAGAGGTCCTGTAGTAGGAATATTGACAAATCAGAGGGTGCTAATTGCTTCTGCTGATCTTGATATACTATCAAGCAGCTCAACAAAGTTTGATCGCGGTCTCCCATCAATATCCTTTTATCTTAGTCTTGCAGCTAACCCCCCCTCCCCCTCATTATCTTGTTATGCGATCATGCTTATTATCTGTTCTAGATAGCCATTCTTCTTTGTTGAGCACTTAACCACTTTGTACTATCGATCAATGTTGTGGATTGGACCAGCACTTATCTTCTCAAGCGCAACTGCAATTAGTATGCTTGGGTGGGACAACAAAGTCCGATCAATCCTGTCCACTAGCTTCCCTCGTTCAGGTAAGATCCATTTAAGTTACCATACAACTTTTTTTATAGTATGATCAACCTAGATTCTTTGTGACACTTCCAATCCTGCTGTCATACTATCAATATGTTACTATTTTGTCTTCTTGCATAGTCTGTGCTGAACTAAACCATATTCCTTTGTATCCCCAGTATTACTTGGTGCATTGAATGACCGCCTGCTGCTTGTAAATCCAACGGATATAAACCCACGACAGAAAAAGGGAGTGGAAATAAGGGGCTGTTTAGTTGGGCTTCTTGAACCTCTTCTCATTGGATTTGCTACCATGCAGCAACACTTTGAGCAAAAACTTGATCTTTCAGAAGTCCTGTACCAAATAACCTCCAGGTGTTCTTTTCTGGACTCTGTTGTGTGTTGTCCATTTTTTAGTATGCTTGTTAATTACTCTAGTTGAACTTTAGCAGAGGTACTGCAATGTTATTGTTAATGGTTTATGTCACTATTTGGTTAGTGAAAATTTTCCATAGTTTTTGTATTGGCTGGATCGCCATGTTCTGATTACATTGTATCGCTTGGTACTTGTTTCTTGTAGGTTTGATAGCTTACGCATCACTCCAAGGTCATTGGACATATTAACTAAAGGACCTCCTGTTTGTGGAGACCTTGCTGTATCATTATCTCAAGCAGGACCTCAGTTTACCCAGGTGAGCTTAACCTGTGTTCTTATTGACAACTTCTCTTTTGCCTGGGCTAATGCATCTTCCCTAACTGTTTTAGATCATGCGCTGCAATTATGCAATCAAAGCTCTCCGGTTCTCTACTGCTCTGTCAATTCTGAAAGACGAGTTCCTGCGTTCCAGAGATTATCCTCAATGCCCTCCCACTTCTCATCTGTTCCAGCGTTTCCGAGAATTGGGATATGCATGTATAAAGTACGCTCACCTAGCATCTTTACCTGATCTTGATTTGTATATTCTCTCCACTGTATTGCCAAATTGCAATCATTCATAACTTTTATCCAGTATATACTGCCTCTGTCCCTAAAAGAATGTAATTGTAGGTTTGACCAAGTTTATAGAATATAATATCAATATTTTTATATTTTTTTTAAAATAGGTTTACTATAAAAATATACTTCGTTACAAGTTATAGGTCGTTTTGTTTATTCTAGATACACAACCTTTATTATGTATCTAGATATATCATATAGCTAGGTGCATAGCAAAATGTATGTACCTAGTAAAGCCAAAACGACTTATAATTTGGGACGGAGGGAGTATTTTATAATTAGTCCAATGACTATAACATTTGAAAATTGCATTCTTTTTTGGGACCGAGGGAGTATCATTTTTTCATATTGACAAATATCTGAAGTACTTTGAAGGTAGTTCAATATTTTTTTTTCTTTACATCTTATGACATCCAATTTCCAAATACTTTGTAGACTTGAGCCTTTAGACATGCCCTAAAATTTTGAATTTTCACAGTAAGTGGCTAAGAAGCACTCTCAAAATATGAGGCACTAAAGGTGCCCACCGACTGAATACTTTCAGAGCCTTTCATGAATATACTTTTTGATATTCTTATGTTTCTTTGCTCTAGACAGAATCTATAATCCACACTAGTTGATTTTTGAAGATGTTCCATGATGGGCTAGATACTCATCTGGCAATTTTTCTGGTGTCAGAAGAATTTGGAGACTAGCTGTATAGAATTTTAGTTCATTAAATACCCCGTCCATTCCAAATTATAAGACGTTTTGGCTTTTCTACATACGTAGATTTTATCATGTACTCCCTCCGTACTCAAAAAGGTTGTCCTCTAGGACAAGGTTTTAGTCAAACATTGGGAATATAAATCATGAATAACTTTTAAGTTGTTGAGTTTGAAAATGTAAAAATCATATCAATAGATTTGTCTTGAAAAATACTTTCATAAAACTATGCATATATTATATTTCAATAAATATTTTTCAAAAAAATAAGTGGTCAAAGTTACACTTTGGAGACCGTGTCGTTTTCTAAAACGACAACCTTTTTGAGTATGGAGGGAGCATCTAGACAATAGTGTACTCCCTCTGTCCCTTAATGTCTGTCTCTAGAAAACCGTGTTTCCCTCACAAACACGCTTCCCAGACGACACATATAAAGGGACGGAGGGAGTATATCTAAGTGCATAGGAACGTATGTAGAAAAGCCAAAACGTCCTATAATTTGGAATGTAGGGAATATAACAATCTGTTCTGTATGATGTTGATACCTATCTGGCCATTATTGAAGCCTTCTACTGATGAATATTAGTAACAATAGTATCTGATATAATATAAAAGTAATATTTCTTGCTATTATTAATACATGTTTATACTTTTAAATAGTTTCCCCTCTTTGTTGTCTCTTGCTGGGTTTGAGGTCTATACATGGACTTGTTTGCAACTAAAATGCTTTGTTATTATTGTCTGCCAATGACTAAATGATTTATTATTTTTTTCCATTGATATAATTCAACTCTTTACTGCTCTGTACAAGTTACTTGTCTTGTTTCTGTTACTTCTAGTTTTTTCAATGTTATTTTCAAAAGAGATATGCTCTCATAAGAATTAAAGCATAACATTTGATAAATATTTCCAGGTATGGTCAGTTTGACAGTGCAAAAGAAACTTTTGAGGTTATTACAGATCATGAGAGCATGCTGGATCTATTTATATGTCACTTGAACCCTAGTGCATTGCGACGCCTTGCTCAAAAGTTGGAGGAATCTGGTACAGATTCTGAGCTGAGGCGATACCTTGAGAGAATTTTAAGAGTTCGTTCGACTGGATGGACACAGGGTGTATTCGCCAATTTTGCTGCTGAAAGTATGGTTCCTAAAGGCCCTGAATGGGCAGGAGGAAACTGGGAGATCAAAACACCTACTAACATTAAGAATATACCTCAGTGGGAGCTTGCAGGAGAAGTCATGCCTTATATGAAGACAACTGATGCTGCTATCCCATCCGTCGTTGCAGATCATATTGGTGTGTACCTGGGTGTCATGAAAGGAAGGGGTAATGTAGTGGAAGTAAGTGAAAAGAGTTTGGTTAAAGCTATAGCTGCAGCTAGTAGTGAGAATGCACAGGCGGCGTCTTCTGCATTAGCAGAGAAAAATAAGGCAATCCCTGGTGGTGATTCGATTGGTGATACTTTGGCAAGGCAGCTGGGAGTCCAGATTGCATCTGCTGATGAACAGGCAAAAGCTGCCGAGGACTTTAAGAAGACTTTATATGGTGTTGTTGACGATGGAAGTAGTGATGAAGACGAGTCAACCTCAAAGACTAAAAGGATACATATAAGGATACGTGATAAACCGGCTGCACCTACTGTTGATGTCAACAAATTGAAAGAAGCCACTAAGCAGCTAGGCTTGGGTCCTCCGCTGAGTAGGACAAGGTCATTATCAGGGACACCTCAAGACTTTAATCAGGCTCCTACACAACCAGGAGGTCCAGCAGCGGCTGTTTCCCCAGCAATGCCAAATGCTGCAATTGATTTGTTTGGAACAAATGCTTTAGTGCAACCGCAGGCACCCTCTAGTGCCACATGTGGTCCTGTTATTGCAGGCATGGGAGTGACGGCTGGACCTATCCCTGAGGACTTCTTCCAGAACACTATTCCATCACATCAGCTTGCGGCTCAACTACCTCCTCCTGGAATAGTCCTCTCACGAATGGCTCAACCTGGTCCTGGTATGGATCAAGGCCGACCAGTACCTAATCAAATGATGGCTAATGTTGGTCTTCCAGATGGTGGGGTGCTGCCACAAGCACCGCCACAGCAGTCCAGTTTCCACCGCAGCAGTCCCAGTTTCCTCAGCAACCAGGCATTCCTATGGGCTCTATTGGCCTGCCCGACGGTGGTGTTCCCCCACAGAGTCAGCCACTTCCTTCACAAGGCCAGGTTCTTCCTTCACAGGCACAGGGCTTTGGACCTGGTATTCCTTCTCCGTCACAACCAATTGATCTCAGCGCTCTCGAGGGTCCTGGAGCTGCAAAGCAAGCTGCTCGCCCTCCAGCACCTACTGCTGTGCGGCCTGGCCAGGTACTGTGTATTTCCTTAAAATAAATCTGATGGGGTCTGGACTGCTTTTCCTTGACACCCCCATCCATTATTATAGGTACCACGCGGTGCCCCTGCTGCAGACTGCTACAAGATAGCTCTTGCTCATCTTGAGCAGAATCAGCTCACGGATGCACTATCGTGTTTGGACGAAGCATTCTTAGCCCTTGCAAAGGACCAGTCACGTGAAGCCGACATCAAAGCGCAGGCCACCATTTGTGCTCAGTATAAGATTGCAGTTGCTCTGCTGCAGGTAACATTTTTTTTCTCAATTGCACGCGTCAGAGGAATACATACATCTACGATTAGGATCAGCTTACTACTGCTAGCCATTCACCTCGAACCGTTGGAGATTGTTGCCATAGCTTAGCATCCTTGGTTTCTGTGCAGGAAATTGCTCGTCTGCAAAGGGTTCAAGGAGCCGGTGCTCTCAGTGCGAAGGAGGAAATGGGCAGGCTATCTCGGCACCTTGCCTCCCTGCCCATCCAAGCCAAGCACCGGATCAACTGCATCAGGACCGCCATCAAGCGGAACATGGAGGTCCAGAACTACGCCTACGCGAAGCAAATGCTGGACCTGCTCTACTCGAAGGCGCCCCCGACGAAGCAGGACGAACTCAAGAGCCTGATCGACATGTGCGCGCAGAGGGGCCTGACGAACAAATCCATCGACCCGTTCGAGGACCCCTCGCAGTTCTGCTCCGTGACGCTCAGCCGGCTCTCGACCATCGGCCACGACGTGTGCGACCTCTGCGGCGCCAAGTTCTCGGCGCTCTCCGCGCCCGGGTGCGTCATCTGTGGCATGGGGAGCATCAAGAGATCCGACGCCCTCGCTGGTGGACCTGGACCCGTGCCGTCGCCATTCGGCTAAAAAGCTCGAGAAGTTTTCCTTTCTCTCTCGTGGGCCCTGGTTTTGTATATCTATATAGTGTGCAGTTTGCAATTCCTTCCATTCGATTGTTGTAGCTTGTATTGTCTGTACATGTAGCCTTTTTGACGTGTAGCACACTCGGTGTTTTTTTTTTGGTTGACAACAGTAGCACACTTGGTGTTGAGAGCCATGCACACTTGTACTGTTGGTTTGGTTGTGATTATACACATGCATGTTTTGCGATGCGAGCTACTACGTACTAGCAATGTAAGGTGCGGCATCTGAGACGCGAAGTTGACATGAAACCTTGTACCGTCGACAGTTGTTGGTAAATACAATTACTGTAGGATCGAACTTGCATGTACAGAAATAGCATACTAGCAGTAGTGAAGGGAGTTGTACAGAATCACAGTATGACAGTAACGTAGAGTGGTGAATTACCAGTAGGAACATACGGAGTACAGTACTACTTAGTAAAATAGCCACAGTGAGCACATCAGGGTGAATCACGGGGAGCTCGGTGCTGCCGGCGTATCTGCAGACAAGAGCCATGGACAAGCGCCGGTGCGCTGCGGCAGGGGGAGCGTCACGGGTTCTTGGATGACCATGGCCAGGGGCCCCGGGTCTGGCTGGAGTCACGTGAAGTGCATGCCCGACAATCACGGCGGGTAACCGCTCGACACGTCGCTCGCTCTCGAGAGGCTTCCTGCAGAGGCAGGGGCCGGGGGTGGTGCGGTGACAACGAGTACAAAGCCCTGAGCCCTGAGCCCCTGACCCGAGCGAGCGGCACCTCACTCACTCAGCCAAAGCTGACAGCAGCAGGCTACAGGCACCGGCAGAGCTCTTGTGGATGGCCATGGCCAAGCCCCCGGTTCAGACCGCCGCGATCCTCCTCCTCCTCCTGCTGCTCGTCGCGGCCGCGTCGTGGCTCCAGACCGCCGACGCCTCTTCAGGCGGGTTCTGCTCGGGCAAGTGCGGCGTGCGGTGCGGGCGGGCGAGCGCGCGGGCGCGGGGCGCGTGCATGAGGTCCTGCGGCCTCTGCTGCGAGGAGTGCAACTGCGTGCCCACGGGACCGGCGCGCGGCGGCAACAACGAGTGCCCCTGCTACCGCGACATGCTCACCGCCGGCCCCAGGAAGAGGCCCAAGTGCCCCTGATCCCTGATGAGAGCTAGCTAGTGTCACAGCAGGCAGGCTCGCACCCAAGACTGCGACTGCGACTGCGAGTGCAATCCACTGAAGATGAAGAGACGGATGCTCGGGCGTACGTACGTACCTGGTGCTGCTGGGCTAGTAAGCTATACCGGCCTGTTATGTCATCCCTACCTACTACGTATTTGTGTCTGTACGTAGTTTTGTATGTATATATAGCGTCCGGCCGTGTGATTTGTACTATATATAATCTGCTACCAGGTCGATTGCGTGAGTCTGTTAGCTGCAGTGAGAAGCTGTGTGAGTTAAGGTACTGATGAATCCTCAGTAGTGGTTGGCAGAATGGACTGTTCCTCATGACAGAATGTAGTATATGTACATGTACGCGCGCATTCGATCCGTGTGATGATTAGACTGCCTCTACATACATGAACTGATGTGTTATATGTTGTCATAAACGCATTACGCTTACATATATATGGTACGGTGTATGTACATACATACATACTATACTCGTAGTCTCGTACGTAGGTGGGAGACTCGGGACCCCTCTTGCCGACGGCCACAACGAGTCGGAGTAGTCGAGGCAGAGTGAGGGGCTGTCACTGTTGTCCAAAACAATCATAGTCGGGGAGACACTGTTGTCGACACAAAGACCGACCATGCATTGGAAAGAGCCAGAACGTCTGGATCATTAATTAACGGCCCGAGACGGCGTCAAAAAATATTAAAATTAAAATTGATCGGCTGGTATTATTTTGGTTTGTCCTAATTTTAACGGTTAATTTGGCGTGAGACAAAAACACCGTTACACAGCTAGTTTGTATGGTGGTGTTTGGTTCTCACCCTCTAAAGTTTAGCCACTAAAGTTTAGTAATCGTGAGTTTAGTAATAGTGTTAAAAATGATAAAAAGTGGAGGTGTTTGGAACTTTAGGGACTAAAAGTGACTAAACTTTAGTGACGGGGTGGGAACCAAACACCCCCTATGGATCAAAGCCAGCTGAATAGAACAAGCGAACAAGCCAAATTTTGTTAAAAAAAAAGAGACCCACACTACTACAGAATCGACAATCACTGCCGGTTGTATTTGGGCCGGCAGTGATGCCTCTTCACTGCCGGTTCTGTCTTTGACAGACCCCTAATTATCGGGGGCTGGGGCAGAACCGACAGTGAATTTCAACATCACTGCCGGTTCAAGCCACGAACCGACAGTGATAAGGAGATTCATTGCCGGTTCGTGGCTTGAACCGACAGTGATACGGCTAGGTTTTTATTTAAGCAGGCACTGGCGCGCTTCGAAATGTTCAGACCGCGCGCCGGTGCCCACTCAGCCGCCGCTCCACGCCCTCCACGCCGCCGCATCACGCCGCCGCCGCCGCGCCTCGCCTTCCACACCGCAGCACGTCGCCGCCGCGCCTCGCCCTCCACACCGCAGCACGCTGCCGCCACGCCACGCCGCCGCCGCTGCCGCCGCGTGAAGGCCGCAGGAGGACGACGCTCCACGCCACCGTCCTCGCCACGGTACCAAAAGCGCCGCGGACCTTCCTCCATGACGCCAAGCACCGCGGACCTCCGTCCACCTCCCTCCACGGTACCATGGTGTTCGACGAAATGCCTATTTGAGATATTATTTGATATGTTATATGAAATTTAATATGGATAATATATAGATAAGTAGAGAAAGATAGATATATAAGTAGAGAAAGATAGATAGAGAGATAGATAGAGAGGGATAGATAATCTTAGTATATGTTATTTGATATGTGATATGAAATTTAATATAGATAATAGATAGATATGTAGAGAAAGATAAATAGAGAGATAGATAGATAGATAGATAGATAGATAGATAGATAAATAGAGAGAGAGAGATAAATAGAGGGGGATATTTCATCTTAGTATATGCTATTTGATATGTGATATGAAAATTTAATATAGATATAGATAGATAGGTAGAGATAGATAGAGATAGATAGAGAGATAGAGAGATAGATAGATAGAGATGAAATATAATCTGAGTATATGTGATTTAATATATAGATGGCTGGACGTCGTAATCTCCCACCACCGGAGGAAATTGGTTGGAATGGTTATTGTACTTGGATGAGTTTCGATCTGGTATTCCCGGTAGCCCCGCGGATTTTTCCAAACATAGTAAGTTAGTCAAAATATGTTTCATATGTACGACTACATCCAAGTTAATTAACATGTCTTATATGTAATGTAGATGATTGATCCAGTTGTTTGGCTTAAAGGAACACTCGTTTATTTTGGTGTTGACAATGTGGATGTTCAGATTAATCGTGTAAACAATGGTCCAGAACTCTAATGTCGTATTTCATTTTCAATTGCCGTTAGGATGGGTCGTGGTCATGGTCATGGTCGTGGTCGTGGTCGTGGCCGCGGTGGTGTTGGTGGGCGCAATGTGTTAGAAATCTCAGAGGTGGGAATAAAGACAACCCAGCATGGTCTTGCTATTAAGTATGCTGTCATTGCTTGTGTTGTCACTCTCTCAAGAAATGGGATCACACTTCCTACTCTGTCATCAGTGAAGATTCAAGGTATTAATCACAACATGTATCATGAGCTTCGAGGGTTCAATGCACGAATGATTCAGAACTCACCAATGGTAAGTCAAAGACTCATAGCTTATACCTAGATTTGTTCTTGTATGTTGTCAATATTGCTCTTATAATTAACACTACCTTGTGCCAATACTTATAGGTAGAGGAGTATGACATGACCTACGCAGGGTGTAGTTTTGAAGCCATTCTGAACCAAGTAATAGATGCATTGGGTTATGACTGACAATATGCTGATGAAGAGCCAACACTAACTACTGCAGGCTTTTAAGCAAAGTTGGTTGCGACTAAGAGGGAGACCCACCAACTACTCGACCACCGTTAAATGTAGTTAGTACACCATGTGCTCGAAAGTGTGAAGCAACAGAAAGTGTACTATTTAATACGTTGTTGTTCATCGATGAGATTATTGGTTACAAGATAGGTGACTTACACTTCTCCGAATTGATAGTACTAAATCGTTGAACTATTGTAATGTACAATAAGTTTAAGACACATCTATGAGTTTCTGTAATATAAATGTTGATGGTTTCTATAATATAAATATTGATTGTTTCTATAATATAAATGTTGATGGTTTCTATAATAAATGTAAATTATAAAAATTAAATCACTGTCGGATCACTTAGAACCGGCAGTGATATCCTACATTCACTGTCGGTTGGTTAAATGAATCGACAGTGATGGCTCAAGCATCACTGCCGATTTGACATACCGGCAGTGATGACATCGGCTCATCACTGCCGAAGTGCTAGTGCCGGTTCTGTAGTAGTGCCAGCTGGAGAACGGTAACCATCACACTTACATGGTGAATAACAACAGGGTTTACAGCCAAACAGACAAAATATATAGTTAACACACCTACGTACTAAAGCTTACAGTAAGCTACACCGGCAAAAGATAATTAACGAAGAATGGCGGCTAGTTTAGTGAGCGGAGTCTAAGGCTCCCATCAGATCAAAAGAAACAACAACATGAAGATTTCAAGAGATCAAGGCAAAAGAGGGATAAAATTAGATTTTTTTTTGGTTTAAAATGTGTTTGGATACATCAAATCGGCATGTGTTCCCTTTATATTTACATGGTCTTATCTCAAAGGGGTCTACTTTTTTTTACAAACCATGTCAAAATACAACTCACAATCTTCGACTGGCTGCCAAAACCGGTTTATGCCAAGTGAGAACTTCCCGAGAGTAATTTCATCAACCGGACTCTGAATCTATACAATTTCTTCGACCATCTCAACGAGACGAATGTAACAGTACGTGAAGCCCATTCTTCGATGCAGAGAAATATACAAAACCGGCTTAGCCGATTTCTGCTAGATCATTTTCTTCAAGTCATCTTTTCTTTGTCTGCACTTCAAATTGGAGTTGTATATAATAGTCTTTTCGGTTGTATCTACGAGAGGAATGAAATCATGGAGTCCGTTATGTATTTTGACAATTGTAATTGCCAACACTACGTTTGATGTTGCTAGCTAACGCATATGCAATTTGACAAGATTACAATCGCACATATTTTTCCACAGATACATACCACGTTGTTTTTTTTTTTAACTAAAAGTGCCACAATATATGTTTAAATCCCTAACAATTTGAAATGTACAGGTAGTATAGCGTTAAACGCATTGACGCATGTACGTACTTGCTTCCCGTGACTGTGAGCCTGTCGTCAAGCTGTGACGACATCTTTTGGCTGCATCGAGACCGTGCATGCATGTGATTGTGAGGTGACCCCTTGGCTTTGGCTCCGGCCTGCAGGAAATTTGGTGACCGTGAGGCCCGTGCAGCGAGCACGCACTTCATGTCTTCTGTCAGGCTCTGTTTCAGGATTGCAGTGTCATCCGGATCCGGTGCTGCAACTGCGCAGCGTCGTCTATATCTGTGGCCAGCGTAGGAGTATGCACCAAGCAGCAGTGGCCGCGCAATCTCGGACGGTTCCGGCTAACCGGCATCAAGATCGACAGAGCTGGATTCGGGCCGGGTTCCGAAATGGGTTTGGGCCGTTGGGGCGTCAGACACAAGAGCAGGCTCAGCTGGGCCACAATGGGCCGTTGTTGGATGCATGATTTCCTTTCTATGACAATGGGGTCGATAACTCTGGGTTACTGTCCTCGTCTCGCCTGTGTTTAGGAGCAACTCTTGCCTGGTAGGTAACAGCCACAAACTGACTATCTATCAATGAAATCGACGCTTGTAACGGTCAGATCATCATCAAAGTCATCGCATATAGAACTCAGATCCGGCCCCTGATTTGATTTCATTGTTTTTTTTAAAAGTAAATCTAAATAAACTAGATAAAAAACCCCGATATATGTAACTCATTCTTGTCACTGACAGATTTGGCGGGGAGAGAGAGAGAGGAAGGAGGAGGGGCTGCTTCCTCGATCCTCGTGCACAAACGGTCTACAACTTATTTGTTGAGTGAGTATATAGTTAAATAATAAACCTATTAAAGTTTGACCAATGCAAATACATACACACCACAATACTAATGTGTACGTACGGAGTATAATGCATAACGAATATCGTTAGATTGATCTAGAATACATACTTTCATATGTAAAGTTATTTTGGAAATTGGAGGAACGCGCGGAGAGAGCACTCTATCTCTACATGTGTACTGCAGGCCGGTATATGTCTTCCCACGCACAGACGACAGACACACCCACACCCGTCGTCCGCGTGGGTCGTTGAGCTGATGAAGATGAGCGAGCGCGCGTGTGCCATATTCCGAGATGAAAGCGAGAGAAAGTTGATGGGCCGGGCTAGCTGGAGCAGATCGAACATGGCAGCACCCAGCAAAGCAGCATGCATGCAGCCGGGACGTACGTACGTTTGGTCCCAGCTGTCCCGGCCCCGTCTACAATAATATCATCTACGATCTCTAGCTAGCTAGCTAGGCCATGCTGGCCCATGCATATCATCATCCCTCACGTCACGTACAGTCACACTCACACAGGCGCAGAGGCTGCGTGAACTTGTTGTTAGTAATGTCTAGCTAGTGGAGTAGTATCTGTTTATCAAAAAAAAAAATCTTGTCTAGTATACAGTACTTCATACGCGTACAGGACGTCGTTTTTCAGAGCTAGCTAGGCCTAGGCCAAACGCCCAAACCAATGCAAACCATACATACATACATACATACATACATACAGTTGTCTGTGTGTGCATGCACGCATGCCCGACCGAACCGAACCCAACAACCCCCATCGATCATGGCGCTCGCTAGCTTGGGTGATCGATCATTATGCATGAAGCTCCAATAGCTGGCCGGCCGGAGACGTACTGTATGCAGTACCGATCGACGATCGATGGAAATTCCCATATTATTCGATTCCTGCGCGCATATCATCCGTGCGTGCCGGCTGGCCCATCCAGTGCAGTGGCTCGGTCTAGCTCACTGGCCGGTGAATCGACCAGACCACCGATTCATTCATCCAGTCCATGCAAGAACGACGACAAGATCCCGTACCCCCCATGCATCCTAGTACTCCTGCTTCTAGGGTTGGTTGGTTGGTGCGGTCGGCTGGTAGGGCCTCATCTTGTCTGGTGGGTGCATTATTATTATTATTATTATTATATCACCGATTCATGCATGCATTCAGCATCCACGTCGTCCACAGATTTTTCACGAGAATAATATGCATAAATATATGCATGCATGTCCTCTTTCTTTTCTTCTCCCCACGATCCACCTCTAGTTCTTTTATTGCAGAGTTTAATTATGGGCCTGACGTGTTTAATTAATTTAGAAACGGAGCTACGACAAAACCTGTAGTAGTAGATCGAGCATCCCAGATAGGCCCTTAATTCGCCCCGGCCCGTTGTTGCTGCATTACATGCATGCACGAACGTACGATGCACACATTACACACACTCGTGGTGGTTAGGTTAGATGATGCATGCTGCTGGCACACCGCTAAGCAGAACGCATGTTCGAGGGCAACAGATCGATCTCTGCTGCCCTGTCCCAATTTTTTACAATTTGATCATTTTTTTTGAACTATTTTCACGTTTGGACCCTGGAAAAACTATTCTTGGTTTTAGACCCTGTGGTCGACGCCATGCCCCACGGCGCCGAGGTAACACATATCGACGCCATGCCTTGCGGCGCCGAGCATTTTGACCAGGGGCTGAGTTGGCGCTGATGTGGAAGGCACATCGACGCCGTAGATCACGGCGCCGAGCTATTTAGCTTATGTATCAGGGCCTTCGAAATAGGACAAGTACTATTGTTTCTACTTATATTCAAAAATGTTGTTGTAGTTCAGCTGATTGAGGCTCAAATTTTATAAACCCAAGGTCTTGTGTTTGAACCTTGATAATGGCACATTTTTTGCTACTTTTTTATAATTTGTTTTTTATAAGAAATAAGAACAGAATGTATTTTTTGAAATAAGAAACATTTAATTTATTTTTATATAGAAACGGAATGTATAGACCCGAGATATAAAAACCGAATGTTTCAAAAGAATATAGAAATAAATTAAATGTTTCTTCGAAATAAAACAAAAAACAAATTAGAAAAAAGTAGCAAAAAATATGTAAGTATACTAGGTCAAACACAAGACCTTGAGTCTCACCAACAAGAGCCTCAACCGGCTAAACTACAACAACATTTTTGAATATAAGTAGAAACAATAGTACTTGTCCTATTTCGAAGGCCCTGATACATAAGCTAAATAGCTCGGCGTCGTGATCTACGGCGTCGAGGTCGACGCCGTGGTCTACGGAGCTCGGCGCCATGATCTATGGCGCCGAAGTGCCTTCTACATCAGCGCCAACTCAGCCCCTGGTCAAAATGCTCGGCGCCGCAAGGCATGACGTCGACATGTGTTACCTCGGCGCCGTAAGGCATGGCGTCGACCACAGAGTCCAAAATTAAGAATAGTTTCTCCAGAGGTCCAAACATAAAAATAGTTAAAAAAAGCTAAATCCTAAAAAAATGGGCTGCCCTGTGGAGTGAGCATGTGGAGTGAGCATAGTTAGCTTGCACTCTACACTCTAGTAACTAATTATAGTGATTAGCCACTCTAGACTCTAATAACTATATTGTTTATTAGGGCCGGGGAGGCTATGCGTCAAGCCTAACTAAAAGTAGCGCGCAACACAAATCAGGGGAGAGCAGAGCACATGCCCTGATGTTACACGCATTGTACGGTACGGTGCCCCGTCACATTTTTTTTCTTCCTCCATGCATCTTGTAGATCGTTGATAGTGAAAAAATAGAAACCTGCTGGTCAGGCAACTCCTGGATTATGGGGGGGTGGGGGGGGGGGGGGGGGATTTTTCAGGATTTGACCCTTTTTTTTGAACTATTTTCATATTTGGACCCCTGGAGAAACTATTTTCAGTTTTGGACCTAGGGGGTCGGCGCCATGCCCCACGACGCCGAGCATTGCGACCAGAGCCAGCGAGGCAGCCGACGTGGCAGGAGGCTCGGCGCCGTAGATCATGGCGCCGACCTCGACGCCACGTGTCATGGTGCCGAGTTATTATGCTACGTACCTGGTCCTTAGAAATACAACAAGTAATATTGTTTCTAATACTAAGCAAACTCACTATTGTAGCTTTTGTGGTTAAGGAGCTTGACGCTGAGCTGGAGGTCTTGTGTTTGAACCCAAGTTTTGCTACGTCGGTTTCAAGCAATATTTTTTATAGAATTTTTTTGTTTACCGTTATGGATTGAACAACCAACCGCAATGTTTCAAAAATCAAATAAAAAATAAATTATAAAAGCCGAATATTTCAAAACCATATAAAAATAAATTAAATATTTTTTATTTCAAAATCAAATAGAAAACAAATTAAAAAAATTATGCATGACCTGCACCTTTGCATCTAGCACCTAGACCAACTGAACTACACATGCAGTTCTGAATAATACTAGAAACAAATAGTACTTGTTCTATTTACAAAGCTTAGATATAAAAACTAATAGCTCGGCGCCGTGATCTATGGCGCCGAGCTCGGCGCCGTGGCCTGTGGCGCCGAGGTGCCTTCCACGTCAGCGCCAACTCAGCCCGTGGTCAAAATGCTTGGCGCCGTAAGGCATGACGTCGACATGTGTTACCTTGGCGCCGTGGGGCATGGCGTCGACCCTAGGGTCCAAAACCGAGAACCAGGGGTCCAGACGTGAAAATAGTTTAAAAAAGAGCTAAATTGTAAAAAATTGGGGGGCATATTGGATATTATTGCTGCGCTTTGGGGGTCAAAAGTATGCAATTAATACACTTAGCATACAATTAAGTACATCTTTTTGGAGGTTCATATATAAAACACATTGAGAAATTGCAGTTGTGAACACAACAAAAATATCATCACCACGCTGAACTATTTTCCATGTTCATTTGGCGAGCACAGAGCTCGGAAAGTAAAGTAATTTCTTAGCAAGTCCGATGGGTACCTTGCATTATTGGTCATTTGCCTTTAACAATCTGCTGCAAATTAATAAGCTAGAGAGGGAGGTGTGGATTGCTTAGATTGTAATAGTCTGGTGTTAGACAGATCAACTGGTTAGATGGTGTAACCTGCCTATCCGGGTTCAAGTCATTAACTTGACATGTGTGCTTCTCTTCAATTTATTTCAGGATTTAACAACGCTATACTTTTAGTGGTGACAAATGATCTCACAACAGGATTTCTTAATCAGTTTTCTGACAAAAACATGCTTTGTTTCTAGTTTTCCAAATAGCCCAACACATGCAGTCACCCTCCAAACTCCTTGCTGCACATATGTTGTGTATTATTTCTTCCCACAGTTCAATAATCAGCCTCAATTATTAACACCGGCCTGTTCATATACTACATACATCTTGACTTGGTCACCAGCTAGGTAGCTAATTGGATCACACTAGAATCTTACTTTTCATCTATATACTCATAAATTGTAGCAAAAACCCTGCTAATGAGAGATGCTGGGATGCTGTCCTCTTAACCTTTTGCCCCCCATTAGCTTGTTGCTTGTTGCTTGTTGCATTGCATGCCGTGTGCATGTTACACCGAGGTAATTGGATATGATGCCACACTGCACACAGTAGAGAATGCTTGCATGCATGCATGTTCAGAGTGAGGCAACAGATGGATCCGCTCTGCAGTGGGCAATAAAGCCAGCTTGCGCACTAATTAATTAGGAATTAGCCACTCCTAATTGTCCGTCTAAAGCGATTATTCAGTAAAGGCCATGCGTTTAAGCAGCAGGTGCGTCGAGCCTAACCAAAAGTAGAGCAACACCAATATGGGAGTAGATCACACATGTCCATATTTAGTACGAATGATTTTATCTAAGAATACTTTAATTGCATGCATGCATTATTGTACGGACGGTGTTCATTACTCTCTCTCTCTCCACCTTGTTTTTTATCCCAAAAGGGAGATACAGTAAGATCTCAACCTTTTGGCCTATTATTAGTCAAGCTATGCATTCCTATATGTGTACTCTATATATACATTTTGCATGCATGGTTAAAGAAGATGTGTACTGCACTACTATACGTGTACTATAATAGCCTATATATGCATGTATGACATGTACGTGCGTGCTATCTACACTGTATACTGGCACCAGGGTTTGCTGAGGGAAGGGAGATGCAAGAGGTCCGGTCGCATGCATGTGTTTCCCTGGCGCGTCCTTGGGCACCGTGTCATGTCATCAGGGCATATAATAATACAAAATTAACGTAGCAGTCATCATCAATATAATACACTGCGTCCTTGCATGATCCACCATATATATCTATGTCATGCTTCTCAACAAGCCCTTTGTACACATGTATCATATAAACCATCAACCGATGCTTCTTCTTTACATATTAATCAGCAACCATCTATTTATATCTTAAATATTCAGCCAATAAGACAAGCTTCCACCTTAATTCTTAAGACCTTGAAGTTACCACATTAATAAAAAAACTAAAGTACCTGTACATGGTGATAAACTATCCACCATTGTCATTACACCCAAAAAGAAATAGAGTGCCTTTGATCCCTTTTGCATCCTAAAACTTAGCTAAATTATAATATAGACCTTTTAGAATTATGACTAACGAATGCATGGACCCCTAATACCCTCATCGAGCTAGTAATCAACACTAAAAGATAAAGGGCGACTGGTTCACATCACTTCTATCATGAAGAGGCCCTTGCCCACTGAAAGTCCGAGTCAGAAGACGCCTTGAAGGACTTAAGAGCCTCCAGACCAAGGGAGACCAAGGGTTTCAACTGAAGGATTTAGGCCCATGGCTAGGACGTGTGACATTAAATGATAAGATGGGGGTTGCCAACAACAGTAGGTAGGCTACGCCTGGTGCAGTGACAAGGTGGGAACAATGCCTCCCATACAAGACACTACCATTATTGTGCTACCTAACTAGTATAGCGGGCACATACTGTACCACCTAACCTAGCATGGCAGTTGTTGTCAATAGTGCCACCTTGAAGCCAATAGAGCGAGAGTCAATCATCATACAAGAGGACACCGCCACACTGATCCAATCGGAGAAGACGACACTACCTACTACATGTTTTCTATAACCCCATCATCCCAAAAATATAGAGGGTGAGGAGCCTCTTATAGAAAACTCTTAGCACAATACAAGATAGAACATACATGGCCAAACACTTGTAGTATTCGAGCACTCAAGGCATATCAATATATACCACTTGACCACTAGACGTAGGTCACCGTGTTGAAAGACTTGTTTGGGTTTTGGTAACTGAATGACAACATTTGTGGATTAATATGTTTCATGTGAGATGAAAGGTTAATGAGTGTTGAGGTATATGTGGCCATGGTGGTGGAGATGGCAACAACCATGAGTGTGCATATCTCAATCAATAAGCTCAAGAGTGAGAAGTAATTGATACTATATGTGGAGAAATGAAAGATTGTCTTTCTTTGGCCATAAGGAGGTTAGAGAAGTTGAAATGGCCAGGTTGATAGGATAGATAGCCACACTATAAAGAGAGAAAAGTTTTGTTGTGATTTATATTATGCCACTTGTCATAGGATTTTCCGTATGACAAGTAGATTGGTGTTTTGGGAACTAGAAATAAGAGGGGTAGCACAAAGGAATAGATGCATACTAGTTTAGGTACAACATGCCCTAAGTCTAGTGAGAATGTTGGTTAACCTAGATAATTGATTTTCTAATTTGTTACTAGGGATTTTATCAGGTCGGAATGTACCATCTCGATTTACTTGGCTTCTAAGCATATCCGCCCGATGCCTTGCATTCCAAGTAGTCAAGTACCATGTATGGTTTGGGCCTCTTCCTTAGAAGGCTCAGCCCATCCCACCCTAATCGAGCTTCTCTCTTGGTGTGGTGAGGATACTTGGGCCCAGTTTACCGACAATAGCCCCAAAGGTCTTTATGACGAGTCAATCATCCGCTTAACCCGTCAACTACTATGATGAAGGCACCATCTTCGATCCTCCGGATATCAGTCGCCACGAAGGCATGATGATGATAGTGATAGAGAAAGACGGGAATACAACCTCTTTCGTCTTGTTCGCCTCTATATACACCCGCTTGTGATGGTGGAGTAAATGGATCATTGACCGTTCCATCCACCTAACGACCACTCTTGTAGAGGACCACAAAAGGCTCCTCCGATGGAGCCCTTAGGGTTTTCGACTTCATCATCGATGACCAACAAACTATTAGGCATCTAATTAACTTCAACAATATGGATCAAGGATTGGAGAGAATGTTGTTGTTTTCTTTAGTTTTGTGTTCTTTTATACGTAATTTGGGAATGTAATAAGTTTTAATATATGCCCAAGTCTCATTCCCTTTTGCAATTAATTTTGTTTGCTATATATATACGCATGAGTGTATATAATAGCATAGTGGCTAAGCGATTGTGCGGGCTACTTTGCTACTCGTCACGTACGTGCTCAATCGATCTATTCGATCTCCACACATTTAGTTTTAGTCGCGATGGCTCGTACGTATACGTGTCCTGGACTACAGCGCGGAGGAGATGATCAGCGCGCGCGCGTGCGGCGGCCGAAAAGTGCATCACCGATCGACGCCGCCGGGTCCTCCACGCTGCATGCAGTGCAGTGCCCCTTGCTTTTGACCTTAATTTTGCTTGCAGTGCAAGCACTCAGCGCGCGCGAGCGGCGGAAAAGCAATGGTGGTTGACTGGGCCGGCGGAGCACACGGCGGGCATGCATGCATGTCTCGATCGACGTCGACGGCCCATACGTGTTAATAAAGCACCGTATGTACCTACGTGCTGCGGCATATGCGACTCCCTACTCCATCCATCACCGGCCATATATGCATGGTTCGACGGCAACGGCATATGGTTGTGTGGTACAGTGTACTTCATGCTCTGGCATACAGTAGTAACACCACACACCGGCATGGGTAAGCATGTACTAGTTACTTATGTGGATTTGTTTCGCTGAAAAATATCGCTGAATTAGTGCTAACGAACAGGATAAATTGGTATCAGTGCTATGGTCATCTCGATCTCGCTAGCTCTCTTCTGCTTTTTACACACAGCGGCGCCATGCATTATTATTGGAAGGACCTCTTTTGCATGCCTCCTTTGATGACTGGTGCACTGCGGGCCACTGCATGCCTTGTGTTCTCCATGCAATGTCGGCTCAGTAATTCAGTGGATCGAGATGAGCACAATAATGCAAAGGGTGGTTCAGATATCTCATTTTCACATTTTGCATTGTTGCACGTATATACGGTAGTATAGTCTTTCACCCTTCCAAACATGGCTTATATTTTGCCACACAAATTGCTGCGTTCCGTACGGTCAACCCCATATATTTGTACAGCAACGGATTTATCATCTCGATCGGGAACGAACATGTGAAGTTGAAGCTAGCTAGTCTGCAGCCAACAACAACCCGGCCGACCCCAATATATATATATATATATATAATATATATATATATATATATATATATATATATATATATATATATATATATATATATATATATATATATATATATATAGTCTTCAGAGCACTGCTCTGTGGTCACATATACAAAACCGGCGTTGGCATGTACAAGAAACGTACGTACGATGGAGTCACAAACATGCCACGTTCTAGGTCAACTTCATGCTCTAATAAGGTGCTTCTTTCCGTGTGTGTGGTCATGGTCACATACAGAACCTGGCACGTACGTACAAGAAACGTATGTATTACGATGGATCGGAGTCACAAACATGTCACGTTCTAGGTCAACCCTCATGCGCTCTATGCTCTAATAAGGTGCTCTTCCGTGCAAAAATATCAATTCTACCGGCCGGATCTGACTAAAATTTGAACAAGTTTATACATAATAAAACTATTGATATTTTTTACACAAAACAATGTCATTACATTTATCATGAGATATATTTACCTATCTTGGGTTATAAATTAAATATTGATACTCTTTTTTATAAACTTGGTCAAAATTTATTAGAAAGTTTGACAAGGGATAGAACTAGCGCTAGACTTGTATCTTTTTTTTTTCAAAATAACGGACAAGTTTGTGACAAACCAAATCCATTATCTGACTTAAATATGTATACAATTCTCTATGAATAGTTATAGCAATATACAATACTACTATATTTTAATATTGTTGTTCCCATCCACGTGCCTCTCCAAACCAAACATGTACATATCATTCTTGCCTCACCAGGCAAAAACCATCAAATTTTTAGGCAAATTACAGGCATACTTTTTACCAGGCAAGTTGCCCAGATCTCTAACCAAACAAGCTCATATATTTTATTTGTTTGTTTTTTCATCGTCCATGTCTGTGTTTGTTAAAAAATGTACTGCCGCTTCTAACATTGTTGGATGATTTATAACCAGTATTGATAGGAGATGCTGCGCCAGTTACGTTCTTAAAGAAAATAGCTATTAGTGCCAGTTTTAGCTAAGCACCGGCCCTATATGAAGGCACACGGATCCAGCCCAATTGAAGATTGTCTCTCTGTAGTTTACGTCTTGTGTGATGCACAGTTTGCACATCTTTGTAGCTACAACAACTAAGAGCATATTTGGATACAAGGGCTAATTGCTAAGGGCAAGTACATTGGTGTTGTCTCATGGGTCGTCTCGTATAATGTCACGTAATTTAAGACAACTTAACAGACCATATATACAATGATTGGTTTTTTAAGTTGACTCGTAGGAACTCATGATTCCTTAATTTATGCATAGAATAAAAATTAATTTGTGAGGTGCATGGCAACAACAACTTATACAATGGTGTAATAGTTGTCTCATAGTCCTAAATCTTAGCTCATGAAACAACCACCTCTTGCTCTCTCACATTTCTCTTTCCTCCACATAAGCAAAAATCCTACGTGGCATTGCATGAGACAAGGTACGAGACTGATGACGTGCAGCAATGTACCTGCCCTAAGGGCTAAAAATAAGTACATCCAAACAAGAGGGATAATAGCTAGGTGGGCTAGTTTTTTAACCAAAATTTCAACTAGTTTTAGTCAACCATAACTAATTGAATTAATTTTTAGCCCTAGCTCAAAATAAATAGGCCCCAAATTCATGAATCCCACCTTTCTAATTATAGTTCATACTATAGCTTTGCCTGAATCAAACTTTTTTTTTTACTTTGACCAAATTTATAGAAAACTATATTCACTTCTACAAATTAAAATAAATATAGTATATGATATATTTTATGATAAAATTAATGAAACTAATTTGATATTGTAGGAGTTGATATACTCCCTCCTTTTCAAATTATAAGACGGGTTTTGTAATGCATTTGGATATATTATATGTTTAAATACATAGTAAAGTAATATATTTTAAAAACCAATACATCATATAATTTGAATGAAATGGAGGGAGTACTTTTTTATAAATATGGTCAAAGTTAAAAACTTTAAATTAGGAAAAAGCTAACATAAACTGAATTGGGAACCGCTCGATCATCGAGGGAGTATAAAATTCATTAGTTTTTGCTCAAACTTCCTCCTAAGCAAGTCAAGTAAGCATATACGTACATACTCCCTTTGTATATGAAAGAATAGTTTTTGGAGTTGTCCTAAGCCAGATTTTTTGAACTTTGACTAAGTTTTAAATAAAACATTAAATTTATGGTATCAAATTAGTATTATTAGATTTATCATAGATCATATTAAATCATCTATGTTGTTAAATTTATATGATCATCGTAGATTTTCATATGATGCTCGTTTTAAATCATATATATTGTTATATTTTTGTTAAAAAAGTCCACGAAAGAATCAATTCTTAGAATCCGTGTCAGTCAAACTTTTTAAACTTTGGCTAACTTTATAGAAAAATGTAACAATATTTATGACTTAAAATGAGCATCATGTAAAAATATGTTCTTAGATAAATCTAATGATACTAGTTTGATATCATAACTTTCAATATTTTATTCTAGAAAATTAGTCAAAGTTTAAAAGGTTAATTTGACTTAAGACAAACACAGAAATGCATTCTTTCGTGGACGGAGGGAGTAAATAAATTTGACTAACAAAGATTATATAAATTGATTCTTTCAGAGATAAAATTAGTATCTCTACGTGCCTTTAATTTTCCTCCGGAATCGTGGGGATCGTTCAGACTACTGCCGCTTGCGCACCGGACACCACACCACACCACCATGGCACAGTATCCATGCATGCATGCACTGAATTCAATTGCGCCTCCGTGCAGTCCGGCCGGCCGGGTACCTGCAACAGGACGCAACTACAGCTAGCGTGCGTGCCTGCCTAGCTGCCAGTCGGTCGGCGAATGATCGAAGATCCAGCAGCCGGTGGCTGCATGTGCTGTGCTGCTGCATCCCTCTACCGTGCCGCACTGTGACTGTAATTTGTTGGGTGCCTCACGTCTACCGCGTGTACATGGACCCCGCAACTCGCTTGACCAATGCACTCTTTTTTTTGTTTTTCGAAAAATTTAAACTTCAATTATTGCACCACAAGTAAGTTACAGACATGTTACAGGGGATGGGAATCATGTTACCCCAATCGAATTTTCTAGCACATGTTTGATATTACTTGTTGGAGAATAAGCAAGAGCCTGGCAAAAGGAGGGCGTGAGCTTCAGCCTCCAAGGGTTCCAAGACCTTACGCAATCGCTACCTGAAAAAAAGAAGCATGGGAAATACTCTATCATGTTGAGTGAGGATGAGAACTCTAATTCCAGTTTGGTTGCCTGCAGCTATATTTTGAGAGTCAACAGCAGAAAAATTTAGGGCCTTTGTGAACCTGCATGGTAGCAAAATGAGAAGTCTCCTTGATCGCTTGGCTTATCAGCCCGGATTATCAGATATAGTACAGTATTTTTATCTCACAACAAAACAACTCAACATCAGTCGGCTTATCAATCGTAGAAACGATCAGCCGAACAAGCCAATTCCTTGGTCATTACGAGCTTTTCATAAACACCACATGATGGAGAAAATTATACATATACACTACTACAGAGAGGGTCTTTATGGTCCCGGTTGGAAAGGACCTTTAGTCCCGGTTTTCCCAATCGGGACTACGTTTATGAGACTAAATGTGTTATCCTTTAATTTAGTCCCGGTTCGAACGGTCCTCTCGTGAAAAAAATAATGTCTCCCAACTAAATGTGTTATCCTTTAGTCCCGGTTCTCACAACAAAACAATTCAACATCAGTCGGCTTATCAATCGTAGAAACAATCAGCCAAACAAGCCAATTCCTTGGTCATTACGAGCTTTTCATAAACACCACATGATGGAGAAAATTATACATATACACTACTACAGAGAGGGTCTTTATGGTCCCGGTTGGGAAGGGCCTTTAGTCTCGGTTTTCCCAATCGGGACTACCTTTACGGGACTAAATTTGTTATCCTTTAATTTAGTCCCGGTTCGCACAACCGGGACTAAAGGTCCTCTCGTGAAAAAAATAATGCCTCCCAACTAAATGTGTTATGCTTTAGTCCTGGTTCGCACAACCGGGACTAAAGGTCCTCTCGTGGAAAAAATAATGTCTCCCATCCCAACTGTGTCCCACGAGATTCGAATCCGAGACCTCATGCACAGCCTCGTGCGTGGCTTACCACCCCACCTACACAATATATCTAATGATAAATAGAATCCTTAACTTTTGAATCATACATCGAGGGATCTTTAGTCCCGGTTGGGAACAACAACCGGGACTAAAGGGACCTTTAGTCCCGGGTGGGAACACCAACCGGGACTAAAGAGTCTACCTTTAGTCCGTGTTGGTATTAACAATTAGGACTAAATGTTCTTGACCTTTAATCCCGGTTGAGAACACCAACCGGGACTAAAGGAAACTCTTTAGTATCGGTTGATGTTACCAACCGAGATTAAAGATATATTAGTCCCGGACACAAAAAATTTTGGGACTAAAGCTCAGTTTGGACATTGACCAAAGACACGTTCTCTACTAGTGATAGTAGCTTCAGATGGCCCTTGCTCCAACAAGGCGGCAACCTGAGAGAATGAAGTCAATGGTCTGAATGAGGTAAGGCATAACTCTAAGGCCAACAGGTGAAGCAAACCATACAACTCGAGCGAAGCTACAATATAAGAAAAGATGTTTGTGGTCTTTAGGCCTCTCATTCTCATCAATTGTCAAAATAAATCATGTGGCTCCAAAAAACTATCCCAAGGGCAAGTCTGAGAAGCCTCCAAGTGAAAATTTTGACATGGAGCTGAATTGTTTTATTTATCCATACGCCTCTAAGAATCTGTAGCACATGCATAGAAATGTTAGATGGTAGGTTCCTTGCTGACTCCTCTATCACTAGCATTTTATAGGCACTTTTTGTTGAGCCCTTAGTGCGCGAGGGGATGGGAGGGAGCGTAGGAAGGTTTTGGTGACATGCCGCAAGTGAGGGCGCACGTGGTGGAGAGAGAGAGAGAGAGAGAGAGAGAGAGAGAGAGAGAGAGAGAGAGAGAGAGAGAGAGGAGCATGTGCATCATCCCCATGGCGGCACCCCCGTGTGGAGAAGAAGCGGGAGTGCGAAGAGGATGCGAGGAGCTCGTAGTAGGGCGGCTGCAGCTGCGATGCTGGCGGCCGGATCAGGCTGGCCAGCTACCAAAAAAACCCTAGCCGCGTGACGGGAAGTAGTTGCAGGATGGGGAGGGGAGAGGCTCGGGGGCTGTTCATTTTTTTTTTTGAAAAACAACATCCAACGGGGATCAAAGCGTGGCCATCGGACGCGGGCACAGATGGATGTGGGCGAGGGAGGACACGCGACTACAAGATGGAGAGGGACGTGTGAGGGGGTGTTACAGATCCATTGAGGGATGGCCGTCAGATATGGTTCAGTAAGGAAAGAGAATGAGAGAGAGTTAAAGAGAATGGGAGAGAATTAATCTAGTACAAATACATTCTTCTTTGTGGTGGTGTGTTTATATATTTTGTTGGGTGAGTTTAGGCCATAACTACGGAGCATGTAATTGTTGTGTAGATGTAGGATAACTTTAAGTGGCGATTTATAGGGGTAGTAGTAGAGATATAAACTAGGGCAGACCAGCATATGCATGCCTAGCTAAAATAAAAAATAAAAGATAGAGATGTGACAAGTATTTCTATACTGGAATGGAAGGAATTATATGATGTCAAATTAGGTTATATGAGTATCTTTAGTAAATATTAGTGATACATGTTGAGTGCAAAAACATAATGATAGAAATAAAACCGTGTGAGTTCATATTTAGTATTTTACTGTCACAATGCACGTGCATTTCGTCGAGATGTTGACATACAAAGTGACATATCCCAAATGATTGATTATGTTTTTCAGTCCCAGCCATCCAAACATATTTTAGAAATCACGCTGACTGATTACTGTCTCAAAACTAGTTTTCCTAAAACCTGCTTAAAACTCGTTTAGCTAAAATCCTATTTATATTTTCAAGATCCAAACAACCACTAAAATTTTAATGTTATTGGTTTAACAATTTTTTTTAATCTCCATTTAAATTTGAAAACTCTTGTTTTTATTATAACTTTTATTAAAACAGTCCATAAATTTTATTGAAACCAAGAGTTTAAGGTCAATAGTCATAGACTACACCTGTAATTACTAAGATGGCAATATGGCATAAAGAAGATGTCATTTGAACATTCACCACCATGCTACTTATTAAGATTTGCGGTGGAGCTTAAAGCGAGCTATAGGGCTGGCCAACGATGCTAATTTAAAAGAAATAGCAGCATTTTAGCACAAAAAACACTACTGCTTGTTGCAAATGAATTACAAAAACCTGGTGCATATATAGCCAATTTTGGTCTGCGCTAATATGCTCCACTACTCAAGATACTGAATTTTCTACATCGAAGAATTATATGTATTTGTTTTTTTTAAGTGAACCTAACAATTATATAAAAAGAAAAAGGAAAGAAGGATGATGGGCCATGGCCTAGAGACAGAGAAGAGCACGATGGACCGATTAAACACTGGGCCACATGCAGGTATTCAACTGCCGTTGTCCTTTTATATAAAAAAACTATAGAAACAAAACTTGCATTGTGTTGTGTCTCCTGAGTGGCGGAGTGTCAGTGTGGCACGCTGCCTACACGCTACACTGCCCGAGCTCGCATGCGTCAGTGTTTTTTTTTAGAATGATTATGCTTCGATCACCACAGGTCCTGTGCACACAACTTGCCTTTTGATGATTGAGCCACAAGGTAGACCCAAACAACAACTGCATTCCCGATTATTAAAAGAAATAACAGCAACCCATGGAGATCCTTATCGGCAATGGGTGAGATTAATATTCGGTTAAATTATTTGGCCAACAACAACCGATGGCAATAAAGGAAACTTAATTTCCGATAGTTAATTATCCAATTTTTTCCACTAGAAAATATACACGTGTGACATGCACGTGTTTGTGAAACTATTTCAAATACCGTGAGAATATTCATTGAATTTTCGATATGTTCATTCATATATATCATCACAATTTATTTAAATATAAAAATAGGATAATGAATTGTTATTTGAAACTGAAAAATTGTTAATTTTTTTACAAAATTATATCTATATATGAATGAGTGCAACCAACCTTGTGGAGTTGGATCGCTTGTTCTCCTGAGCAACAAAAAAAAAAGAGTGAGGACTGCAGACAAGTGCCCTACATGGCGATTATCCTTTTTATGACCTTAAAACCCCATAAACAGGTCATCACAAAAAAAAACTCATGAACAGGTGATGATGTAAACATGATGGAATAATATAACCTCAATTATGTAAGATTGTGCAAACAGCATGAACCATATTAATTACTAACAGACAATATGAGGCATTAGGACTCTATTAATGATGTGATGTTAAATAATGTGACTTAAACAAACAAAAATCAACAAAGTTAAAACAGTGACTTAAACAAACGAAAGTAAAATCGTAATAACTTCCAATCTTACATCCTCCTGATGATGATGATGATGAAAGGCTTAGATAGGATGATGTCTAGATCGAATAGAATTATAGCGGAGCCTCCTTAAAAAAATTCGCTCCTTTACAACGTGTTGATAAGTGAACTGCACGCTTAGCCATTGCTCAAAAATAAGTAACTTGCTCATCGAGAATGAGAGGTTTTTGTGGTGAGCAGTCTATAACATATGCAACTGGTTAGCGTAATTCTTTCAAATAGTAAGATCATAGAGAGATATGGGTATGAGTATGAGTGTGCATGCATGATGTGTGTAAGCTAGTATGCATCTAATTTTAGGTGTACATACTCCGTATGTACTAATGATTATTAATGAACAATCTCTTCTGAAGATGAGTTTAGTGCCTTCAAAAGAGGGAGGGAGAGAGAGAGATGAGTAAGCAACAACACATATAGGCCTTTGCACGATCGTGGTGTGATACTTGTTTGGGACTGCTCCGTTTCCGTTTTTTAGCTCCGCTCCGACTCCGTATTACCAAACACCCTCGGCTCCAAAAACTCCGCTCCATGAAAAAGGTGGAGCTAGAGGCCAACTCTACGTTTTTTCTGGAGCACCTCAAAGGGTACTTCAGTTTTTCAAGTTTTGTACCCTCACATGGAGTTGATGAATAATTACCCACATTTGCCATTCCCCCACGCGTGCAAACTGAAAAGGCCGTGACTTTCGGCTTCCTCCGATCTTTTTTCCTTCTGCCGCCGGTCTGCTTCCCCTGCCGCTGCCATGCCTATTCCAAGGCAAGGCCGTCAGTCTTGAATGGATCGGATGGCCAAGACGAAAGGAAGCTTGCAATAGCTCGAAAGAAGGATGAGCAGTTATTGATTGTTTCTATGGATTGCTATTTTTTAATTGCATACCATTAATTATTGTTTCATATATTTTTTTCAAAAATATATCATGTGCAATTTCTACTAGGGGTATAATGGATCGTTCGTATGAAAACAACTTATTACGGGAGTTAGAGAAGAGTTGCGTGCCAAATAATATCACTTGCTCCACGAACTCCGTGGTGGAGTTGCTCCATAGCAGAGTTCATGGAGCAGAGTTGAAAAAACGGGAGTGGAGCAGTCCCAAACAGGTCCTAAACTCAAGTTTGGTAGGCCCAAGATCGTGTGGCCGTGCTAATAATAAGTATGGGTAAGACGCTACCAGCTAATCAAGGAAGGATTACTATATATATTTACATTTTATATTATATATACACCACCAACCAATAAAAGGATGAAATCATGAAACAGCTTATACTCCATTATCAGCACACGCGAACCCACTCGTCCATGCATGATGGTGATGCTTGGCAAATCCAACTCACGCTTGTATATACGGTTCATTATACTCCCTCCATCTCAAATTATAAGTCATTCCAAGAATCTTAAAGAGTCAAAGTTTATAAAATTTGACCAAATTTATATAATATGATAATAACATATTTGATACCAATTAAGTATCATTAGATTCTTTATTAGTTATATTTTCATACTATATCTATTTAATGTTATAAATCTTTATGTTTCTCTCTATAATCTTTGATCAAACTTAAAATGCTTTGACTCTTCAAGTTTTTTGGAATGACTTATAATTTAAAATGAAGGGAGTATATTATATTATATATATATATATATATATATATAAAATCATGCAGGGCAGATCTCAGCATATATATATATATATATATATATATATATATATATATATATATATCCCTAATTAATAATAAAAGAAAGCACGACAGGGATCCCTCTTCCGTATCAGTAGCGAGATCCGTTCTAAAAATATATTTATTTCGTATAGTATGACGACCATATAATACAAATCAACAGTAGTCAGTCCACCTCATCTACTACGACCACTTGCTTGTAGTTGTAGCTAGCCTTTTTGTACTCTACTACTACACTGACTAGGCATATATACGTACAACATGCCTGTGCAAGAGGCGTACTGTATTTGTTAGGGCATGTACAACAATAAGACGGGGGCGTCTCTAAGCGTCTTGATTCTATCATACAGACAGATATAAAGACAAATTATACAACTTATAGACAGGGGTTTGTCTGTAAGCTATTTAATACTATGCATGTACCTAAGATCTGCTATAAATAAATTTGTGTATACTAGTATGTGGCTATTTGATAGAAAATGTATTGAGAATAAATAAGAGCAACATAATTACAATATTTTAAAAATTATCAATATAGTATGAAAGATAAAACATTTACATACATTCTAATTGACATTGGCTAGTGGAGCACCTCTGTTCACTACACATGCTAACTGACATGCTACTAGAGAAGTAATCAGAATACAACTAGTGGATCATCTGTTCACATTCATGGACCATAATCAACTAGTGGAGCACTACGCATAGAAAATGCATGTTTGCAGATTACATTCATATTGCTAGTTCAGACAAAATTCACATAGCTAGACCAACATTCAGATAGCATTTCACCAACATTCAGAAACTTATCTGAACATTTGAAGAGATATCAGTTCACTAACATTACATTTTGTTGATAGCTTGAAGAGATAGCAGTTCCTCCTCTCCCTATATGAACATCTTGAGACATGGTAGGAGCTTCTTGGAGGAGACAGGTTGACCAACAGAAAGAAATCTAGATTCAGCTTCTTGAGATTCATCTATAGTAAGTGGATTCAGTAACAACACTGTCAATAGAAGGAAGAAAGAACTCGTATGCGGCATACTAGTTCATGTACTCCTATATGACTGAAAGTCTGAAACAAACAATTGGAGAAAAAAACTACGACTCGTCATGCGCCCTCGAGCACAGACACCAGGCTCGAGTGGTGCGCATCACACTGCGCGGCCGGCGTCGATGCGGCCCGCCGACTGCAACTCCGACTCCGCCTTGTCGTCGGAGTAGTGGGACACAGATCGACTACTCCGATTATATTAATTGTTTGGTTTCACCGTTGTCGTAATCAGCCACGGCACGACCGAAGTGACACCATAAAAATCGGAGTAGTGGGACACAGATCGACTAGACAACCATGAAAACTAACCGAGGAAACACTATGGAATCTCGACATGAAGTGTGGCCCCGAAAAACTTCCCCAAACCTTGTGCACACCACACTTAATTTGCCGCATCTTGGGGAGCGGTGGCTAGCATTCGAACACTCCATAAGGCCAGTCTCAATGAGAGTGTCATTTGAGTTTCATTCGCATTAAATATGTTGACACATAGACACTTTTGATAAGATGATAGTGTATTTAAGAAGAGAGAGAAGAAATGAGTGTCATGGGGATGACACTCTCTTGACACGGATACCAACTCTCTATGAGTCATGAAATTAAATGTCTATGAAACTATATAATAAAACTCTCCATTGAGAGTGGGTGTTTCATCCGAATTTGATTTCATTTTCTATGATATGACAGTCTTAAAAACAATGTCATAAAACTCTTCATTGAGACTGGCCTAAGACTGCTATCATCTCATCTAGCTATAAATCTATCATGTAGAGAGAGAGAAATCAATATGATTATTATAATTTAACAATACATCCATATATCTGTCTATACCTTTACCTATCTTAATACGCTATCTATATCTCTACCCATCATGGTAGTAGTATCTATCTATCAACTTAATTAAGGCAGCCGGCGAACGCATGTCGCGCGAGGGCTCTGCTGGAGAGCTGCGTGCCGTGCGTTGCCGTGACGCGAACCGGCCGGGGGCCGGGGCCTTTACACACGAGCGCAGGCAGCAGCGCGCACCGTACCGGTCCAGGTCCAACGCAGCCTGACGCCCCCTGATCGGACCCGTCCAACGACGGCGGCGGGCGGGCGGCCGAGACGCGACGAGCGTTTGCGACGCGAATCCCGGGGGGATACGACCGCAACGCGGGACGCCATGCATCGCGCCAACCGCCCACGGCTGCTTGTCACGTAGCAGGAGCAGTAGCCGCGCGCCGGCCGTGCATTTCGCGCGTGCGCAGGCGCGTGTACCCCACCACGTCCCCACGTCGGAGTCGAGCGAGCGGCGGCACGTCACTGAGGCCGGTGCTGTCGCGCTCGCACGCATGCCTTGCCGTGTCTGGTCCGGCCGGGGCTTTTGTGTCCGCGCCCGCCCGGAGATAGATTAGGATAGAGATAGATTAGCTCTTGGGGTCAGCGGTCTAGCCGTAGCGATAAATGTGAGCAGACCGCACGGGGCGCGTGGGGTCCCCGGCAACCAACGGAGGAGGGTCTCGGTCTCGGCTTTCCGTCGGGACGGCCGAGGCAGCACGTCCCGCCGTGCCCGAACCTTCGCTTAACGGCGCCGTTTTCGGGGCTCGTGACATGAGGAGGCATGCGGGGGTGGGCTGCGGCGGTTTACGCTCACCACCCCGGTGATGGATGCCGCCGGATTCGGTCCGTGTAATACTGGAGTAATATAATCTGTGGGCACCCCGTCATTCACTCTCACTCCTCTGTTTTTTTTTTCTACCGTCCAACATGTATAACTAAGGTAAAAAAGAAAAGAAAAAAACTCTCTCCTACTAAAACTTAAGTTGCTAGTATTTTCTAAATTCCTATATAAGCCCATAACCAAGGTGGTTGCATTGGGGGAAAACCTTCTTCCAAATATAATATAGAAAGCATAAATAAAAGAAAAAAAACAAGACATATATAGACAGTACCCACTGAAGAGAGACGTCGCTACAAAAGTAGCTAGGGCCAAGTCAGACAACCCAGAGGCCGGTTGGAGCACGTACGTGGGTAGACGAACACCGCAACTCCGGCCCACCGATGCAACAACAATGGGAAGAGGGAAATTGTGTGTCAGCTATCTCGTGAGATATTTCTTGCTCATGGCCGGGTTGCCAAGAGACGATACGGAAAGCGATTCGGCAATTGTTACCGCCCATTATGTTATGGGTTGGTTGAAGAGTAAAGAAGCCCAAAACCAATAACAGATCAAATCCATATTATGATGATGAATCACCATCCTTGGATACTCAGGTCATTCCAAGCGTTAATGTTGTTGCCTTTGATACAAACGCCATGCAACAAGTGACGCATTGCCAGCTTTTTTTCAATGTGACCTGGTTGTATGGGTGTCGTTTCTAGCTATCCAACAATCATCGCCAGACAAACAGTAACACATTCCCAGCCTTTTCAGTTTATCCTACCTGTATGGATACCGTTTCTGCCCAAAAATTTGTCATCTTACACATCCGTTGGCATCATGGATTTCAAGTTTAGTTGTGGAGCATAGTTGTTGGTTTTGTCCACACAATTTATCCTCTCAATACATTGTTTTGTCGACAAAGTAGTATTATTGTGTGGCCTTTGAATAGCTCACCTTGGATATGTGCATCATTCGAAAAGTTGTCACCTTACATAGACACTCTATGCGACTAGTTGCACATCGCCAACTTCTAGGGTGCATTGTGATATATCTATCCTTGAATCAACATCTAATGAATTTGTGGTTAGGAGTTGTTCATCCATTAACCATCTATATTATGTAATCAATGGCATCTTCGATTTCAGGTTTTTCGTAGAGCATGGATCTCGATTTTGTATCCACTAGTCATCATCCCAACACACTGCTTGGTGACAATTGATAACCTTGTCGTGTCCGTAACAACCATTGATGCACGCACCATGCAACTAATAGCACCATCGATTCCCATGTTTACGATCCATCAATTATCATGTTAGACATAGGATGTAGCCCATTGAAGAGAGATGTCACTAGTCCGAAGGTAGGAGCACGAGGGTAGACGGGCAGCGCAAGCGCCCAACCCCCACTGATGCAACAATAATGGGAAGTGGGAATTTGTGTTCGACTGGTGAGATATTTTTGCTCATGGGTTGCCAAGAGATGATACAGAAAGTGATTTGGCAACTGCTTAGGCCCACATTAAGGTTATTAGGCTGATGGTTTAGTTGAAGAGTGAAAGCATTGGCCTATTATTTTTTTCAAGTAGACCTAGTGAAGCTCAAAACTAATAACAGATCAAATCCAGATTCCTCCATGGGCATAGTTGTCTCCTTTGTCATACGTGAATACTATATATTATGCAGCTGCTAATAGCATCGTAACTATTAGGTTTGTCATGGAGCATAGCTGTTGTTTTTACCCACCAATCATCTTCTCTACACATTAATTGTCGATGTACGTTACTTGTATGGCATTTGAATCACCAACCTTGGATACCCATGTCATTCAAAGTGTTACGTTGATTCCGTTGATACAAACGCCATGCAACAAGTAACGCATTGCCAGCTTTTTTTCAATGTATCCTGGTTGTATGGGTACCGTTTCTGTCCAATAATCATTATTGCCATGCAAACAATAACGCATTGCCAGCTCTTTTAGTATATCCTAGTGGTATGCATACCATCATGTCCAACAATCATCATCTTACACATCCATTGACATCGTGCTTTCAAGTTTGTTGCAAAGCATAGACGGCGATGATGTCCACCAAATCATCCTCTCCATACATTGAGTTGTCAACAAAGCATTATTACTATTCATCCTTCGATGAATAGCTCGCCTTTTATATGTGCGCCATTCAAATAATTGTCACCTTAGATACACTACACGGCTAGTAGCGCAACACCGACACTTCTTGAGCCCATTGTGATGCATGGATACCATTTCTATCCTTGAACCATCATCTCAATGCATTTGGTCTCAGGACCGAGTTGTTCATCGATTAACCATCTATCTTATGCAACCAATGACATCTTGGATTTCACGTTTGCCATGGAGCATGGGTGTCGATTCTGTATCCACCGGCCATCATTCCAACGCACACTGCTCGTGACAATTGATACCCTTGTTGTGTTCGTAACATCCATCGATGCACACATCATGCAACTAATAGTTATGATCTGTCAATCATCATCTCACGCCAAGGCGTTCTAAACTTTTGTCCAGAACTCTTGTCGCTACTACGTATGTAAAGCTTTTACTCCACATGTTGCTATAACATGACTAGGCATCTCTCATTTTTTTTGAACTCCTACTACATATGTAGCATTTCTAACCATGGGGAAAAGGTAAGTTATGATAAATGGCCATATTACTGGATAAAAGAAAAGGTAAATAAGAAAAGTGCGCAGGCCAAGCCCCCAAAACCGGCGGCTACGGCAGCGAGGACACTGACACCAAGGGAGCGGTGAGCACACCTGGGGATGGTGACGGGAATCCGCAGCCGACTCTCGGCGGCCGTATACCACCACCTCCACTCGCTGTCACACTTCCCAGCCTGCAAAACCCGCCGCGTCCAGCTCGCCTGCCTGCGCTGCCCCACCATTTTTTCTCCTCTGCAACCCACGGCTCCCTATAAATTCGCAACCAGTCCCCGCGGTCGCTCTCATTCCTCGGCCACAGCGCGGTCACCAGACGCCCACCAAGTTTCCACTATTCGCCAAAAGGTCCCCGCTGCCCGCCCGACCATGGAAAGGCGGCAGCACGGCTTCTTCGCGGCGCTGCGGGAGGAGGTGGCGCGCGGGCTGTCGCCGGCGCGGGCGCGCCGCAAGTCGGAGGCCGCGGACCTGGCCGCCGCCGCGCTCAGGTTCGCCGGAGTGGTGGGCGGCGGCGAGATGCTGGCGCCGCTCATGGAGGGGCCCGATCCGGAGCCCAGCGACGGGGAGACCGGCGGTTACCGAGGCGCCGCGCGCGGGAGGAAGGAAGGCTGGGGCCAGTGGGTGCGCGGCCAGTTCGCGCGGTCCCCGTCCTCCACTGTCGCCGGCGCGCCGCGCAACGACCTCAGGATGCTCCTCGGCGTCCTGGGAGCGCCGCTCGCGCCCGTCCACGTCTGCACCTCCGAGCCGCTCCCGCACCTCAGCGTCAAGGACACTCCCATCGTAAGCGCGCTTCTCTTCTCTTGTCACGCTGCTGCTGCTCTGTTTTTTCTTTTCTTTTCCTGCCTTCTTGTTTGCTTGCTCCATCCACGTTCTGTTTCAATCAACTGTTCGACGAAATGCCGGTGTCAGGATTTTCATGGATGTCTGTATCCGAGTTTCCTTGAAATTCATGGTCCTGTAGACTGTAAAAAGTTCTTTACCACTTGCCAGCGATTACAGTGGGGGTAAAAGGATTGCTTTTGATTCTTAATGTCTGCATGTTTGGTCTTGGGATCTTTGACTGCTCTTTAGGACTGGTATATGACTGATTGCTTTTTTTCCTTTTCACCGCTGTTGCCTGTTATGTGTTTAATTCAGAGATGTTGCTATTTACTGTTATATGCCTGATCTTTAACAAAATTGCGATTTTTTTTTGCGTGTGTGTGTGTGATGCGCTTCTCCACAGGAGACCTCATCGACGCAGTACATCCTGCAGCAATACCTTGCGGCCTCCGGAGGGCACAAGCTTCTGGCCTCCCTGCGCAACTCCTACGCCATGGGCAATGTGCGCATGGTGGCCACTGAGTTCGAGACCGCCGGCCGCCTCACCAAGAACCGCAATGCTGGACGCGGCGGCGAGCCTGGCCGCTTCGTGCTGTGGCAGATGGCCCCTGAGATGTGGTACATCGAGCTGGTTGTCGGTGGGAGCAAGGTGCACGCGGGGTGCAATGGCAACCTCGTGTGGCGCCACACACCATGGCTCGGTGCCCATTCTGCCAAGGGCCCTGTTCGCCCGCTTCGCCGTTCCCTTCAGGTATGAGTACTGTTGCTGCCCATGCCCCTCCTGTTCGTGGTTTTCACTGCTAATTTCAGCCACAGTCCCACAGATGAAGATGGTTCCTGAGTGGCAATGTTCTTTTGCAGGGCTTGGATCCATTGATGACGGCAAGCATGTTTGCTCGTGCGCGGTGCATCGGTGAGAGGAAGGTGAGTGGTGAGGATTGCTTCATCCTGAAGCTGAGCACAGACCCTGAGACACTCAAGGCACGCAGCGAGGGGCATGCAGAGATCATCAGGCATGTCACGTTTGGTTACTTCAGCCAGAGGACTGGTCTTCTTGTCCACATTGAGGATTCACATCTGACCCGAATTCAGTCAGCCGCCGGAGGGGATGCGGTCTACTGGGAGACCACCATCAGCTCGTTTATGGAGGACTACCGTCCAGTGGATGGTATAATGATCGCTCACTCTGGGCGCTCGGCTGTGACCCTGTTCAGGTTTGGTGAGGTTGCCATGAGCCACACCAAGACTCGGATGGAGGAGGTGTGGAGCATTGAAGAGGTTGCATTCAACGTTCCTGGGCTTTCCATGGACTGTTTCATCCCGCCCACTGATCTCAAGTCTGGATCTGTTGGTGAGACCATGGAGCTTACTCATGGCGAGAGGAGCCGGGCCGGTCCTTCCCCAGGCTACTGCGCTAAAGTTGCTGCGCTGGAGAAAGCAGAAGAAGATAAAGTGGCACGGGGCGGTGGAACCGTACTCGACAATCACAACTGATCATCTGCAGTCTGTCCATACTTGGTTTGGCTCTCACAGTGAGTGCAGCTGCTGACCCTGTTGAATCTGCTAGTGTAGTAGGAGAGAAACAAGTGAAAGTTGAGAGGATTTGGAAGTTTGGTAAATCCAAATGCCTCTCTGACTGTATAGGAAGAAGCATGAGGCATTCACATGGACTTGCATATGATTGAAGCGGATCTGTGTGAATCATCCTTCCTGATCCCATCCAGAGACATGGTACTAGTAGGTACAGTAGTCTTGTTTCCTGCTTCAGGCTTTTCTTTTTTTGGGTCTGTTCCTAGTGAAAGGAAACTGAAACTTAGGGGGTATGTTCTCCATTCCAACCGCATGAGAAGGCCATTGTGGTTGGTTCTCTTTTAGCTTATACTAATTGGTCGCTGCCGTCAGCGGGGAAGAAGGGTTTCCTCATCCGATTGGCGGCGGTTCAGTGTGTTTTGCTTGCTGATGGATTGAGCTGAAGCTAACCTCTCAGTGGAAAAAAACAAAGGAGAGAGTAGAACATCTGAATGGTTTTTATTTGTGTTTTAGTACTGGGTAGAACCTGTTAGATGTTTGTTAGCAGTGTTTTAGTAAGTTACTTTGTTCCTGAACCTCCCCCTTTGCATCTCTCTATATTTAATCATGAGATGAAGGATGTCCTACTAGTGTTAAACAGATGGTGGATGTAATCTAATCCGAAACATCTTTTTTGAGTGAACTGTGCTTGTGATTGTCCTTGTAAGGAAGAAATGGAATGATTCAGTCTTTTTTCCAGCGTTGATGTGCAAACAGTGTGGCACTGGCACCATCAATGTGGTTCTCTCCAGGCCTGCTTGCGTTTTACTACTACTACTACTACTACTACTTTCTTCTGCAGTAGTAGTAGTACGGAGTGTGCTGGGGGGAAGTAATGATCCTATCCCATCACTGGTGATGGCATTGGCACGGCTCCCATGTGGCGCTTCTATGGCAGTCTCCCTCTCCCCAGGTGCTGCCTGTGATTAGAGTGACACTGAGGAGCACGGAGATACATCTCCAGTCTATTGTAATCTGTAATAGTAGTAATGAGTAATGGCCCTTGCTTTGCAACCATGATGGTCAGTGTGCGGTGAGCTCCCATTCCCTGTTCCATCACTGGGGACTGGACCTAAGGGAATTATATTGTTTGAAAGGCATGGCATGGCATGGCGCTGGGCACCTTGCCCATTGGCATTGATGGTGTTGCACGCCCTGCCTTGGTGGTGCCAGGAGTAGTTTTATTCGTAGGGCCGCGTGTTCTTTCCTGGGAAGAAGGGACCAATGTCTACGCTACGCAGGAGAGAAATTCTAATGCTTTCTAGTCCACCACTGTCTTACTACTAGTATACAGTAGAAGAGCAGTGTGCTTCCTTCCTAATCTATTGGGCACTCCTACTTGGGAACTCACAAACCAATCCTCTGCAAAGGTCAAAGTGCTTGTCTCAAGCTTTGCTTAGTAGCACGCACTAGTGTTACTGTCCAAGAGTACTGAAAGCTGATTTCATCCACGGATCGGATGCCTTTCTCATGTGCTTGTTTTTTCATCCTATATACTGTATCTTTCATGAGCATCCGTGCACACTGCATACTGCAGATCTAGTGTCTTTTTTAAACCATGGAGAAGTACATTATTGTAGTGTTTGTATTTTGAAGGTGTCACACATGCATCCCAGGCATATGTTCGGCTGGCACTTCTTCCTTGTTTATACTACTTATTACTATGTTAGTCGCAGATCAGAACAGGCAATGTGTACCGATGTACTACTGTACGAACCAAGTTCAGTGTTGAGTTTCAGGTTTGATGATGGAAATGGAAATGAAGAGTTAGGCCTAGCAAGATAATGCAGGCTCAACATGTCGTACCTGGTTCTGGTTCCCCACGGATGTGCTACCGCGCGCAGCTGAGGTTGTTTGACTTTGACAGAGCAATAATTATTAACATAATGCAGCCTGAGGCAGTTAGGAACTTCTCTGTTTTGAACGCTAGAATTTTTTTGTTTTATTCCTGTGTTTTTTTATTGATTTATGTGAATTTTTTTCCGCAATTCTTATGACATTTTTACGTTTCAAATAGACTCTTAAATGCACCAGATTAAAGGCTAATAGGATGACAGGACGCAAAGCTGCAAAAGGGTTGGCGATATCTACTACTACCTTAGCATCAGGAAGTGGCCATGCTCCTATGTTCAAATCATTGCTGTTCATTTGTAGTCTGTGCACCTCTGCACGGTCTCAAACCGGACCATTGGCACCAGAAATGTAGGGAGACAAAAAAAATACTAAGACCTTGTTTAGATGCGCATATATTTTTTCCAAACCACATGAGTTAAAGTGTATTTTAACTAATTTACACTTTAATTCACTTTAATATGTCAGATGCACAGATGTTTGAGGTAGATACACGTACATCCAAACTAGCCCTACAGAATGAAAATATGTCAGTCTACACAGAGGCAGCAGGGAGGGCAACTCTATTGTGTACTGTATAGGATTAGCCCCATAACTATACATTGATGTGATGTCATTTGTTAAAGTGGTCTTAATCTATAAAACCATAGGCTGGATCTTTAAGTGGGCCAGGAGGAGAAGAGAGTAGTGAAGGAACGAAAGAGAATTGTTGTTTATCTTACATTAAAGGACCAAGTTATATGCAATGGAGCGGATCCAGTCTTTGAATTTTGAGTCCACAGTGTAAAAGGAGCTGACACTGTAACTATAGGAACGAACTTAGGTCAGTTTCAATACAATGTTTCATCGCGTGCTTTCCTAGTTGTATGAAACTTAATATGAAATGTGGCTCTCTCTCAATGCATAGTTTCATTGATAATTTTCATGCGGTTACCAATGTCTCTTTTTTTCTTTTCTCTCTCATCTCCACCATACATTTGCTTTGCATGCATCCTATGAAACTAAAAAAAGGCTCTCAGTGGGGGTTTCACACGGGTTCCAACGTTTTAGAAACAACACTGTATAGTTTCATCACCATGAAACCTTTCCACTCTCTCCTCAGCGTTTAATGCAAAAAGTGTAAATCTGCTGATGTGACACCCTATTTAATGTACATGAAACTTTTCATGAAACTCCATTGAGACGTACTGGCCTTAGATCTCCCGTTGTGGTCGACCTAGTGACCTGTCGCCGAAAAAGACGCAATACTATATCAGATTGTAGTCATATTTTTTTTTAAAAATCAAATCAAATTTATAAAAAAAAATATTATATTTATAATATACTATATGAATACTATGAAAAATATATCTCAAAATAATATATTTATACTTATTTGGCAGGGAACTATTTCGGTACTCTCTTAAAAAAATGCACATATTGCAAAGGAGCCCGCCTGGGCCAAGCTCAGCATGAGGCCATACTTCCACCGGCCACCGTTGCCAGGGAAGGAGGAGGAGCCAGCCAACCACTGCTGCTCGGGAATGGAAGATGGAGCACATACAAGTGAAGCCGTGGCACCAAGGGATCCTCATATGCATTACTTACCATCTGGATCAGGGCTGGGTTTGGGCAGGCTGGCTGGGCCAGGACGCCAGGACCCAATTATATTACAAAATAATATAAAATAACTATTCTTTTAATTGGCAAGAATTCGTGCTTTTTTTAAAGATGGAGTAGTAAATCCCTATTTGGTATTATAATTTTTCATTAATATTTTTTATATGAATATAGTAAATTTCAGAACAATTTAATTCAGTGCTATACTGCTATGCTAAACTCAATTTTTTTTTGGGACCGGACGTGAGTACTCCTATATCAATCCAACATCAGCTACGTGTGGGCCTGTTTGGTTCGTTACCGAAACTTGTCAAGCCACAGATTAGTCATGCTACAATTATTCTGGTAGTTGTTTGGTTTACTGCCACAACTTCGGCGTGCTACGATTTCTAGCAGCGTGTCCCACATGTCATAGACTCATTTTCTTGCCAGACTTTGCCACAACTTTAGCTTCAATTTTATTCGCCGAATTTTCCGTGGCAGTCACAGTTTACCGAAAGTATAACAGGACAAATTGAGGGCATGAACCAAACAGACCAAACTCCCATGTAAGATGGTGATGGAGCGAAGGAACTCATTTTTTTTTTTTGGAACCGGTGATGGAGCGGCCATCGACTGCGCCGACTATGGGTGTCTGTCGACCGTCACGTAAGACGGTGATGGGGCAGCGCTATCGTCCCTTGGCTCGCAGTGGGGAAGGATTTTGTTTGGCTTTACCGAGCAGCGTCTGGTCTTCCATATCCTTACCAAAAACACAAGCGGGAAATGAGTGAGCGAGGCGCGTGAGCCGCGTGTTTTCGCGCCAGGAAATTTTCGGAGAGCTTCGACCTCATGCTAGTTTTCCTGTAAAATTAGACATAGGAATGCAATCCTAAGGAATTTTTCCTTTACTTTTCCTGTGAACCAAAGGCCTCTATAGGAATGAATCCTTAGGAAACTCGATCCTCCAAAATTCCTTCGCTATTCCTTCAAACCAAAGGGGCCCTCAATTCAGCTACTGTCTAGCTAATAATAAAGCTCTCTATTTTACTCAAAAAAGAAGAAGAAAAAATATCTGGACCGTATGCACCTACTAATATTCAGTACTTTTATATGGAACAGATGGCAACGGGATGGAGCTAGCGACGACTAATAAAGTCCTAAAGCAGTGGCAGTGCTACCGCGCGCAGCTGAGGTGGTTTGACAGTGCAATAATGGATGCAGCCGGCCTAAGGTAGGCTGCACCAAAATAAAGGCTAACAGGGATTACAAGAAGCAAAGCTGCAAAGGAGTTGGTGATATCCATTAAAGATATCTAGGGTATGTTTGGGATTTTTGGCAAATGATAAATGATAAATAACTAATAAAGTTGGCAAATTTTTTGTCAATTTCTAGTGTTTGGATTCCTTGACAAATGACAAATGGCAAATGACAAATGACATACAAAGACAATTATAACCCTAATAATTACACTCTCATTCACATGTCATGCATAGGAAGGAGGAATATGAGTGGAAGGATTTTCTATTTGCTTTTATTTGCCACTCCAAAGTGGCAAATGATAAATGTCAGTTTTCTGCTCTTTTGCTATTTTTGTCTTGTATGTTTGAATTCATTTACCAAAAAATAGTAATTCTTTTATTTTTTTTTACCAATTTATCAATTTACCAAGGGGATCCAAACACCCCGTTAGCATCAGTAGGTGACCGCAGCCTCAAGCCCGCCATGCTGCTATGTTCAAATCATTGCTGTACACGGTCACAAACCGGACCTAGAGAGAAAAATAAGCAAAAACTTGTCATTCGTCTGCACAGAAGCAGCAAATGATTCTAAGAAAATACTACTACGTACTACGTACTATGTTTTTCTTAGTATAATAAAAATACAATAAAAAGTATATCTGAAGACAAATCAATCAGTGGCGGAGCCCAAGCATTTAAGAGCTCGGGCAATTTTCATTATGCAAAGATATTTAGCTATAAAATTATAAAAATATACTTAAGTAAAAAGAAATTTCCTTTCAACATAAAAAATATTCCTTCGAAATTTGACGGGGGAGCCCGGCCTGCCTCCCGGGGTGGCCGGCCGGTGGCTCCGCCATCAATGGTACATATTTGGTATCATAAGGAAACACATAAAATGATTTAACTTGATTCTATGATAAAAATGTTTTTTTTCTGACCTTGGAGTACTACGCCCCTAACAGCATCCTGCAGCTTTCTGACGTGTTTCCTGAGGGCTAGCTGAGGACCACACGTCGCAGACTCGACGCAGTGTACGGAGTACGTAGACAGCAGAGCATTGTTAAACCCTTTTACTATAGTCAGACACTGGGGCTAACAGCCCATGATGGTGTGCGGGCGTGTTCTGCAGTCTCTTCGATCGTGTCATGTCATGTCATGTTGGAATAATAGAGAGAGCCAGAGCAATTATGCATGGAAGGTAAACCAGCGTACTTTTCCATTTCTGGAAGCTGCATCTGCATGATCCTTGCCTTGGGCCCTGGCTGGCTCTGGCTGGGGGAAAATGAAACTGAAAAATGCATGCTATGGAAAAAAAAAAAGAAAGCACATGGACGGAGAAAACAAGATTGAAAGGCTGGAATGTGGAACTGAAAACTCTCTGGCAGCTGCACGCGCGCACGTAGTACAAGGTAAAACAAAACAAAGTTGGAGTCGAAGCCAAGGAGCTCTCGAGGACGAAGGAGAAGGATCCTGGAAGCAGAAGCCAGCCTTTGGGCGTGTGTCTGCCTGTACCTGCAACTTCAAGAAGCAAGAAATTAAACAGCTGCTTCGTGTGCCTTGTCTGCCAAGCAGAGACAGTGGCCGGCCGGCGCAGTGAGCTAGTAGCTGTAGTTTGACAGTGCATTCTGTCTGCCGCTCCAGGCAACTCATGGAAGATGGAAGACGCGCCTGCACCTGCACCAAGCCTAGGCGTGCGCTGCCTGACGCAGTTGCAGCTGCAGGCAGCAGAACAGAACAGAACGGAGGCCCGGGGTGCCGTACGTACGCGAGCCGGCCGCGCTGGGGAATAGAATAATGACCTCAACACTCCTGGTATTATTACAACAAGCAGGGAAATTAATTAATCTACAGTACAGTACTGTACTGTTTTGGGTGATAATAATGAAGGCCACGAGATTTGACTGACCCCTAACTGACAGCTAGCATATGCATGCAGGCCGTCTTCCATCTTCCATGAGTGTGGAAGATGTTCCAAAAATCCAAATTTATAGTCCAAGACAAAGGCCGAGTGCTGAAAATTCTGATTCTAGAGATTGTCATGGTGAATGGATACTTGATTCCGCTTGTTCGTTTCATATGTGCACTAACAAAAATTGGTTTAGTTCCTATAAGCCTGTGCAGAAAGGAGATGTTGTGCGCATGAGAGATGATAACCCGTGTGACATTGTGGGGATCAGCTGTGTTCAGATCAAGGCACATGATGACATGACACGCACACTGAAGAATGTGAGGTACATATCAGGGATGTCCACAAATCTCATCTCAGTCAGCACGCTTGATGTAGAAGGTTTTCATTATTCCGGTTCAGATGACATTCTGAAGGTATCAAAATGTTCTCTTATTTGTTTGAAAGGTGATCTTAATTTTGCAAAGTTATATGTCCTTAGAGGAAGTACTTTACATGGTTCTGTTTTCGCTGCTGCTGTTGTTACTAATGTTGAACCTAGTAAGACTAACCTTTGACAGATGCGTTTGGGACATATGAGTAAACTTGGTATGCCATAATTGATGAAGAGAAACTTGCTGAATGGCTGCACTTCGAGTAACATGAAGTTCTGTGAGAAGTGAATTTCAGTTATGCATGAGGAGATGCAGTCTCTCGAGAAGAATAACACATGAAAGGTTGTTCCTTTGCCTAACAAGAAGAAGACCATTCGCTGCAAATGGATCTTCAAGAGAAAGGAGGGTTTAACTCCAAGTGAGCCTCCAAAGTTTAAGGCAAGGTTACTAGCAAAAGGCTACGGTGGTATTGATTACAATGATGTGTTCTCTCCAGTTGTAAAGCACAATTCTATTCGTACATTTTTTTTATTATTGTTGCTTCACATGATCTTGAACTTGAGCAGTTAGATGTGAAGACTGCGTTTTTACATTGAGAGCTTGAGAAGGATATATACATGGACCAGCCGGAAGGGTTCATAGTGCTTAGAAAGAAGAAATTTGTTTGCAAGTTGAAGAGATCCTTGTATGGTTTGAAGCAGTGTCCTCGTCAGTGAAACAAGAGGTTTGATTCATTTATGTTGTTGTACGGTTTTAAGAGGTCTAAATATGATAGTTGTATTTACATCAAACATGTTAATGGATCACCTATATACTTGTTGTTGTATGTTAATGATATGCTGATTGCTGCCAAGAGTAAGGTTGAAATCACTAAATTGAAAAAATTGTTGAGTAGTGAGTTTGACATGAAAGATCTTGGTGCTGCTAAGAAAATTCTTGGTATGGAAATTACTAGAGACATATAATCTAGTTTGTTGTTTCTTAGTCAGCAAAATTACATTAAGAAAGTTCTTCAACGTTTCAACATGCATAATGCAAAGTCGGTTAGTAGTCCTATTGCACCTAATTTTAAATTGTCAGCTGCATAGTGTCCTAGTACAGAGTCAAGAGTTCCTTATTTTGGTGTTGTTGGGTCTTTGATGTATGTCATAGTTTTCTCTCGTCCAGATTTATCATATGCTATGAGTTTGGTAAGTAGATATATGTCTAATCCTAGTAAATAACATTGGAGGAAAGTTCAGTGGATTTTCAGGCACTCAGAGGCACAACAGATTCTTGTTTGAAATTTGGCAGAACTTAGAAGGGACTTATTGGTTACGTGGATTCAGATTATGCTGCTTATTTGGACAGACGCAAGTCTCTCACTGGTTATGTGTTTACAGTTGGTAGTTGTGCTGTGAGTTGTAGGGCTATATTGCAGTCTGTTGTTGCTTTGTTAACTACTGAAGCAGAGTACATGACTGTTTCTGAGACGTGCAAGGAATTAATTTGGCTGAAAGGCTTGTACGCTGAGCTGTGTGGAGTTGATTCTTGCACTAATTTTTTCTGTGACAGTCAAAGTGTCATTTATCTTACCAAAGATCAGATGTTCCATGAGAGGACTAAACATATTGACATCAAGTACCATTTTGTTCGTGATGTTATCGAAGGAGGTAAGTTAAAGATATGCAAGATCAGTACTCATGATAATCCTGCTGATATGATGACTAAACTTGTTACTGTTGCTAAGTTTGAGCTGTGCTCAAGCTTAGTTGGTTTAGTGGATTAGTCCCAGAGGCTATTTGGCGCCAGTGGTATTTTCTTTGTTATGTTTAGGATAAAGGTGTTGATTTATGCTACAAGGTGAATTTTGTCTCAAGGTGGAGTTTTATTGAAGATGTTCCAAATTCATAGCCCAAGACAAAGGATGGACTTCTGACGGAGTGAAGCGGAGGCCCGTCGTCGGGAGGCTTGGGCACCCCGTTCCGTTGCGGGGTGTGGGGGCTGGCCCCTCGCGGTACGGTACATATACCCGTCGATAGGGTTCCACGGAGATTAAGTCATTCATTCTCTTATAAGCCACCACACGGCATTGTAACCTGACTCTTGATAATAATGAGGAGTGTTTGCTGGCTGACGGCCGTGGTTTTTCCCCTTCGCATTGGAGGAGTTTTCTACGTTAAATCTTGTGTCTCGCTGTGATTTGATTTTGTGTTTTTCGTTGTTTATCCACCGTCATTCACAACAATGAGTTGCCTAGAGCAGCACTCAAGTACCACTCCACTCCACTCCTAGTGCTACGGTAAGAATAGTTTCCATGCTACTCCAAAAAAGAATGCAAAACTTCGTTTTTCACAAGTCAGATCATAGTAAGTTTGATAAAATCTAGCTACTCCCAACATCTATAATACCAAAAAAGGTATTAATTGTTCTAAAAAAAGTCAAAAGTTTTATTAGATAAATATGCATGAACTATATTGTTTGTTTAAATAAATCTATTTAGAGACGTAATGTTTGTGCTATTTTCTATAAACTCGGTCAAACTTACAAAGTTTGACTTGTTCCAAACCTAAAATTGTTTTTTTTTCTATCACTACTATATAAAACTTAATCGAGGCCGAGGCGGGCATTTTTGATTTCCTGAGGCGAGCATCACACAACGGACTCAATGAGAAGGTCAATGTTAATCACTCTTTTACCAAGGTAGTTGTAGTGCCCGGCTCAATAAATCATTTTCTAATAATAATAATAAACCGCAAGACCAATCGGGCCTGGATCTAGACCTTGCACCACCGGATCCACTGATGCTATGGGTTCACTGGATCCACGCCTGCCGCCACCGCGGGTCGCCGGATCCACGCACTTGGAGGTTGGGGAGGGGCATCGCCGCCACCGTTGCTAGTCAGGTGGGGAGGGGCACCATCACTACCTTTGGTCAGAGGGTGGGGATGGGCGACACCACCGCCTCAACTCGTCAGGTTGGGGAGGGGTGCTGCGACCGCCTCTTCTCGTCAGGATGGGAGGGGTGCCGTCACTGCCTTTGGTCGGAGGGTGGGGAGGGGCATCGCCGCCACCGTTGCTCGTCAGGTGGGGAGGGGCACCATCACTACCTTTGGTCAGAGGGTGCAGAGGACAACATCATCGCTGCGGTTGCTCGGGGAGAGGGAGAAACTATGGAGGGAGGAGTTGCGAAGGGCCGTCACCGCGTCGTCGTGAGGAGAGGAGCCACAAGCGGGCAGACGAGAGGGAAGGCTATGAGAGAGATGCTGCTAGGGCTGTCACTTGGGCCTCTCCCTAACCCTAAGTTCACATATTTATAGTTAAAGGCAGCTATCGGGATTCGCTTGGACCTATTGGGTCTTGGACTTTTAACGAGGTGGGCCTTTTAGGAGACCGTCTCTAAAAATAGATTTACGGAGGCAGTTCTGTTGAGACTACTACCTCCAAAATTTTGTCTAGCTTGAGAATAATGATTTCTTTTTTTGATTGTTGACACTGATGAATATACTCATAGGTCCATGCTAAGCAGTCCTGAATTGTCCTACCCGTAATATATGAATTATAGATTATGAAAGTATTGCTCACAATGAATCAAAAATATAAATCTTATGCCATTCACCTAGATAATTTTTTTCTGAATTCATAGTCAAAGATACAAATGTTTGAGTCAGGACAAAGTTAAAAGCTAATAGGACATGTAAATTAAAACAGTGGGAGTAGTAGGCAACCAAGAGAAAGGAAAACAATCAGAGAGGAAACATGGGTGATTAGTAAGAGGAACAGTGTAAATGGAGAGGAGCCACGGATTAATTGTGAGAGAATAGTGTACATGGGCTGTAGGGGCAACCAAAACAAAAATTTGGGTGCACATAATATATCCTTGAAACATATTTGTTCACTGCGACATATCAGAAGATGATGGAACCTTGAAGGAAGATATCCCCTCTTTTTGCTGTGAAAAGGAAGATATGTACATTCAGTATATGTAGAAGAAATGGAACTTGAAATAATTTGCAAGCAAAATCATATTTAAAATGTATGAACAATATCTCTTAATTTGGAAAATGTATGAAGGCATCCAATACCTAATATGAGCAATATCATATATTCATATTTAAAAATCATGCAACTCTGCACACTTTTATGGTTCTGCCAAAGTCTATTTTGAAATATCACTTTCATCTAGGTGTTAGGATCTGAAATGCAAAACACTAATGTGTGTAAGAGAGTTTTTGGAAATGCTTTCATCCATTATGACATATGATTAAGTGCTTTAGAAAGCAGATAAGCATTTCCCATGAATCCCGTATCATATACATCACTATCTTATAAAGCAATTTAAACTTGTGATTTTAATAGAAGAACATAAGGGTTTAGTGTACAGCAGCAATGTATCATTTAATATGTTGTGAGATAAGTCATTTGAGTCAGAACAGAGGTTTTATGGAGTTGTGGTGGCAGGCACAGTAGAAGGTTTGATGACATTATACAAAGGTACGCAAGGTAAGTTGTATTTCTTTGGTTTAATTAGCAGAAACCATCAACCATTTAAGTATGGTATATGTAGGAGCTGCATATGAGCTACCATTGTTAGGTGAACAGTGACATTAAGGTGTTATGCAGACAACTTGTAAAGTTTTTAGAGCCTGGAGACTAAATATCACTGAAGTCATACATAAATAATTACAAAGTGTGGATGTCGTAGTCCCCTGGGGAAAAAGTAACTGATTTGAAGAAAAAATAATTGAGGATGAAAGAAACTAACAAAGATAGGTGTTTGTGCTCTAATAGGATCAGTTACAAAGGTGGGTTCGGGAAAAATATTAAACATTTTGTACTGAGTGTTTTAGATCAAGAACCTTCTTTTGTACTGAATGTGCAGCACACAATCTTTATAAAGGATTGGTATGAAACCAGAGTAAATAATTAGCAGACCAATTCAGAGTTGGCAAATTGCAGGAAAAAATATTAAAAGGAGTCCAGATATTTATTAGCTATATGTAAGCCATTCTGTAGGAGACAACAATATTTGGTCTTACATAAGCCATTCTGTAGGAGACATGGATATTTGTTCTCATCATACCGATGTACTCTGGTAATGCATACCTTCTTCGAAATTAGGCATATAGAGGTCGAAATGAAATGCAAGGAAACAGTGAGATACATTTCGAATAAATAAGAAATCATCGAATTCATCAATTCCTAATAAGCGAAGGCCTCACTTCAGTGAACACCTGGTGGGCGTCCTCGATGTGGAACTCGGACTACCCTGCGTATTGAGCTGGACGTGGGAGGAGCCAAGTGCGGAGCCGAGATGGTGCTGAAGAGGTCGTGGCTGTTCGCGTGCCGATGTCGAGCCGGACGAATGCAGGCTGGAGGAGCAGCAGAGACCGGGGATGTCGCCGGCCATGGTGATTGGGCCGGATGCAGTGCAGGACATCGCGGGCACCGACTTCGGATGGCGAAGGGCCGGGGCGAGCGGCTTTGGGCGGGTGCGGCGAAGAGGGGGGAGCAGGGGTGGAGGGAGGAGGGAGGAGGGCGCTGGGAGCGGCGGCGGGTGGGAGACGCGGGAGGTAGGCGATGACGTGGAGCGCGTGTGAACGGAATCCCTTTTCCGGCGTTGCACTTTGACGAACTCCACGGGAAGCCTACAAGCCTCGTGGGGCAGGGCAGGGCAGGGCAGGTGTAGCAAGGGGTGTTTAGTTTTCCAATGGAATCCAAAGTATTTTGGGTGATAGACTCTTCATTTTGCAAAATAAAACTAAACACTACCCAAAATATTTGATAAAAAGTGGTTCATTCTCTATTTTGTATTTTAGACTTAAGAGGCCAAAATAAAAAAATCTTTGCATTGGTTTGTGTGTCATCCTCACAATCCCATCATTGGAATCCAAAATTTGGTTAGAACTAAGCACCCCACCAAAATATTTTGCATTCTAGATTTTGAAATCTAAAATAATTGGGATTTTGAATTTTGGTAGGAACTAAACAGGGCCTAACACCGTAGACAGTGAATTGGACAGCAAGAAATTTTCGGCGACGTGGCCGCGCGAGGGAGCAGGAAATGGTGTTGAGTAATAAAAGCATCTCCAACAGATGTGGTAAAATAAATAGCTAAATTACAGAGTTTAGCTCTTTTGTAAAATATAGAAGTCCTAAAAACAGAAGAATTTTCCAATAGACTTGTTATACTCATCTTGTGTATTGATTATCGAACAAGATGACAAGCCAGATTCACTTGCTATTTATACCCAACGAGATTTCAAGGATAATATACTTGCTATTATACAAAACCAAATAGATCTGTTGGAGTTCAATTTTTCCTATAAAAATGTAAATATACAATACAAAACAAGGATAATATGTCTCTCGGAGATGCTCTAAGGGTAAAGGTAGATTGGCTTCGACAAGTCTTGATTCTCTCGGACCATATCGGAGAGACAGCAGATTGTTGAGATTTGTTGGCTTTTATCTTTTATGCTATTCTAAACTCTCCCTCCACGTGACTGTGTGTGAATTAGCAAAGTAAATTTGGTTAAACAAGCATGATTCCTGCATGAACCTTTGAGTCACAAACGCATACTCAGGCAACACGCGCCATCGCTAATAATGTAAACATATTTACCCTATTATTTGACATTTTTAATTTGTTTGAGTTGTGGAGTAGCGCATTCAGTGTGCTATGCTATCATGGTCATTAAAGTTGTGATTATTCTCTTTCTCATATTGCATAAACCTTCGTGTCAGATACGACTCCGTGACCATATCCCAGCAATGGTAATTAGTTGCTCGCTTTTTTGCCTTCATTATCTAACACAAAGGTTTATGCAATATGAGAATGAGAATAATCACAACTTTAATGACCATGATGGCATAGCACAATTTGTTGTTCCACAGCTGTAAACAAATTAAAAATACCAAATAATAGGGTAAATATGTTCACATTATCAGCGATGGCGTGTGTTAACTGAGTGTACGTGTTTGTGACTCAAGGGTTCATGCAGGAATCATGTATGTTTAACCAAATTTACTATGCTAATTCACACGTAGTCACGGGAGGGAGAGAGTTTAGAATAGTGTAAAACAAAATCAACAAATCTCACCTGATATATCTCCGATATGGTCTGAGGGAACGAAAACTTCTTGCCGAAGCCAACAATATATACTACTATATGTGATCGATGTTCTTGCTGGGGGCGGACTAGCTTATGGCTTTGTGCGCTTTGGATCTTTTGGATTAGCCGGCTAGCCTCTGAATGGTTATATGGGGAGATGGGGATCGATGGGATACAAGTTACAGCACCCAGCATGCCAGCAGCCGCGCGCGCGGAGTAATCATTCACATTGACGCAATATATGTGACTCTTCATCCTTTCCTCATTGTGTGGGCCAGTGGGCCGGCCTAATTGAGGTAATAAACCATAGAGTTTTATTATTTAATATATTAAATGGTCTTAACCCTTAATATATCAACAAATGCAGTGGCCAATTAGTGCTGGGTGCCTTCAATAGTTGGCAATTTGATTGTGGCTCTACAAGTACTGCATGTACTTAACTAGCTCTTTTTTTAAAAAAAATCAAATCGATATGCAAACTTTGTAAAATATGGTAGTACTATCCGGGTACATACAGCGCGGATACTGTCCGCCCATGATGAGAACAAATCAGCTCACGATCTGTATGGCAACGTCTTCAGAACGTCAAAGAGTTCCTCGAAAACAGTAATTCTTCAAGAAAAGAAGGAAAGAAAAAGTTTCAGCTCGTTCTGGCGAAGCTTTCCAATTTGGCGTGCAAGGCCCCTCCATTAGGGCGGTGCATATGCATGCTCAAGCGGGAGCGTGCTTGGTGCTGCGGCGTTCAAGCCAGCAAGCGGCCAAACCTTTTTTTTAATCCTTTTATTATTCAGTCTAGATGCAAACATGTATTATTCATATCTATATGTACTGCATGTACAAAAATATATACTACGTGTATATTATTAGGACGGTGACAGTTACCGAGTTTGATGGTTCAGAATAAATACAATCTGCGAGATATGATTCTTCTCTACCTCGAGGATGTCAAATGATCTACATTGCGAGATGCAGTAATAACGTCCAGGCATCGGCATGCAGGCCTTTTAAGGTGCCGGTGGGATTTGACTTGACATGGAGCCGGTACAGAGGCACAGCCGAAGGGTAGGATGGAGGCGGCGTATGAAACGCGCGGCCATGCTCATGCTGGAGCATTGTTCAGACAAGTTTGCATAGGAACAAGGCGTTGCCTTAGATGCAACTATTGTAGGTGCGACAACAACGTTCGTGCTCGTATATACTTCAAGTATATATATTCCAGGATCAACTCTATACGTACGTAGCCGGATCGATGGCAGTAACAAACACAATCTGCTAGTTGTGACTCTTTCATACATCAATTTCTTTTATGCCCCGGCTTCATCATGGCACGGCCTTCATGGTGCATACAAATAGATTGAAAACACACCACGAACCATCTGGTCCGATCCGTTTAAATCAATCTTCTACTTATAAATGTATTTCTTTACCTTGTCAGGTGGATGCCAATTTGATCTACGTCACGTGCCGCGTAGGACAGTGGTTAGTAGATACATACCGCGTAGGGCGTTTGGCATTGTCGTAGATTTGTCTGCTTGACGACGATAGTACATGTCGGTGCAGTGCAGATTAGTTGCAGGTAGAGATAGCAGTTCCGTTCCGCTAACAACGTCGGGGATGTCGACGTCGTCGAAGTAGTCGCGTCGAGGACGTGAGCGTCGACGTCGAAGATCGGCGGCAACTTCACCGGCGATGTCGATGTAGAGCTTGTCGTGCTAATAACGTGTTATAAAACTCGTTGTCGGCGGTTCGGATCTTTCCCTCTCTGTCTCTCATGATCAACATAGTAGATGAAAATAGTAGAACAAGTAGACATAAGATAGAGAGACTATTCTTTATTCCTCTTGATATTGGTGTTTACAACATAAAGCTCCCACGTATATATAGTCCTGTCAGTGCCTATGAATTTGGTAAGAGCCCACATACAAACGGACTAGGATTATGATTCTTCCTTTTCCTTTCCTTATAGGATAGAGTCCATGTGTTTTACAACAAGCTTCAAGTTTTGAGTAACTGCTTTTTTTCCTGGTTATAACGGCCATTTATGGTTAACTTTACCTTTTTAAAACATAACTAGTAAGTGAACCGCTTAATTACTTAACCCTATCTAGAACCTAACTGCCATTCTTAGCATGAATAAGGTATAAGAGTAACTCCAACAGTTTGGCATTTAGACTTGACATATCTAATTTTGTTAAAAAAAATTAAAAAACTGGTGGCCAACAGTTTGACATTTGGGCTTGACATTTTTGCCAAAGTTGCAAATAGAAGCCCCCACTTGGCAATTTGGAGACCGTGAAAAGGGGGAGGCAAAAAAAAATTCTTCTTTTTTTCACGGTGGAACACTGGGCAGCGCCTTTTTTTTCCTTCCTTTTTTTCACGGTGGAACAAGAAAATGCCGCGAAAAAAATAACGACCGGATCCACTGGTCCATAATTTCCGTTTTGGTCAAGTCATTATGGGGAACTGTTGGAGATTAAATATTTTTTGCTTTGGCATATCTATTTCAGAGTTGACAAATTTCATGTTTTGCCAAACCAAAATTATCAAACTGTTGGAGTTGCTCTAACCAGAAAACCTTGTCGAAGGCCAGAAAATATGTTCTGATTAAGGACGGAAAAAGGCATGGGGCTCATGGGCCCACTTGTCAGCCCCAAGGCTGGGGCTCCTTTCTAGCCAAGTAGGCCTCGATCAAGAAGGTTCACTCGGTGCAGGCCGAACCACAGCAGACAACCCTTGATGGTCAATTGTTAGGCAGCAACAGCGACGTCATGCGGCACCCATAGCTGCTCTGACTCCTACAAGATGAAGCCGAGGTCTGCACCCGACGCACGAAGACCACAATAGACCAAAACTCCCAAACCGACCTGTACTCGGTCCTTCTGCAACGTCCTCAAGGGGTTGATTCTGAAGCCCCCGTGCGCCAAATCTGGCCACACCTAGACACAGGACGCGCCATAGGGGGGCTCTTCGGCAAGGGCACAAGCACACAGCGCCAGGCCAACGCTCGAGAGGTGGGTTGCCGTGCCTTCCTTGCGAGTGTTTGTTCTTGGGCGCCCCTATGGTGCTCGACGCGACAGAGTAGAACAGCAGCTCGCCTCAGACCGCCTCTCCCTCTCTATCGCGCGACTCGACCAAGAGCCCCTCGTCATTGTTGCTCCCACCCAAGGGCCTCGTCACCTTGAGGAAGGCCGGACCTACAGTGTCGCGCCTATCGTGAGGACAACCTTGATGCCTATGGAGGTTAGAAATGTCGATCGCTTTCGACGGACGCGATTACCCCGACCATGTACGAAGCCTGAGTTGCTTCCTGCTCGTCGTCGTCAGCCCCATCGTTGGGCACGCCCATCTCTCAATAGTACTCATGGGTGTGGGAAGTGGCCTCAACATCCTCTACACGAACACCCTGGATCGTATGGAATCCCAGAGAAACCTTTGCTTGTGCGTGGTGCCCTTCTACGGAATCATCCTGGGGATGCAAGCCATGCCTCTCGAGAGCATCTAGCTCCTCATTACATTTGGGGACCTGTCCAACTTCTGGAAAGAAGTTTTCATCTTCAAAGTGGTGGACTTCCTGGGCATCTACAAGCTCTACTAGGGCGGTCGTGCTAGACGAAGTTTATGGTCGTCTCACTTCGCCTGCTTGATATTATTTCTTATAAACATAATCAATGTTGAGATTGGCTCACTCATAAAAAACAAGATAAAGATTTATTTTAGAAATGGAGGGAGTACTGTTTTTATGTGATAACGAAGATCATGAGTTAACTGACCCCGGCCCCTGACAGTGGCATCAAATGCATATGCAGGCCATCTTCGCCACCCGGTAGCAGCACGTACGGCTGCTTCACTCTACACTATTCAGGTTTACTAGGGCAATTCTAATGCAATGCAGCAATGGTATGACCAGGATAGTACTCGCGTCCTAAAAATAACACAAATGTCTTTTTTAACAAGTCAAATAATTTTGAGTTTGATCGAATAATACAGAAAACTACTATGATACTGAATAAGTAAGTATTATTGAATTAATTATAAACTATTTATTATAATAAACCTATTTTATACATAAATGTTATATAATTTTCTATAAATCTGGTTAAACTTACGAAAGTCCCATATGTTCACTAGTAGAGAAATGACCTTCAGTTTGCACCTTTAGTTCAGGTCATGTTAAGGTCCAAGACTAGTGTGAGCATTAGTCTCAAGTCTAAATTCCATGGACGCTGAAAACCCTCTTGTCCCGATTGGTAACACCAAATAGAACTAAAAGTAACATTAGTCGGGACTAAAGGCTTTTAACCTTTAGTCTCACCCTTTAGTTTCGGTTGACGTAACTACCAGAGGCTAAAAGATCCCCCACCTGGGACTAATGGTCCCATGGGTGAATTCAAAAGGAGAGCACCAAGGACTTGATCACATATGTTGTGTAATTGAGTTGGGTAAGGAACTATACATGAGGTAAGAGTTTTTATGTTTGAATCTCACGCATTGCCAGAGAGGTTGTCATGATTTAAATGATTTTTAGAAGTATATTATTTTTACTATGAATTACTCATACAAGATCTTATAGCCAGAGTAAGTCTCATGTCCGGTTCTTCTTATCTACCCTAGAACACACGAGGTGCTGCATTTAATTTGCACTCGTGTGATATTTGAGACTTTGAAGTCCTATAAGGCCAGTCTCAATGTGATGTTTCACCTCCCGCTTTCCTAGTTTTGTGAAACTTAACATGAAATGAGTCTCTCTCTCAATGCATAGTTTCATTGTATAGTTTCATGATGTTACCAATGTCACTCTCTTTCTTCTCTATCATATTCACCATACATTTGTTTTGCATGCATCCCATGAAACTAAGCTAAGAAAGGCTCTCAATGGGGATTTCACACAATTTCCAACGTTTCGGAAACAACGCTGTATAATTTCATCACCATGAAACCTTTTCCCTCTCTCTCCTAATCGTTTCATGCAAAAAGTGCAAATCTGCTGATGTGGCATCTCATTGAGACTGGCCTAAAGAAATCAGTTTCTTTTGGACTCTTCACCTCGTCAACTCATCCTTTCGCAATCAAGCCTTGCCTCTTGATCACCTGTATCTAGAATTTAATGAAAGAGGAGGTTGAAGTCATCTTTAATCTCCAGAGCCCATCCTTTCTCTCTTTCATGTCTACAAAAATTAGGAGGGGCTTAAGGAGGGGCTCTACTATCTTAGAGGTGTTAAGAGGGGCTCGAGTCCTACCCGCCCCATCGCTAATCTACTCATGTACTATGCCATATCTCATACACAATGAGCTCATTCATCTCCATGAGTTGAGAATTTGCATCATCTACAAGCCACTTCACTATCATGGCTCTATATCTTGCTCACACTAGTGTACGTGTGGACAAAGTACTTGTTCATCTCACATGAAACACATTAGTTCACCTAAGATTGTCACTCAATTACCAAAACCATGTTGGTAATTTCATGTTATTTATTCACAAAATAGAAAATAGTAAAACATAGAAAGGCCCTGGCTGGTACAACATGCACCATGTAGAAAAAAATGTTTATTTATTTTCTTGTAATCATATTAATAAAAAGTAACTAAGCAAAGCTAAAATGAGATAAATTAAACTAAGAATATTTTATAAATTATATGTATATATATTATTTTTCCATTCTTGATGCTCATATTCTATTTGTTCACACCATTCGTATCATGATTCAACGTACGATGCGAGTAGCTTCCACGCCACTCTAACTCAAGTCGTGGAGAAACTTGGGAATTGATGGTACTATGTAGGTTTAAGGCCCACCTCACATATAGGAGATGTTTGCAATACGAACTTATTTGTTATGACATGTGGTAGCTAGTAGTAATGAGTGTGCTCCACTTAATTTAATTGTAGGAGTGAGACTTTGGTTTGTAATGACTTTATCTCTACCTATTAAGTACACATATATGGTTTTCTAATTATGATGTATTCACATATTTGAATCATATGAGAAATGTGATGGCAACATATTATATATATATCTGGCATATTATAATAGTATGATGTGTCATAATAGTCACTGTCGAGTGTGGTAGTGTCACTACTTGTTCATGCATCCTGGTAGTGACACTCATGATATCACTATCGGTTCATACTTCCACTCGACAGTGATATCATAATTAGTGTCACTATCGGCTCAATCTAGTAGTGAGATTCGTCGCCGAGTTGAAAACCTAAGTGATAGACCACCCTCATCAGTGCTAATTATCCTCTACTAGATATAGACAATGCAAGGTCTAACCCGACAGTGATGATATACGTTTTTGTGGCGGTGCTTATTGATCAACAAAATCATGTATTTCACATGCTATCATGCTAATGGACAACCTGTGTTAAAATAACCACCATTTCTTGTGGTATTACTTATTGGTCTACAAAATCATTTATTTTTCATGTTGTCATGCTAATGGACAACCCGTGTTAAGTTTTACTATCAGCTCATCCAAGAATAGATGATGAGTCCTTGAGTATCAATCATATGGATCATAGTAGTTAGAATACAAATTGTATGTTAGATAGTTGACCTTATTTGGCAAGCGAATACAAATATATAATATAAATTTTCTTTAGGTGGCCGGGGGTGAGAAGTGCATGCTAGTAAATTAGATAAGTCATGTGTTAGTATGGACATGCCTATAAGTAGGTGGATCATGCCAGGTTGTCTACACCACAAAACATAGGTGGTGTTGGTATAAATCGTGGTTGGCTCATATATATATAGGAATAGGGCATAGTTATGCATCGCAGTGTCTGACTGATCTTGTTCTTAGTTTCTTTTCCCCAAATTAATTATTAGTGTCCTTTATGTATTTTTGCTATCATCCATTATGAGTGACCAGTGGTTTCAGATTAGCTAGCTAACGTGAGGTGTTGGAGGAATACAAAGGTTATAGAAATTGGGAGTCTCGTTGTAGAGTAAAAAAATGGATTGTTAGATTTGTAACTTGTTTCTCAATTTATTTATATAGATAGAGTAAAATATTGGATTAATAGGTTTGTAACTTGTTTCTTAATTTATTTATTTATATGGATATAAGTGGTTTGGAAAATTTAACTGAACAACAATTGGAAATGTCATACAATCCTATAAGGTTTAGTTAATACAATAAGAGCAATTTAACCCAAAAGATCCTGCCAACATCAATCGTCGTCTTCTATAGCAGTTAGTTAACCAAACATAGTCGAACTAGACTCTAGTTGAACTAGTTGGGAGAGGAGATCAGAAAATAGAAATAGCTCTAAGGATAAACAATCTCTACCTAGCTGAACTCAAGAAAAAACAAAGACAATGGTTCAAGAGGGACCATTGATACCAAGACTGTTATATTGTTCTTAGTTGTAAACATGAAACAATATATATGAAGATTGATACAATTGTTATGTTCTTCTTAGCTATAAACGTGAGCATGTATATTAATTCAATTGTTCTGTAGTTATTAATTGTAGTGATTATATTGTTTTAGTAACTTTTATTATTTACATTTATCTCATCAATTATGTGAGATAGTATTGCATTTAAATGTTCGATTATGTCAGGTGGTGATGCTATTTATTGCATAAGGCAAATATATAGTACTCCATATGTTATACAATATAAAGGATCTAAATTTGTCCTAAACTAAACTATGTAAATGTCGGTTTGAAGCTCATTGGATAAAAAATGGTCATTTTGTTTAAATGAGACACGTGGAGGCCGTAGAGCATCAGACCTACAGACTATAGTCTAGAGGCCCGTGCGTCTGGGTCCAAAGCTCGGTCCAACGATCAGTTTGAGGACAACAACTAGTTGAGAGCTTAGCTCTCTATTTAAGGCCCTTGGGCGACCATAGCTCACTCTCTTCAACATTTTACTTGTGATACATCCTTCTAGAGCTGAGCAAGCCTCTCCTTCTCATCTAGCACTTGACTTGTTCACCCAAAGTGGTTGTATCTAGTGGCACTTGGGGATCGTTGTTGCTGTGATTTTCCTTTTACTCTTGGTGACTGTGCCACCTAGATGGCTTGGAGTAACAGGATTGTGGAGCGAATGGTGGTGATTGTCTCTGGCTCCGATTGAGGTGATTGTGAGGGATTTTTGTGCCTTCCCTATGGAGACTCGCCAAAGGAAACTCTAGTGGATTGCTCATGACATTGAGTACCTTGCTTGTGTTATTTCTTACAGCACCCCTGTGTAGGGCTAAGCGTGTGGTGCCTTCATATGAACCACTAAGTGAGTGTGTCGTCACAACATCGTCTAAGTTGCCACCAAGCAACTGAACCACGAGACAAATCTTTGTCACCTTTGTCACAATTTCTCACGCATTACCTTCATTGATACATGCTTGTCCTGTATTAGTTTCCTTTTATTTGTTTAGCTAGTAGAGTAATTAATTGTTCATATCTTGATCGCTCACTAGTTGTGGTTATATCAACATAGTTGGTTTGATTGATTGATATAGAGATCATAGCAACTAGTATGCGGTGTAGGTTGCTTGCCTTTTAAAGTATATGTAGAGCAAAATTGTTTAGTGCTTTGTTGTCATCTAACAAGTTGCTCTAGTATTTTGTGGAATTTTTATTAAGCTATTCACCCGACTTCTAGCCATTTAGGGTGACCTTTCACCATCCCTATGCATTGTGTGATAGGGAAGACCATCTTATGCAAGTCAAGAAAACCCTTGAATTCTTATCCAGACCATATACGACATTGTATTCCTTGTGATAACGACCAACGATCTAGACCAGGCTTAGACTTCTGCTTTGGCATTAGACAAATCTGAGAATTTTTTAACCCTATCCTGAAATTCGCTCTTAGGAGATTCAATCTAGGACCTAAGCAGTGATGTTGAAGCCACCTAACCAACTCAGCTAGGAAACGCAGCAAAAAATGACACGATTTTTAAAATTATGAGCTTGTTTTGAATGATTTTAAATCTGATTGCACATTTAAACCTAATTTTCAACATGTGTTTTGTCAAGGAACTTTAGATTTCACTTGACCATGCATGCTGAGAAATTGCATTATAAAATACTACTTTCTGGACTAAGAATTTAGATGATTTTTAGGAATTTTGAAAACCATGCATTTGGTACTAAGAGCATCTACCAGAGACTATCAATATCCTTCCTAAATGCTACGCATAGAGATTTTGGTAAAAAAACTATCCTCCAACAGGTTATCTAAATGGTCATCTAAATATAGTCATTCTCTATTCCGGATTTTTCGCTAGCCAAATATAGAAGACGAAAATGACTCTCTAGAGTGTGTGTGTGGGATATAGAAAAACTGTTGGAAAGTGAAAAGATATACAAAACGACTTTTATATAAATGACTCTTTAAATAGTAATTTAGAGAGTAAAATTTAGAAAGACTCTTGGAGATGTTAGATATAGCATTCCGGAAAGAAGTTTGTTTTCAAAACAAAACCTATGATGTCAGATACAAGCAAAATTTATCGCTCTTGATTTTTAGCAACGCTTCTACTTGAAAAATTACAATACGTCATTTGGTTTGGATTGCTAAGAAAAAAAAAATAGCTTAACCAAAACTCAGATATAGCATTTCAGAAAGAAGCTTAGTTTTAAAATAAAAAAGCTATGATATCAGTTGTAAGCAAAATGGGTCGTCCGTTGATTTTTGTTGTCTACAAAAAAAAAGTTACAAGATTTTTTTTAGGTCTCTAGCTAGTATGGCGTGACTATAAACTACAAATACAATATATCATGCCAAGGAGGATGGCGTAACACACTGGTTCCATGTTGGCGGCTTATTACGTGAAATTTTTTGACCGTGACGCTAGCAGATCAATGACTCAGTAGAAAAAGTGCGCGGCCTTGCCGCGCATGGCTACCTTTAATTTTTTTTTCTCAAGTACTTCGATAGATGATTATGAATAATAATAACTAAATTGTTCTTTATACAATATATTAGTGATACTTTTCGTGTTAATTAGAAATTATCATTTACCCATAGTTGTATATATCAATCACGAATTCATCATTTTGTTATCTATATATTTTGAAGGATGATTTGTCTCATTTTTTTATTATATTATTTTTTTAATTGAGATATATTCATTATTTTTTGGCAATGTTTGTTATGGGTAAAGAATGATAGTAACTATTGTTAAGGTGGGAAACCAAAGTTGGACTAAAACTTAATTTTTTTGTGAAATAAGTAATATTTGAACTCAAAGCATGTAATTCAACAAGTCACAAGTAATGCTCTTGTTAGTATAATTTTATATAAGCTCCATTTATTTATAGTCTTACAACAAGTTGTTTACGATAGGGGCTATTTATAATAATAATAATAATAGTTTTGTTAAGTTTTAGAAGGCCTGTTGTTGCACTTGACATATATTTTTGGACACTCCATTACTTTGAAGGTATTACTTAAGTAATATTTTACTCTTGTTATTGAAATGGAACTATTATATTTTGGCTATATTTTTTATAGAGAAAAAAAGGGTAAATGTATTTATTAAGGACGGAAGAGCATCTTTTCACATAAGCTTAATGTAATTGGGAAATGAGAGAATACGACATCCAATTATGAAATTTGGCAGTACATAGACGTGACATGAAGAGCTTTGAACAACTCGATTTTCTTTTTTTATTTGATTTTCATATTTATCGCTTAAAACATAGGCAAAAATATATAATAAATTTTTTTTACTAAAAATGTTTTATTATAGATTCATTGAATAAATATATTTATGATAATTCTGAAACAACTTTATTTTTATTTTTTGATTTTTGGTGATTTAATACGCAATTCTAAATTTACAACAAATTAATTTATAAAAGAAAAAGATTAATAAATAAGGAAAAAATGTCAAGCTGAATTCGGCCCACTAAGGCCTATGGAGCCGGAGGCAGGCTGGCCCATGAAAGACATGTAGTGCGGTTTGATTTTGTAAAGTTTGAGGGTTTTCTTAACAAAAATTCCTGAGAGAGAAGACCGGACTGCGGGTTGATTCCATGAAAGTGTAAGAGCTCTTTTACAAAACAACCAAAGGTCGCATGATATGGGCCGTCCGTGCGCCCGATCGGACGGCCGGAAAAAATGGGTGACGTGGCGCGCTATCTGGCCGGAGGGCTCCCTGCAGATTCGTTATGAAAAGATGCGAATGCATATCGTGTGAACATAGTGGCAAGTAACACCATCACATTTGGCATGACGAAAAGAGCTATAGTAGTTTCTAGAATAGTTTGGACGTGCTATTAATAAATATGATTATTTATGGGTTTTTATTATATATGTATACTTGTCGAGGTCAGCCAACCCGATGGATTTTGAGAAAAATCAGTAGAAATTTGCTATTTGACATTGTTGGCAACACTATTATATTGACTGTAGCCTGAAAATTGCTATTTGACATTGTTGGCAACAATATTAACTGGAGCCTGATGTTTAATTGTTTATATGTTGAAGACCCTGTCTATTACTCTCTCCGTCTCTAAATATTTGTCACTATGTTTTCATACCGATGAATTTTACTTGATTTATAGAAAATAGGAACAATATTTATATTTTTAAATAAATTTATTAAAAACTAAATTTAAATATATACTAATTATGTACATAAATATTAAAAGTATTTTTTAATATATATTTAGTTAAAATCATTTCTCGAGAAATAAAAACGACATGGATTTAGAGACGAAGGGAGTATTTGGGTTTACCTTGGCCCGGCAGACTGAAACCACACTTTGTGTAGATATAGAAGCTTTAATTTAAGTGAAGCAGAAACAACTGTCGTCGGCATGCATCGAATACAAGCATGCGAAAGCCCAGAATACATGCATGGATGGGCATACTAGCATAGAGGGGCGCGCTCCGCTGCGTCGTCTCTTGCTAAGCATTTGTTGCAAGCGTTAAAGTGAGTTAGTTTTTTTTGTATATACTAAAATAATATATATACAATAACATGGATAAGTACTCAAAATTGTTGTTATGGTCCAATAACAGCCGAATATAAAGATGCACGGGCCTGGTAGAAATATTACAAACTCTTTATTATCATGATTGATATGAATCACCATACTACATGCACTTGGCGCGTTTGATCGCTGCTGGTATAAAAATAAATGAGGAAAATAAGAGAATAAAAAATCTTAAACAAATTTAAAACTAAAAAATAATAAAAGTTTTTGGGAAGTAGAAACTAAAAAAAGATTAAAAAAATATCTATAACAGTTTAATATAAAGCTATATTGGCCTCATAGAAATACTACATGCTTTTAATTGCTATAACTGATATATACTACCACACTGCATGTACTCTGATGCGTAGGATCAAATATGTATAAAACAAAAGATTAAAAATAAAAATACTACAAACTCTTTATCACTTGCTTTGGAACTAAAAATAAAAAAGAATTAAAAATTAAATATGAAAATTATAATAAAAACTAAAAAAAATAAAAAAATAATAAATGTCAAATAAAAAATAAAATAAAAAATAAAAAATAAAAATGTCAAATCGGTGAACAGTGCCAGAGGGCCTCTCAGGCCTCCAATTTATTGGAGCATGAGGGATATCTTATGCATGCTGATGAATAAATCGCCACTTGATCCACCCTACTTTGATTTTATGGCTAACGTCTGCATCAATACCTCCATCCCTATGTAGTATCGATCCTAGATATCGAAAGGTGTCCTTTTTAGGCACGACTTGACCTTCCAAACTCACATCTTCCTCATCATGTGTCGTTGTGCCAAAGTCGCATTTCATATATTCGGTTTTAGTCCGACTTAGTCTAAAACCTTTAGACTCAAGGGTCAGCCGCCACAGCTCGAGTTTCTTATTTACTCTCGCTAGGCTTTCATTAACCAATACTACATCATCAGCGGAAAGCATGCACCAAGGGATGTCCCCTTGAATGTCCCCGGTAATCTCGTCCATTACCTATAGTTTTCCAAATGGGTCAGGCACGTTGGGCCGGCACGAGCCCGGCCCGAAAAAGCACGACACTAGCACGGCACCGGCACGAGATTCGTAGTGCCAGTGCCGGCATGGGCACGGTCGCGGGCCATGCCTGGGCCGTAGGTCTGGCACGTAGTGCCGGCACGGGCACGACACGGAAATTGGGCCGGCACGATGGCGGCCCGATAATTCTAGATCGCTTGATTGATTGAAAGTATTTATGGTCATTGGATGGAGCTGCAACATTTCTACCCTAGGTATAAAAGCAACTCCACACTCCTCATTCTCATTCTCCCACCCCAGCCGCCGTCATTTGTCTCCCGTGACCCATCCTGCTGAGCACTCCCTCCCCTGTTTGTGTGCTGCTCGCCGAAGCAGACCTGCTGACCTGCTCCCACCAAAAGCTCTTGGCCTCTCCATCTCACTCCCTCCCCTGCTTGTGTGCTGCGCGGCGACGGCGACCGGAGGCACAGCTGCGCGGCTCAATGACGGTCGCTCGAGCACGGGTGCGACGACGACGGCGCAAGGCTACAACAAGGTCGTGGAGTGGCTCGTGATGCGGCGAGCTGGTGCCGAGGCTTGAGAGCAACGAGACGGTGGCGCGACGTGCTCTGCTCGATGGCACGGCGACAAGACGGCATCGACGGGCGGCACAGCATCCGCGGGCGCCGGACGCGCCGGCACGCCGGCACGGGGGCACGTCGGGTTGTCGTGCCTCGCAGCACGGCACGGCACGCTTGACAGGCCATAGTGTCGTGCCTAGGCCTCGACCTTGGCACGACGGCACCATAGGCACGGCACGGCCGGGCCACCGTGCCGCATAGTGTCGTGCCCCGTCGTGGCGTGCCCCTCCGTGCCCGTGCCAGTGCCGTGTCGGGCGGCACGTTTGGAAATCTATACCATTACCAAGGCAAAGAAGGTTGACCCTTGATGAAGCCCAATTCTAATCGGAAAGTATTACCATCGTTGGTTCGAACGCTAACCACAACATTGTTGTACATGTCCTTGATGAGGGTCATGTACTTTGTTGGGACTTTATGTCTATCCAAAGCCCACCACATAACATTTCTTGGCATCTTGTCATAAGCCTTCTCCAAGTCAATGAAAACCATATGTAGGTCCTTCTTCTGCTCTCTAAATCGCTCCATATAACTTTTCTTAACAAGAAGATTGCTTCTGTGGTTGACCTTCCGGGCATGAAATCAAATTGGTTGGTAGATACCCGTGTCCTTCCTCGCAGGTAGTGCTCGATGACTCTCTCCCATAGCTTCATAGTGTGGCTCATCAACTTAATCCCACGATAGTTATTACAACTCTGGATGTCACCCTTGTTCTTGTAGATTGGTACCAAAGTGTTTTTCTCCACTCCTCAGACATCTTGTTCGATTGAAAGATATTATTGAACATCTTGGTTAGCTATTTTTTTTTTTAGAGAAGAGAAAATGCAGACAATATGCATGCATGATACGTATAGGTATATAGCACGTAGCTCATATATCTCGTTATTAGAAACTAGTAACTGACACGAAATCGTCCAGCAGGCAGCAACCAGGTTACGCGGCTGCTGCATAGTACTGGTAGTAGGTTTCCAAAAGAGAAGTCAGTTAGCCCTTAGCCGAACTCGGCAGTACGTAAAGGCCAATTATCGTGGAGCATTCTTTAATTATTTTGCTGATGGATCCCACTAGTGTCTGGCCGGTTATCTTCTTCGAACTCGGCAGTTCGCTGCTGTCTACGAATATATATAAAGCTACTACTCTAGCTCTAGCTAGCTGCCACTGACCCGGTGCACAAACTAAATCAGCATCGCTTTAATCGTCATGAACTTTTCCCCCACTAACGTTGCTTTACTCAAGTTTTTTTTTTGACGAGATACTCAAGTGTTACTATGTCCACACAAGTGTTAGTTTCTGAGTTTCCCTCAGCAAAGCATGCCTGCTGCTCTGCCTGAATACAATTTTAATGGGCCTTGGCATGTCCGATCCACACAGGTGTCAATTTCTGAGAAAGGTGAGAGAGAGAGTTGCACTAGAGATATACGTACACAGTACTATATAATACATGGTTCTATGATCCAAAATTTAGTTGACAACCATTTTAGCATAGTTACATGGTCTAATGATCTAATGGCCTTGTTCATTTGCATAGGATTCAATCCAGGAGCTAATTCATTCCGGGCCAGGAACGAGTGAATCCGTTCATGTCACTCGTTCCAGCTTAGGATTAATTTCAGAGGGTAAAAGGTCTGGTTTTGTTCTGGGTCATGTAGACAAGAAAAAGAGAAGCAAGTTTTTGTTCCGATCAATTTTCGATTTTCATTTCAGATCCGATAAAAACGAACACACATTTTAGTTTTCATCCGGATTGAAAACGGGTGACAACAATCTACCCGGATTATGGTCAATCCGATGGAAACGAAAAAGCTATCGGCTTGCATGGAATCCATGCATGAAAAATCTATCCCAGAATACATGGCAATATGCCGTTGAATAAATCCACCCTGCATCGCGGCGAACTATTGTTATAGATTGCTGAAAAGTCCAATCGCACCAGATTCTTCCGGATGGTCAGGCAGTTATCGGAGAGCAAATCAGAACAATTTAGAGAGAACACCTTTTTCTTTGAGAAGAGAAAATGCAGAGACAACGTGATTACAGTAAGCTCCAAGTGTGTCTGATATGAAATGGTCTAGCAGGCAGCATTCTTTGGTCGATTTTGCTGGATACCACTAGTGTCTGGTTATCTTCTTCGTAGCTGCTTTGACATGTTCTCTGCATATGTCTACCTTAGTGTATCACCGGCTTAGATATGATCATGTCAACCACTTATATACCAAAGGTGAAACCATTCTATATGAGTATTATAATTGATATGTTTGATAAATTGGTGTTGCACCACAAATTATGTATATTGTGATTTTTAAAATTGCTTACATGGATCAAGGGAAGGTTCGATTGGATATGGAAAGCATGGATGGTTAATGAAGTTGATTGGGGACCAGATCCAAGTGTTCCTAACGTCCTCCACTAGGCCACCACGACACTCTGGATTCAAGGAAACAAAGAGTCCAAGTCCAACACGTTTTGGAAAGTTCAATTCGGACTGCAGAAGAGTCCAAACTTGCGACGGTTGAGTCCATTAGAGACTCATCCTAGGGTTGTAGGACGACCCCAGCACCCTTTGGTCGTCCTCCCCCCTCCTTATATTTCCCTAGAGCCGCCACAAACATATTGGGTTTTGTTTAGATGAAAGTTTAGCTGTTGCTACTTCCTTGTAGACGCGTGTGTCGACTAGACCATCCGTTCTACTTGATTCGGAACCCCACCTTCAGGTGTATCAGATCTGAACCTTCATCTCTTATTTGCATTTGAGTGCTTGTTCTACTTGTTCTTCGATTGCTTGCAGGAATAACCCTAGTGGTTTGGTTGGTTGTGATCCACAAGATCGTGAGCAACCGCTGAAATTGGTTTATCGATCGCTAAGGCGCAGCGTCCTTGGATGGTTGTAGTCGGATCGTGAACGTCTCTCCAGTCAAATCGTAGTTATCAATCTCCACCGAAAGATCGGGACACCCACACACTCATCAAGTGGTATTCAGAGCAAGGTTTCATCGGTGAGAGAATTCAGTTTGTTATTAATTTCCTATAGTCTAGAACAGCCAATAAAAATAGTAGATTTGTTTTCCCATAATCCTATAAACCCTTTGTGCCTTTTACTAGTATTACTTAGTACGAGCTTGTTGAGTTTGGTTTACATCGGTTGAGTCGTGTTGCTGGTCTTAGGGTTAGACTTTTAGAGTTTTGAGTTCTTGTCACGTTTTGGTCACTATATCCGTTGCGTTTACCATCACCATATACATCTCCACTACATCATATATTTTTACTTTGCAATCATTACTATCATATATATCCTTGTTGCACCTTATCCATCCACAATTTTATTTTTGACATCCAGATCTGATTTAAGCACATTTATATACATATTCGTTGCGATCACCACCACCATACATATCTCCAGTACATCATATACATCCCAATTACAATCGTTGCTACCATATACATCTTCGTTGCACCATATCCATCCGCAATTTTTGTTTTTCACATCCAGATCTGATTTAGGCATAAAAAAAATATGTATTGCTAGTTCTATTCTTGTTACTCTCTAAAAAGAGAGAGAAAAACATTGTCAATTGCTTTTGTTGAAATCTGATTTGTCAAGTTTCATATTTGTTCTAGTTGAGGAGAGTTGAAAAAAAAAGAAAAATCAGAAAGAAAAAGAAAAGAAAAGAACATAACAGAAAAGAAAACAAAGAGAAAGAGAAAAGAAAGAAAAGAAGGAAAAAAAAGAAGAGAAGAGGAAAAGAAAGGGAGTGTTTTGCTTGCTGTTTTTGTGCCTTTTCCTGCTGTACCGTGACTTCGTTTGTGTCTAGGCTCGCGTCTCTAGCACGGTCTAGCCTAGGACCAGCACGGTACCTCCGTTGAACAATTTCTCAACTTGCTTTTGTGACTAATGTGGTGCTAGTACTTCCTTGCACATTATTGTTTAGCCCTCCTATAGCTCCACCTATCCGGATACAGCTTCACAGGTGTTGTTGATGCGGTGTCGATACACTACTTCCAGGGTTTCCGACTTGTTCGTTGCTGCCACCTCCTGTTTTGCTTGGTAAGAACTTGTAAGAATTTGTTTGATCAAGTTGAGAGTGAGAGAATTACAGCAACCACATCCTACTAGTTGATAGAAACATAAATACTATTGTGTATGTTTTTGTTATCTCCTAATCATGGCAGGAATCTACATGGAAAAAGGAGATGATCAGGTTGTATATTCTAACCACTTTGCTAAAGATGTGGCAATTGATAGCCATGCTACTCATGAGGTATGTGATGCTTTGCTTAATAGAATCAAATCTGCACTACCTTATTTTGAAGGAAACTATGATCCTCATGCATATATTGAATGGGAGTTAAATGTAAACAATGAATTTAAAAATTATGATTTATCTGAAGAAAAAAAGGTTAAAGTTGCTTCAAGTGTTCTTATCAAGTATGCTTTACCTGACTGGAAACACCTTTGTAGATTTGCTAATGCTTCTCAATCATGGAAAGATATGAAAAGACATTTTAGAGATGTTTTTGTTCCTAGCTATTATTCTGAATTTTTGTATGGAAAATTGCAATCTATAAAACAACAAAAAAATGTAGCGGAATACTTGGAAAGACTAAAATTATGTTTGCTACGTTGTGGCTTTGAAGAAAATGATGAGTTTCTAGAACATAGATTTTTACAAGGTCTTAACATGCAAATTCAGAATATTCTTGTTGATAAACATTATAATACTTTTGATGAGTTGTTTGGTCTTGCTTGTGATTCTGAAATAACTCTAAAAAAGGATCTCACAAATACTATAGCAGCATGTATCTCTCCTATTACTAATAATTTGCAGCAAGTAGATGACAATATACATATGGACATTGATCAATTTGAGATAGGAGGTGAAACATTTGAAAAAAGCATGAATCTGGCTGCACATACACCATTTGAGAAGTGCATCAAAGGTAAGTCAGACAGTTGTAACATAAATCAAGGTGAGCATACTTTAGTAGAATTACATTTGTCCACTAATCATGATATTATAGATCAATCAATTGTGGAACCTGTCGCTGATTTTCCTTTGTCACACTTTGATATGCTTGATATTCCTTGTGACAAAGAAGAGTTGTGTGGTAATGAATTACTTATATCCATGCCACAACTACTGAATAAAGCTAAAAATTCTAAATCAATGAGTGTTGAATTCCAACATATTGTTCATGTTGTAAATGAAAAAGAAGAAGCTCAATTGTTGTCATCTTTACATACAATAGGGTACATTGAGTTCGATGATCTTTGTGAGCTTAGCTATTTGCAGAATAAACTGATTGGTAGATTCCAATTGCCATGTTCTTCTAATGTTAGTTTCCATGCTATTGGAAAATATAATTGTAAAGAGGAGTATATGGTACATCGAATTTACATTTGTTCAGTTCTGCAATTTTCTTTTATTGTGAAAAGATGTGATCAATTAGAGATATGCAATAACCATAACCATGTCATCTCGAGCTTCTCTAGTTTTATTATGAAGAAACAGGATAACAATCAAGAAGGGAAGTCCGGTTTGCTTTTACCTATACCACATTCTCCGACAGTAGTCAAACCGAGGACGGTTTGCTGTCAAGAAAGGGAGAATGATGAGACATCACATGCTTATATATGACCATGCCAACCACTTCTATACCAAAGGTAAAACCATTCTATATGAGGTTTATTATTGTTACATTTGATGAATTGGTGTTGCACCACAAAGTGTGTATATTGTCATTTTCAGAATTGCTTACATGGATCAAGGAAAGGTTAGATTGCATATGGAAAGCGTGGATGGTTAATGAAGTTGATTGGGGACCAAATTCAAGTGTTCCTAACTTCCTCTACCAGGCCACCACGTCACTTTAGATCCAAGGAAACAAAGAGTCCAAGTCCAACACGTTTTGAAAAGTTCAATTCGGACCGCAGAAGAGTCCAAACTTGCGACGGTTCGCACGACTTCATACGGACTCCGATTGGGGCATTATAGGACTTTTTGGAAAGCTTATCAAGTCTACTTTGCAATGGGTCCTTACTCGTACCTATATCTAACCAGATGCGACTACAGTCAATGATTTATTATCGAGACTTTTCTGCCAACGGTGCTGTGTCACCTTATTTTGGGCTTATGACCGATGTATCAACTTGAGTCCATTAGGGACTCATCCTAGGATTGTAGGACGACCCCAGCACCCTTTGGTCGTCATCCCTCCTCCTTATATCCCCCTAGAGCCGCCACAAACAGATTGAGTTTTGTTTAGATAAAAGTTTAGCTGCTGCTACTTCCTTGTAGACGCGTGTGTCGACTAGACCATCCGTTCTACTTAATTTGGAACCCCACCTTCATGTTTATCAGATCTGAACCTTCATATTTCATATTGCAATTGAGTGATTGTTCTACTTGTTCTTCCTTGTTCTTCGATTGCTTGCAGGAATAACCCTAGTGGTTTGATTGGTTGTGATCCGCAAGATCGTGAGCAACCGCTGGATTTGGTGTATCGATCGCTAAGGCGCAGCGTCCTTGGATGGTTGTAGTCGGATCGTGAACGTCTCTCCAATCAGATCGTAGTTATCTATCTCCACCGAAAGATCGGGACATCCATACACTCATCAAGTGGTATCAGAGTTGGGCCCTTGTTTAAGGGGATGGGAATGATGAGGACATCCTTCATTATTACCCGTTGGCAAAGACGCAACAAATAATGGGCCAAGTGGCCCAGTTGCAGTCGGGCGATGACCGTGTGAGCCTCTGAATAATCTCACCTTGCTTAGCTTGGGAGGAGAAAGTCACCTTAAAAGGGAGAGACATCCTTCCCCTATCAGACTAGTCTTTTAGAGAGATCGGGCATTTTCTTCGAGTGGGTGTGCTTAAAAACTGTTAGGATCCAGGCAACCACAATTTATCGGGTCTCGGCCAACCTTACTTGGGCCGGGTGTATCACTGAGACGACGACGACTACTACTAGCTGCAGATTTGCAGAGAAGAAGGTAAGTTTCTATGAACCATGCCACGTTCGCTGTTCTCAACAAATATAAGCTAGCTAGCTGCCACTGCTCCGATCCAGTGCACAAACTAAATCAGTATATCATAGCTTTAACCTTTAATCGTCATGAACTTTTTCCCCCACTAACGTTGCTTTACTCAAAGTGTTACTATGTCCACACAAGTGTCATTTCTGAGTTTCCTTCAGTATGCCTGCTCTGCCTGAATACAATTAACGGGCCTTGACACTGAGAAAGGCGAGAGACAGTTGCACTAGAGATATACAATAATACATTAATACATGGTTTCTTATCCGTTTAATGAGCTAATAAGATTCTGTTCGGATCTATGATCCAAAGTTTAGTTGGTTGCTAAACATTAGACCATGCATTTTATACCATACTTATGTGGTCTAATGAACTAAAATGGTTTTATTCTTGTGAGCTTGATAGTTGGTTAAAGTTAGGACGGTACTTTAGACCACATATTTGTAGCCTTATAATATAAGAGGTAAAGTGTGTAAACTTTAGTCTATAAAACCAAAACAGAGCATATCTATTTGCCTGATCGTTTCGGTGGCTGATAAGTCAGCTGATGTTATTTTTTGTTGTTTTGTTGGCTGATAAGCCAGCTGATAAGTAATGCTAAAAAAAAGTCAGCTGATAAGTCAAGCGATGTTTTAACCTCTCCCCTAGTTTAGCACACAAAAGGGTATGTCATAGACTGACTGAGTGAGGAAGAAATACTTAGGATGGATGTGGTTCTTTCCATGTTCGCAAAAAATGATGGATATGGTTCGATTAGGATCTTTTTTTTGAGAGTACACAGTACAACGCAGACACTCAACACGCACGCACACTCGCCCTTACGAACACACGCACGCAAACTCTACCTCTATGAGCACCTTCGAAGGACCACTTAATGTGTAGCGTTGGAAAATTGTGGAATAAATCCAGAATAAAGTGTTACACCCTGAGTGAGATCCCTCAACCAATAATTTTTGCCATTGCACGGACCTCTCGTACCACTATGAATCAATCAATTCCCGGGGTTTACAGGTAGCAGCGGCCTCCCAACCACAGAAAAAAAGACATGTCTCGGCATTGGGCCAGCGTGCCAGCTGGAAGAGGGAAAGAGAAGCCCAGGACGTGTCTGTTTTTTCTAACTCACGGGCCCATACCGATCCGGTGCCGAGCAACAACATTTTTCATTGCATTTCGCGCTGCCTTTATTCGCGCTGTCCTCCTCTGTCCTACTCCTACCCTTGCTCCTACTGCCTGTCTGCCCATCTTTCTTTATTTTCGCACTTTCTAGCCCATATTTAAATACACATATATCTACTTTAATCTTAAATTACTTATTAAAGTAGATTAGAATGTAACTTAGGGTGTTTGGATTCAGGGGCTAAAGTTTAATCCATGTCACATCGAATGTTCATATGTTAATTAGAACAACTAAATATTAAATAATTTTAAAATCAATTATAAGGCTAATTCATGAGATGAATTTTTAAATACTAATTATTTCATCATTATCACTCATCTCATAAATTAGTCCCGGTCTATGCAATTAGTTTTATAAATAATCTATATTTAATACTCTAGATTAATATCAAAACATTGGATGTGATGTGGACTAAAGTTTAGCCCCTAGAAACCAAACGGGTAAATTCACTTCAATCCACTCTAATATGAGTTGAGATAAATAGATGTACCTTCAAACAAGCACTTATTAATTCCCTCTTTCAGAATGTCATCCACACTGCATATCTGCCTTTTCCTTACCGGTCGGCCTTTTTTGCTTTCTTCTTTTGCCTCTTTCTTCCCTGTCCTGCTCCTCTCTTGCCTCCCTTTACCTTACACGCCTTTTTTATATAATTTCAATTCATCGCTGGAGTATTGCTTTACAATTCTTAACTTTGATCATAAAAAACTACTTCTATCACTAGTCACCGGGTTTTATTATATATTAGTTAATAGTTGCTTCCTAGCTACCATTCAAAAAGCAGAATTTCATGAAAATCCTGACCAGGGAATTTAATTTGCCACGGATTTGATTTCGTATTTCGTGAGGTACAGTTGCATTTTATTTAGCTTGTAGTACATGAATATTTCGCTTTAAATGGGGACCCAAAATTTTGGACTCTGCAGAAAAAAGAAACATATTCTAGCATTTGTTGGACATATAGTGCCGATTGTTTCCATTCTTTTTGGTTTCAGTGATGAGGTTGGGGCAAGTAGTACAAGCGCAGTGAATCCTTTGGCATCAGAGTTGAAAATAAAGTTAAGGAAATTGGGTGGAACATATTCGCTCTGTCCCTTTATATTTATTTATACTTATTGCTATAGAAAATATGAGGGGTCAATTTTTTTTCAATTGCAATTAAGTTTCTATAAAAAAATTAGTAATATTTAATAATGCTAATTATGTGTCGTAAACATTAATAGTTTTGTCTATATTTGGTTAGATTAGTTGAGTTCGTTTGATTTCTCGAGACATGAGAATGAGAAATATTTAGTCAAAGTTGAGTATATACTTATCTAGGCTCAATATATAAAAGATACTGTTCTATTTTGTTACTCTCTCTGACCTGAAATATAAGATATATTTAAATAATTTATTAATTAAGATAGTCCTGGAATTCAATTCATAGGCTACCCTGTAGTTGTACCGATAAACCTGCATTAGGAGTAATTTTCTAGTACTACTAAGGCCACGTTTAGATCCAAAATTATTTGGAATTTTAACACCGTAGCACTTTCGTTTGTATGTGGTAATTATTGTCCAATCATGGAGTAACTAGACTTAAAAGATTTGTCTCGTAAATTATAGATGAATTGTGTAATTAGTTATATTTTTTTATCTATATTTAATATTACATGTATGCGTTTAAAGATTCGATGTGACGGAGATGTGATAAAAAATTTGGAATTTTGAAGGGATCTAATCAGGGCCTAAGCTTACCCTGCTTTTCATAAAATCCGCTTCCCAGCGGCCTAAATTAAACATCTCGGTTGAAGCGTTTTCTGAAGAATCCGAATACTTGAAGTGTTCTCTACTTTCTTTTTGAAAATCGATTTCTCAACTGTGATCGATATTACTAAAAATCAAAACATCATAACTCATGATGAGAAGATAATAAGCGTTATTACACTTATACAACTCAGGTAAATCCACAAAAAAAACATTATAATTCAAAAAAATCGAACGAAAAACATCTGTCGACAACATCTGTGGTAGGCTATAGTGTATAGTCCCCCACAGCTGGTTCCAATCAGTCATTGTGAAGCTAGCTGCCCTTGCACTCGCACTCGCACTCTGGTCCAGCTTGCAAGCCCCAATCATCCAACCTACATCTTCTTCTCCTCGCTAATCATTCCATTCCAATCAAGCACCATCAATCTCCATCCAACCATCATCCAAATCCCATTTCCATCCAAAAATCACAATCTACAGACGCTGCTGGTAGGATTAATTAATTAATTAATTAATTACCTTATTAGTAGTAGAAACAACAACACAGAAGAAACCTCCAATTTTCACCTACACTCCAGCAGCCCTTTTGACTGAGCAGTGTAGTGTACGTGGCCATCACATGGATTATGGGCTTTTTTTTTGTTTTGTTGAGGCTGATGAGGCGCCAAAAACCACCGTCGTATGGAAACGGTATCTACCGTCCATCAGGATCAGGTCCACGTGAACGCCATGGGGCTGCCCACGCTGTGCTTCCCGTCCGACCACACGAGCCGCCCGAAGCCGGTGGTTCCCGACGGCTGCGACTTGGACGTGAACCTCACCGTGTAGCTCTTCTTCTCCCCCGCCGAAGTGAACTCCAGCTCCGCCGGCTCGACGTCCACACCCACGCCCTTGGCGCCGGCGAGCGACGTGGACACCTTGTACGTGCCCGCCCCGCCCACGTTGGTCAGCGTCCGCGTGTGCGTCACGGTGCTCGAGTCCCCGCCGCTGCCGTCGCCGCTCGCCGTCGAGTAGGCCACCGAGAAGGACGGGTAGTTGAGGCTGCCCACGGAGTAGGTCTTGTTCTCTGCGCACGCGTACTCCCGGCTCCGCGCCACGGCGGCGATCATGGTGGAGCTGTACTTGAGCGCGCACAGGAAGTCCACGTAGTCTCGGGTGCCCAGGTCGTACACGAGCCCCGGGTCCACCGCCCGCGCCGGGTCCACGTGCCCGGCGCCGTAGTCGAACGGCGTGGCCACCGCGCCCGTCGCCGCGTCCAGCAAGGGCGACCCGCCGCCGCTGGAGTAGCTAGCGTACGCCGTGGTCATCAGCGCCGACCGCACGGCGGCGGGGCTCCACTCCGGGTGCGCGCTCCGGAGCAGCGCCGCCAGCCCGCTCACGTGCGGGCACGACATGGACGTGCCGGAGATGATGTTGAATCCCACGCGGCGGGTGTCGGCGGCGAGTCCCGTCGGCCCGGCCTTCCCCGTCCACGCCGCCAGGATGTTCACCCCGGGCGCGATCATGTCCGGCTTCAGGATATCCGGCGTCACCATGTTGGGCCCGCGCGACGAGAACGCCGCCACCACGGGCGACGGCCGCACGCCCACCTGCGTCCCGGCGACCACGATCGTCGCCGTCGGGTTCGGGTCGGACGCCACGTACGACTTGATCGCCGTGCCTTCCTTCTCGCCGAGCCCCGCGGCGGGAAGGAGGTGCGCGTCGGCGACGAGCTCCTGCCCGTTAGCCGCCGTGTTGGAGAGCACCATGCCGGCTCCGCCGGCGTCGCGCACGACGAGGCCCTTCTGGACGCGCGCGCTGACGCCGCGGTCACACAGCACGATCTTGCCGGCCACCTTCTCCGGCGTGAGCGTCCCGGGCATGCACAGGTTCCCCGCGGTGGAGTTGGAGGCGTTGGCCGCGTACACGATGGGGATCGGCGCGCTGGGGAGCGGCGGCTTATTATTCCCGGAGGAGTAGAGCGAGACGCCCGTGTAGTTGTTGCCGTCGCCGAGCACGACGTACGCCGGGAAGTCGCGGTCGAGCGTGCCGGCGCCGACGGTGGTGATCCACGGCGCCACGTTGGAGAGAGTGGAGCTACCCGGACCGGCGTTCCCAGCGGAGCAGGAGACGAGGACGTTCTGCTCCGTGGCGGCGAACGCGCCGATGGCGACGCTGTCGCGGGAGTAGTCGGCGGCGCCGCCACCCAGGGAGAGGGAGAGCACGCCACAGCCGTCGGCGACGGCGGCGTCCATGCCGGCGAGGATGTCGGAGCTGAAGCACCCGCCGAGCCAGCACACCTTGTACACGGCGACACGAGCCCGTGGCGCCATCCCGCGCGCCGTGCCCGAGGCGAAGCCGAAGAGGCTGGCGCCAGGGACGGCGGCGCCGGCGGCCGTGGAGCTGGTGTGCGTGCCGTGGCCGTCGTCGTCGCGCGGGGAGTGGGACTCCCGGTCCGTGTCCATGGGGCCCATCGCGGCCTCGTAGCCCTTGCTGAAGAACCGGGCGCCGACCAGCTTGCGGTTGCAGGCGGAGGCGGCGTCGAATCCCGCGCCGGAGTCGCACTGGCCCTTCCACCACGAGGGCACCTCGGAGAGCCCGGCGTCGTCGTAGCTCTTGCTCTCGGGCCAGACGCCCGTGTCGAGCACCCCGACGACCACGTCGGCCGCCGTGCCGGACTGCGGGAACATGCCGCCCTGCTCGCCAGCGATGCCCAGGAACTCGGGCGTCCGCGTGGTGTGCAGCTCGTACCGCGTCTCCGGGTTGACGGCTAGCACCCCGTCCGCGGACGCCAGGTCGCTCGCCTCCTGCGGCGTCAGGCGCGCCGAGAAGCCGTGCAGGACGGTGTCGTACGCGTACAGCATCTTGGCGGCGGGGGAGGAGACGGAGCGCAGCGAGGCGCCGTACCACTCGGCGTGGTCGTTCGCGTACTCCGCCGGCATCGCCGACTTGGCCATGTGGACGATGTACGTCTTCCTCTTCTCGGCGGCGGCGGCGGCGGCCACCGCGAGCGCCAGGACCAGCGCCCGCAGCATGGCGATGCTACGCATGTCTGCCTAGGTAGGTAGGTAGATAGATGGATAGATTCGCGCGCGCCTTATATTACGATGAATGAATATGATCGATGGAGCTAGCTAGTTTGAGGCTACAAGAACGTGTGCTTATATATAAGTCCCCTGCGCACGTATGTATATGTACACAGTGAGGGGAACGAGGTGGAAGAGTGTGAGCAAAAGATGAGCGGTTGGTGGTGTGCCAAAGACTGAAAAAGCCTAGCTAGCTAGCTAATAGTAACATGTATTTAGAAAAGAGGTGAAGGTGTTGTGTGGTTAAGCGATTGCTTAATTAGGGCGGGGTCGAGGAGATAAACGAACAACGAACCCATCAAAAAGGCGCCAGTAAAAACCAATCGATAATAAAGGTGATTTGATTTGATTCTTAGGAAAAAGGAGACGACGACGAAAGGGTGGCGCTCACATGCATCTGTTTTATTGCTCGGCAAACTTTGGGACTTTCCGGGGGGAGGGGTGTCAATTGGACTCGCATTCACCGGAGGGCGGCGGATCGATCGATGAGCGACGGGGCTGGTGGTTGCCTCCCATGCTAAGTACCTGTACCCGTGCCTTATTAGCCTTTCTGGTGAGGGTGATGATAGCCTTTTATTTATTTCAGGGTGTGCCTGCGGGCGCCGGGGTGTCCGATCGTCGTCGTCGTCGTCGACGACGGATTTTCGGGGCCGGCGGGCGGCCATGAGCAGCTTGTCTGCCGGCCGGCCGCCGCCGATAAAAGTCTAGTCGACTCGCCTCTCATGGATTTGTGGAGCTAGCAACAGAGCACGTGTGCAGGGGCAGCTTGCTTGGTGTCCAGATGCCGACATGCATGTCTCATGTGGCGTGCGTAGCCTGGCGGCGTCCAATGAGACGACCAAATATATTCCGGATGAAAATGGAATTTCATAGTTGCTACGACATTCGTGCTAGTAAAAAAATTATAAAAAATATATGTAATATTTATATCTTCAAAAAAATATTATTATGAAGGAATACTCAACAAGGATCATAAATTTTAATACTTTGTTTATAGAATTTTCAGAAAGTGAGATCGACTCTTTTTTTTAGAAACAAAAAGAGTAAATCAAATTTGTTTAGGGTTTAGCAAAATAAAAATACTGACAAAATCGAATAATTTTTTTATCCAAATTACGTTTTTTTCATGACTTCGGAGATTGCCACGGCGAGATCACCGTTGCAGGTGTCGATTTCATCTGCAGACATTCAATTTGTGGTCTTTATCTACAAGGGGAGGGGTGCTTAATCCCTACGAGGACAGTGACTTTGGGTCATCAATCTCATCGCTCGTCAATGGTCGCGGAGAGGAATTCAAGGTATCAAGGTGATGAATCTACATCTATGTCATATTTGACGATGCGATTGTTGATATTCTTTCAGCGAATTGTTTTGGATTGGTTCCTTAGTGTTAGATCTTGTAGCATATCCAATGTTTTAGGGTTGGTCATTGGATTCAACATAAGGACTGCATTTTGGCTCGTATTCGAGGGAAGCCATTGAAGAAGAAGACGATGGAAGAATATTTTTCATGCGTAAATCGGGGAATGTAATGCACCAAGATTTAATATAGGTTCACATTTCCTTCGAAAAAATTTGTCGCAAGGTATGTTTGCAAAAAGAAGATAGATTTTACAAATGATTACAAAATCATGATATTTAATCATCGAGATTTGATAGAATCTAGTTTACATTGGCCATATTAGCCATTGTATCTACATAGCTTTTAAAAATGACACACACCTATAATTATGGAAATAGTCTAAAATCAACGATCTATATGATTAAACTATTTTTTTATGATTATACAATACAACTCATACATCGCAATGCACGCATACTCACTCACTTCTATTATAATGACAAATAACTAAGGTAAACCTCTAATATTCATCTAAATTACCCAATTATCCCACCTAAAGTAACTCACAAAATTAATCCAAACTAACTATCTCTATGATTATTCAAAATAACCTAAAGTAACCCTACGTATATATGGCATTAAGAGAAATAAAGTAAAGTACACCCCCCCCCCTAAAATTTGCACCTAAATTAGCCACCTCTCAACCATTATAAAATGTAACTTCAAGTGATCTTTGCCTATGTAATTATACAAAACCCTAAAGCAACACCTTAAATTTACATATAAATTACCATATTTGACAATTATAAAAATAACCTAAAGTAAATCCACATATTAAACTACCTACATGTGTCATCATAAAAATAATCCTAAAGTTTCACTATATATGCTTTGAAATTATCCAGTTTTGCTATTGTTATTGTAAAAAATACTAACTAAATTTTTGTAATTTAGTTGTTTTCAAGAAATGAAATTTGGCTTTGCTGTGGTGGAAAAAAAACATACCAAATGTATGCATGCATGATGTCTTTTTACCATTAACGCCATGTCTACATGTACGTAGGAAATATAGTCATATTTTATTTCCAAGCAAATACATATCTTAAGTAAGGTTTGAAGTAAACACGTACCAAAAAAGACATAAAAGTGAGATGAAAATAAATGTGAAAATATGAACATAAATTAGATGGAAAAATGTATAGAGTATTTGGTAACTAAGAGTCTATTACAACTATAAAAATATAGAAAGTATACATACGATGTTGCGTTACAATATGAGCCTTGAGTAACTACGATTAGCTATAGACTCTAAGTTCATCCATCTTACTTAGAGGCTTTAAACTGAGCCTTCATATCAATTCTCGCATCACACAAAAGAAAAATATTGGTATTTTTCATAATGATCAGACAAATCTTTTTCATCCATTCCGTTAGAAATTCTGAAATGTTTTGTACTAATTAATAAACACAAACAATCAATATACTTATGTTTTCTAAAATTTTAGCTTGTGTAGGATCATGGGTTGATGGTCTAATATTTCTAACACAAATGTAAGTTATGTTTGAAACTACTACTAGGGCTTGTTTGGTTAGGATTCTTCCTCGGCTCAGTTTGTTCTTCTCTGTATCTCGCTCGCTCTCACTCTCAACTATCCCCCTGAGAAGCTATTTTTAAACTTTTATTTATTTAAAATGGCTTTAGCTTCACTGGTTATATTTTTATGAAACTGAAGCAAAAAAAAAACCCTGCTTCAATATGAAGCTGAGATGTAGCAAACAAACCCTATATAATGGCTTAACTGGATCAAGAATTGGTTTCACGTTGTCCGCCGCAAGCCTACAACAGTAAATGGTGCTCATCAATAATCTTCAGTCAAATAGTCAAACTTGACCCCAAAACTTGGAACCTAATGATGACCAGGATCCATGGAAACAATTGTTGACCCAAAACTTTCTTTTAGATCTTGGTCAGGAGAACGCGCAACGTTGGGTGTTGTTAGGATGACACGAAGAAAACAAGGAGCAAATCTTCTAAGTTTGATGGAGCTAGAAAGAGCCGCTAGCTATACGGTATACTTTGCTTCTTTTGGATGGCCAAATTGAGTTTTGAGTTGAACATACCTTTGGTTTTGGTATAACTTAATGTTACAAGTGCCCCGATGATTCTCTTGCTGGTAATGGTTAAAAGCCGGCCAGGTGTTTATTGCTTTATCTAAACATATGTCTGTTCTAATATTGTTGCAACGCAATGTTGTAGTAGAATTTGTTATAGTCAACTCATCAAGAGCAAGCCTCCGGCCGTACGGTGAGTGACGTGATAGGATTTGCTTGAGGATGACCAATAACTTGAGCGTGCATGATTAAGATGGATGAAGTGTGTAAACAAAGATGAGCCAAGAAAGTACTCAACCCATTGCATCTCCAAACTTTGCATGCATGCCAATGAAATGCAGCATACTATATATAATATATCTCTTTTATTTTATAAGCTGTGTGTGTGTGCCTGGCGTGATGATGTAACCAGCAGCATGTGGACCTAGTAGATAGCCCATAGGAGGACGGGCAGCTGCCAATTTATCAAATCGGATAGCGAGGGAGAGGATAAAGAGAGCTAGGAGCGAGCGAGGAGGATCGGAAGAAGAATCTAAAAGGCAACAATCACGACACGTAATCATGATTACAAAACTTAATTTGACATCTGACAAGACATATATGTGCACATTCAGCTTGCTATTCACACATCATCTTGCGATCGAGACGCGCGCCCTGATGAATAAACAATACTAGCTAGTAGCTCCTTTCCGACCCCTAGCCATCATATCCATTCCAGAATTCCATAGCGCGAACAATAATAGAATCCAGTGATTTGTGATTTGTGATTTGTACGCTAATAAGCATATACAAATAGCTAGAATGGAGAAGCGCATGCTGCAGAGAGAAGGCTTGTTTAGCGGAATTACCTACTAGCTAGCTGAGCGATTGGTCTTGATTATCGGTGCTATTTTTCAGCGAACGAATAATTATTTCATCTTACAACGAATAATATATATAAGCATTCAACATAAGTATAAATTTCAGTAAAACAAATAGTACTTAAATACGGAGCACTGCATGTACTTGACTTCTCAGTGCCAGCAGCTTAATTAGCTTGATGGAGCTGGCTTAATTTGTGTACGGCTTTTGTTTTTGTACCAACCATACAACACACGGACACAGTCGCAGAGAAAAAGAGGTAGCCAGCCTATTAGGAAGGCATGCAGGTCATTGCGCTTGCTTGCTATGCTAGCTGGTCGTTGGAGCTAAGCGGAGGCCCCGGCAGTACAGAAAAAAGTTGGCAAAACAGCGACAGCACACATATGCATGCATGCTGATGGACCGATGATTGTTAGAGGCCGGCAAGGCACAAGCACGGCGGAATCGGTAGTCGGCGCGGCCTGTTTTGTTTGCTGTTTGGGCCCGGCCTCCAAGAACAAGAACAAGCAGATCGAGAAGTTCTCCAGGGTGTATGTGGTCCTAGCTAGCTGGAATAATATAATGTACTACTATAGTATATATAACAGAGCAATATATAGCAATTCCATATTATATATATCACGGGCTCATATATATCTCTCTGCAAGCGCGTGCAGTGTCGCAGCCAACAACAGCAGTACACTGCTACTAGCTAGCTGGATTGTATAGTGTGTTGTGTGGTGACTGGCCTGTGAGAAGGGATAAGATATCTTGGTAGCTAGCTAGGGCGGCGCGGTGGCGACGGGCATCATGTGGAGCGGAGGGGGTGATCGAGAAGAAGGGCATATATGCATGCAATGCAGCTAGCATACGATGATGCTGCATAATGATATGGACAGTGCCGGCTGGCCTAGCTGCATAATTATATCGATCATTAATTATGCATCATATATGCGTGCATGCATGTATATGCTCGTGCAAATGGCTGTGTGTAGCGTGCAGTGCATGCATGCATACAGCTTCATTCGTTCTTCCAGTTTCCTTGTGTACCCGATCGAGGCATGCATAAAGTTGCAGCATCAGGAGGCCGGCCACACGTACACACTTGCTTGCGTGTCGTCGTCGATCCAAATGGAGCTAGCTAGCTAGCTAGGTGGATCGGAGCTACTACTGTAGTACGTGGCCGGGGGGGGCAACGCACGCTTGGTGTGGTTCACTCAGCGTACGTACTACGTAACCGGCCGGCCATCACGGGCGACTGTCCACGTACTACACTGTCGTCCGTGCATGTAGGCGCAAAGCTCCAAGCATGCAGCAGCTGGCCGGGGCAGCTAATAGCTCCAACCAAGTGTGTGGGACTGACGCGCGCCCGCCCGCACGGGACATGCATGACACATGAGTCGTCGTCGTCTCTGCTGCGGCTGGTTAATAATAAAGCTGATGATGGATGGATAATGGATCATGCAATGGATGCCCCCCAGTCCTCAGGTACATACGTACGTACGTACGGTCCAGAGACACGGCGGCAACGAACGAACGCCGCTCGTTGTCGTCGTTCGTCTTCCCATGGAATTCCATGCATGCATGTCCATGTGCAGCTATATATAGTTACCCGCGCGTGCGCCGGCCAGTAGAATGACTTCAGTTCCAAGAATTTAAACGAGGCCTTAACGCCGTGTTCATCTGATCGTTTCGGTGATTGATAAGTCGACTGATGCTTGTTGTGAGAGAAAAAAAAATATTATTTTGATGGCTGATAAGCCAAGTGAATATGACGTAAATTTTTAGAATAAATCCAATTTCAAAGATCCAAACAAGGTCTTATAGTAATTTGGAATAATATGCTGGTGGTCAGTACATATGGTTCTGTATATATGGTCCTATTCAGCTACTTCAGCATTACTTGAACAAAAATTTTCTCCTACAACAAATCAACATAAACTAAATTTTAGCACAATGTATAGAATCAAGTTAAAATCTGTGCACTCCTACGTACCTGCCACTTGACCTCTCTCCAAATATATGTACTTGGACTTTTCCAAGTATATATATGTGATCGTCTTCCCGATCGATGATGGTCGATCACTCTGCAGGACCACTTTATATGATATTGCATCTGTAAATAATATCAATCATCGAGGCAAGTAACATTATCAGCCGAGAACGAAGTATATGCACATGCAAAACACAAAGCCATGATATATTGCAACAAAGCAGCCCCCGGCCGGCCGATAATTTCGTGTCGCAATGATGGCCCGAATTATATTATACTATAGAGGATATGTCATGGACGACGACGCGCGCGACAGGTAGCTGATCGATAAACTCTCGGAGGAGATCCAATTATCGAAATCAAATAATAGATCAATCGCGCCCATCCTTAATTGCATCGCTTAATTCGCAACTGTGGCTGGGCCGCTCTGTGATGTGACGGAGTTCGTTGCAGTTGCAGCACAGTACAGTACTGCTAGGACGAAGTAGCAGGTGCAGGGTCGCCGTCTCACCACCTCACCTCCGATCCAGAGGCGAAGAAGGCGCCGCCGCGCGTCAGGGCCCGGCTCCAGGCCCGTACAAACACAGCTACAGCTACAACAGCACATGCTGCGTCGCCGGATGGCGTTACGAGCGACCGTGACCGGCCGCCGGGGTCGACCTTCTTCCAGAGAGCCGTCGATCAGGCATGCATTCTTCAGACACAAGCCATCAGACGACATTCGTACGTACGGTTTCGAACCAGCTGGGCCACGCGCGGCGATTGATACGCCTCCTCCTCCCTGCTGCCGCTGATGCTGCGTGGAATCAGAATTTTGGACCAAGAGATCGAGCGAGCCGTGTGATTGACGAACAATCTTTCTTTCTTTCTTTCAGTCGTTTTCTCTCCCGTGCCTCTAGCTCTGCTGATGCTTGATGCTGCTTCTGCTTACGTGGATGGGTCATCGCATAAGTGCCCAAAACACGCTAGCTAGCCAGACAGCGACAGCCGACAACGGGAAAGCCAAAAATGCTCTCGTCCACACAGATACGAAGATACAAACACGTACCCGTGACATAGACTTGTTACGCTTTTTTTACTTCCATATTTTTGTTTCTTTCCACATATAGTACATGCTTATCTTCGCGTGGATTTCGATATCTATACTTTTGCACTTCTCTTGTACGTATTCCAAATGCCTCAATTGTTTTTTTTTTACCATCAACTAGTAATTGTTACTTTTGTGGTTTTTGTCTTATATGCTATAACATATCAAATTTACATCCTTATCTGCTTATATATATAAACCAACTATAAATTTATTTTTATATCATAATATATCATATATACATATAGCCGTTACCTGAAGAGAACCAAAATTTAGATATCTGAATTTTATTATGTCCCATACTTGTGTTTTGTTCAGCAAAATAAAATATGTTCAAAACAGGCGAGGTTTTTTTTTCCATATACCAGTGGCCCGCACAAATAGTGCAAATAACCTTATATTTTTCTTTTTCTTTTTCTATTTGATATATATTATTTGTTTTTTTACTTGACTAAAGATATATATGTTATTTATATTATTGTAGAAGCTCCCTCTCCATATAGCGGTACTATCTTTTTTTCCTATCATATCTCATATATGGTTTTGCTACTCCGAGGAGACCAAATCAATGCAACCTTTAGTTCCCCTTGGCGATCTACATTCATTGATTAGAAAACACGGTTCAAGTTTTGTACAAAATATATAGGTTTTTAGTCCTCTTTGAAATTTACCAATGAGGTACTAATCTCGGACTTGCTACCTATGTCATTACTGACTTGAATGAAGTAACCATATTATTTTCAACTCTATTCGACTGATATTATTTTAGCTTGTGCTGATTTATACAGCTGGTTTGTTGTGAGAAACACTGTTTCACAGCTGGTTTGTAGGGATTAAAACCAACTGAATAGAACAAGCAAATAAGCCAGATGTGGTGAAGAAAAATCCCTGAACATTGCCCAATGTTTTGCTCGTGAGGCATCCAAAGCCGATATGATTTTCATGATTATGTCATAGTATCGGTCGCGAGAATATGTATGTAGGAAAATGGGGGCCAATGTCGATAATGACCACGCCAAACTCTAGGAAGACACTTTGGCAAGTTTACCAGGATAACAGAAAAGCACCTGAAGATTATATGTAGGAGTAAGACAACTACATGTTTTTTTGTTGAGCGGAGAGTAGGACAACTACATGAGTCGGTCAAAATGGCTATCAACCGTACGTTAGCCTATATATATATATATGGTTATGTGTTGTTTTTATGATGAGAGTTTAAGAGCACAGCCCAGTGGGCCTGCATTTAGTAAGTCTCACATATTGATAACCATGCTTTTTTTTAAGTCTTGTTAGGAACTTAGGATCCCATGACCTAATAGTTAACTGCTTAAAATTAGCTCCAATGGATCCAAACACCTCACCTGATAGGCCAATTCATAGATCGAAATAAACTATTATCTAGATAATGAAAAGTTATTTAGATGACACTATTTTCCTAGTACCACTAACTATTAGCTAGATGGTCTAAACGGAGTTCAGGTAATATGTAGCTCCTCTAGTAAAATTTGCATCTCACTATTAGCTGGTTCTCTCCAGCTAACCGCTAACAACTAGTTATATATAGTTGCCTGAATCTAAACAATCTCTTATTACAAATTTTGTTTGTAGATGTTGATGGAAGAAACTAAATGGTGGGTCCTCAACTTGTGATGTTTTTCCCTTTATTTATGAGAAAGAAGATGGTTGATTGAAAGGTATAATAATCCAGCTTGTCATTATCAATTTGGATGCTTGTCATTATATAGTGGCTACTGTATACCTTGATCTAACTATTTTGGTTAAACTTGAGATGATTTGACTTTTTAAGATTCTTGGAACGTCTTATAGTTTATAGTTTAGGATGGAGGGAGTATCTTTTAATTAAAAATGGTCTATTCTTTCTAACTTGTTTTCAATACACTAGAACATCAGGCGCCCTTTGGGCGCCCTTTGGGCGCCCTACAATAATTTGAAGAAAAAATATCACAACACGAGCAAAGCAAAGATATCATATCACCTGATACATAGCACAAACCATGAAACATTTGCAAACAACACGGGTTGTATTGCCATTGCCAACCGTTACGGTTCTATTCACTGCCATAGCCATGATGGTTCTATCCAGCCATACAGTACATACCCATCAATTAAAGTTCCCAATAAGAATTCATGACTACTAAACACTATACAACATGTACCTTAGAATGTCGATTCAAATAGATGGCTATCATTAGAGTAGTATATAATGCTATAGACAAACTAAAAAGAGCGGTGAACTTCAGTTGCAAATGAGCTTTCATATACATGTAAATCATTACTCCACGAAAGCCGGTAGAGACAAAAGCACCGTGAACTTCATTTTGTTGATTAGTTATCTTCGATTGCACTGTAAACAAGAGAGGTCAAGAGTTATTATGTTTAGGGGGGCCAAGAAAATCATGTACACATGTAAAGTCAACAACTTTCAACTTGTCTAGGCATGTGAGGTAGAGAGCAACCAAGGAAATTCAGGTACACATCTAAGGTCAACAACTTTCAACTTATCTAAGTGTGCGAGGCAGGGAGCAGTAGCAACCAAAAAGAAAAAATGTGGAGCAAGAAAGCATAAATATATAATCTACGAAATTAACGGTGCTCAGGAAAATGAGTGTATCAAGCTTAAAAGAACCTATTTTCATGCATGCAGTTTTAGTTTGGTTCATGCATGCAGTTTTAGTTTGGTTCAGTTTAGCTTGATTCATCTCCTTGTGTGGAGATCTCTTCCCCTCTGTTTATACAATTAAAAAAGGACTTATTTACTGAACTTGAACCATGTCACTGAAGTTTTTATGGCCCTCTTGTAATTTTGGCATGTCACATTTGTACTGTCAGTTATGGAATGAAAGTGTGTATGCAGGGTGTGGGCAACTAACTCTAAGCTTTATGTGTAGTTATTGCCAGTTTTGTTTGAATGAGATCTCTAAGGAAACATACTTCATATATGGTAGTTATTTGAAGATGGAAACAAACTCTACATATAATCTAGAGTTAAAGATAGAACTCTAGATACAGAGCAATTTCATCTAGAATGTTACTGAAAATGAGTTTCAGCTTGCTCACTTGGGTCTTAAATATGCTAAATCAGACACATGAGCTTGAATTGTTGTAGGAATATTCTTTCTACATCTATTAGTGTTGCTGGTTATCATTTAATTGGTGTATGCATGAACATAGAGCCATAAACCAGAGCAAGGAGGTACCTGGGCTTTGCAGTAGAAGCAACACTGTCCGCACACCCATTAGCATTATCATCCATGGTATCTTCATCAGAAAACGTTTTTTTACAATACACAAAAGATCGTCATATTTCTGGGTGCTAAAATTCTATCCAGTGTCTTATTCAAACAGACACAACTATAGATTCTTATTAGCAACATTGTTTTCAAGCTGAATGCACTAAACAACTTTGCTAATGAGGTAAGAGTATGCACAGCAAAGCTCGCCACAAATGAATCACCAACAGCAGTAGGGCAATATATGTTTCAAACTTATGTGGATCAGTTGCAAGGAATGGACATATAGCTTTTTTCAGTCCATCATTTATATGTCAAGGAAAAAGGTAAAATTGTATCACGCCTCATCATACAAGCGTGTCAAATTCTTTTTGTGTAACTACAACATTTTATTTTACAAGGAAACCACAGAAGACCCTCCATAGTTGGACCCAACAAACAAACTCTACAATTAGTTTGTTCAGGCAGTCCACTCATTAAACTACCCAAACTACATGTGCTATTTCCCTCTTGCACTGATCAGAAGGGATGCCCAAAACAAGCATTTGCAGCTTGTAGAAAAAATAAAAACAGAGGTTTCATCACCTCTGATCAACCCAACCATAAACTATAAAGGGCAACAGGAGAATCGCCAAATAAAAAAAAAGTCTGATCAACATCACCTGGAGACAAATGTTGGTGCCTTTGGTCCTGTGATGTTCCTCCCGAAGAAAAGGAATCCTGCTATCAGTTTCTGCACAAGAAAGTTGACAAGCCAACAATGTCGTGAACAAACAAGACATGAACAATAAAAGTACACCGGAAAACACACAAATCCCATGGCAAGTAAATTAGCAGATCGACCAAGTAAACTCATGCAACCGAGAAAGCGACATCTTCCCACCAAAGATAAAATCCTAGATCACAGTTGCAGGCAAAGCAAGGCAACTCATTATTAAGAAGTATAAATCACAAAGCGTATCTTCATTTTTCATGACACCAAAGACGATCTTACAGGCACTCATTTCCCATTTAGACATGCTGAGCTTCATGAAAATTGTCAGGAAGTAACATCTCATCACTATTTCTAGTGAATAGGTCGTCATGGCCATTTTATATTACTGATAGTAATAGCAGAACAATGGGACTGAACAAAGTCCAAAGAGAATCAGTTATCCATAGATACTGTTGGTGCTCATCCAACCCAAATTCATATATTGTTGTGCAAATCCTGAGAAGTTAGATGGCATAAGGCACTACACTTAGTGAATCAAAGCAAAGAACTGCATCCGGTACTGAAAGCTAGGAACATAAATGAGTCAATACGAGAGGAGGTTCATAAAGTATCTCACATCTTCAAAAAAAAAGCATTGTCAAATTTGTCATCAACATCCTGTTCTTCCTCGTGTTGGCATCGTTTACCGTGAAGGAGGGGATGTAGCAACATGTCAACAACTGTGCCGCACAACAGTAAGTGCACGGTAGAAGTTAATTGCAAAACTGCAAAAGCTAGTAGCAACCTGAGAACGCCTAGGACGGTGGTTGTGTCGCTGTACCTCTAAGATCCGATGGAATCTTCTTGTACTGCAGAATAAGGAGATCCTCATCCATGGTCGCAGAAAAGAAGCCATATGATGGCGGGTATGCCGCTATCCTTCACGGATCAAGGGGGAACATCAGAGCTAGGGCTGCTATCCACAATGAGTTGTCACCGGCAATTAGATCCTCAGCATCCACCGTCACTACCAGGGTCCTCTATGACTCTGACAAGGAATCCCGGAGCCGCCGGCCATCAGATCCGCGGCCGCATCCACTGGATCCTCCATGACCACGACAAGGAAGCCCAAGCTGGGGTCGCCAACTTGACGAGACCTCGCAGCCACGGGCGGCCGGGACCCTCGTGAGCTCCGCGCCATGGATCCATCGAAGGCTAGCCGTCTCTCTGGGCTGCCATCGCGCTCGGGCTCGCCTGGCAGCGCCTGGCAGTCGGGAGAAGAGAGGAAGGAAAGAGAGGGGAATGAGAAGGGGATAGGGTTCGGCCCATTGTGGGGATGTCCGCAAAATGTCCCTCATGGGTGTTTATGCAAAAAGAGGCGATTTTAGATTTTCCTCTTCTTCGTGTTAGAATAAAATTTACAGTAAGGACTTATATAGAAAAACATATAGATGTGTTTACTGTTTATGGACGACGAAAAGGACGGTGGGTTATTTTATTCGAAGATGTGGATTTATTTGCAAAACAGACAGCAACACGTGCCACCGTGCGGAGTGGCCACCAATGCTCCGAATTCTCTCCAACGAGCAGAATGGAGTGGGTTTTAAGATCTGCGACTAGAACATCAAGCGCCCTTCGGGCGCGCGGGCGCGCGCCCTACAATTTACAAATCAGAAGCTACTATACTATCACTCTAGGTAGATACATACATAATGATTTGTAAAAAAAATAGAAGCTACTATACTATCACTCTAGGTAGATACATATATAATTGTATTCAAATAGAACGCCCTTCAGCATCTAAGATGAAACATATTATATACTAACAGATATATCACACAAATTATGAAACAGTAACATAACCTCCATATCCTAATTTTAAAATAAAATGAATTTCGTATGGTGTTCTAAATCAACTAAACACGCAGATAATTTTCAATCTTGATGCCATGAAACAGGTGTTATGTACCTCAAGCTAAGATCATTTTCTTATTATGTTCATAATCAAATTATGAATACAACTGCACCATATCTAGTTTACTAATACAACAATAAGTTTTTCAATGCTAAATGTGCGATGTTGAGCAGCAGGCATCAATGTCGTCTTTTAGCAACATGCAGATCAGCTTGGGGCAGTGCAACTCTAAGAAATTGAGGCATCGTCAATGTCGTCCTTTGGCAACAAGTAGATCAGCTAGAGTGCAACTCCAAGGAATGCATGTTCAAGATGAATAGCCAATTCATAGAGCTATCTTGCCTGCAAAGGATGCAGTGATATTTATATCAGCACAATAGCTACTACAAATGTGCAACCTACATCCTTGAAGGAAAAATCTTGTCTGATTATAGTCAAGTCATATAGCTAATAGTTGCACTTGTTACATATAACCATTTTCAGGGAAAGCACAAAGAAATAATCATAATAAAATAACCAAATAAGTGAAGTATCTCATAGTTTATCATTGTCAGATTATGATTTGTCAAATCTAGAAGTAAAAAACATGAGAATTCTTGCTTTACAGTATCATTGCTAACATCATGCCTGTGAATGTTCTTGTACTTCATTATTAAGCAATTTCGACCAAATAGTAATTCAGGATAAGTGTTATTTAACAAATGATTAAATTGTATAAAGTAAGAAAGCACAGCTCCTGTACTACACAATCCATTTGTAATGTCAACATCAGGCACCGTGACTACTCTAACATAGCCTTTCATCAAGCTCATTAACAGGTATAGAGTTTGCTACTGTGAGAAAGCATTATAGTGGGACTACCATACTAATGATAATCCATAAATGATACTGAAAAAATGACAAATTTTATCGAAGGAATTATGCACTATGCACCACATCCGATCATTCCACCAATGCCATTTTTTGGGAGATACGCATGTTTATCATGCTAACAGTCAAAGAAATGCAACCCATTATCAAAGCAACATTGCAAATAAATCTAGGATTGTTTAATACATCATCATCAGTGCCTGCAAAACTGAAGAAAAGAAAGGAACCATTACCGGCATATGCAACTTTAATCAGGATTTGTAGTATGGCAGCAACAAAAATTTTAGAAACCCCTAAGGAGGTAGCTATCCAAAAGCTTCAAAATGAATCTCCAAGTGATAGAAGGCTGTTTTTATTTGCAGGTAATTATTCTTAGCATGGATCTTAAGGCGAACACCTTGAATATGGCATTTGGTCTTCCTGTAAGGCATTGCATCAAACACCTTAAGCATCTGTACTGTCCACCAGCAGGTCTCGAGGAACAAAGGGTAAACAAATATCAGATTCAGGGTCACCAAGGATGATGCTAGCAAAGACCTTAGCTTAAGCTGGTACCTTAGCAGGATGAGTGTGCTCTCTTGGCAAGCGTTGTGCCTCGCGTGCTAGCTTCACCGACTGCTGCCCTCCTTCACGGATTGAGGGGAAGGTCGGAACCTAGATCTCAGTGCTTTGATAGAAGAACGCGGTGGAGAGAAGATGTGTAGGTAGCTATTAGATTGGACTAACAGAGCAAGAAAGCAGGGGTAAGAAAGAGATAGCATCTCACCATCGACACCGTCGCCGAGCTCGTTGTCGCCGACCATCAGATCCTCAACAGCCGTTGTCACTTCCAAGGTCCTCTACGGTGCTGACAAGGAAGCCTGGACCCACCGGCCATTAGATTCACGGTCGCATCGACTGGAATAGCGAAGAAGGAGATGCTCTCGTCTCAACTCGGCCCAATACAGCGACTCGACCCAACGTGAAGCTGAGCGGACCTGAATGGATGAAGTAGCACAAATGTATAGGCGAGAGAAGGAGACGACAACATGTAACAAACCTGATTTTTCTCAAAAAAATGTAACAAACCTGATAAACTACGAAACTAAATCATTCCTCGTCCTATACTGTTTTTCCCGTCCTCCCAAATCCTCCCCTTCCTGGTTGATGCTAACATTTGATATCAGCTTCCAGATCTCCCATCCTGGACTCTAGTCTTCTTCCCCACCCCCACTACACTCGTCTCCAGAGATATCGAGGTGCTATGGAGCCGAATTTCAAGCTTCTCCTCGACGAGATGTCAAACCTCAATCGTCGTTTCGTCGAGCAGGGTGACCAATGGAGCCGCCAGTTCTCCGACCTACAACGCGGCTTGCGGATCTGGAGCGCGGCCTTGCCGACTGCTCCACCTCCATCGACGCCCGCGTCGACGACCTAGCAACTTCGCATGCCGCCAGCTACGCAGCTATCTCTCGCCGTGGCGTCGTCCTGGAGACTGCTCCGGCGGTGTCCATCAACCCTGTTGTGGCGAGCCGTCTCTCAACCATTGAGGCCAACTACGCCGACCCATCTCTAGGCTGGCGTAGCCCTCGCGTTCGAGTTCGCCTGGCGGCGCCTGACAAGGCTTCGTAGGGAGGAGAAGACACAGGGGGTGGCGGCGGGGGAGGATAGACAGAGAGAGAGAGGGATCGAGAGGAACGACTAAATGAGAGGGAGGGTAGGGTTCGGACCGCCTTGCGCTAGAGTTGGGTACGCCGAAGCCGGGGGTTCTTCGCAAAATGTTAAGGGTATTTTTGCAAAAACGGTGAGTTTGTCGAATAGTGTCTTCTTCGTGTTGAAATAAATTTTACATGAGGGGCTTAGTAATAAAATATCTAAGACATGAATACTGTTCATAGGAGTCAGGATGGATCGTGGTTTGATTTCATAAGTAATAGAGGATTTTTTCGTAAAATGTATAAAAACGCGTGTCAACCTGCCGAGAGGCCACCGATGCTTCGATTCTTCTGATGCGAGCAGAGGGCAGTGAGTTTTAATAACTCCGATTTGAAACGGAAGCACCGGTGGGCCGGCCCGTTACGTACGTTGAAGGCTGATGAAGGCAGAGCTAGCTAGGTAGCCGTGCAGGCAGTTGAGCGGATTGTTGATGCACCGGTCGCCGGATCAATTAACACCGCCTCGATCATGCAAAGGCATGGCATATGAGCTTTGACCTGGGTTTCCACTTCGGTCCACTGCACGTACGTACTGCATATATAGAAACGACCGTGGATCGTTCAAGGACGACGGATCTGATCGAGCAGCATATAGAGTCGACTTGCTGCTATTCAACAGACAAGACGACCCTGCCTTCTTGGCGATTGGTACAGTAGGTCGAAAGTGTGGTCGTCATTGACACTGACAGAAATGGTCTTCCTGCTACTTGACTGACCAGCAGCACGGGTATCACTTCATCTCAGCTTCCATGGCCTATATATATATATATTTGCTTTCTCGAACTCTAGATTAAGGGCTCGTTTGGTACAACTCTGCTTCACTAGTAAAGCTATTTTTTTTAATATAAAATAGCTTCATGAGCAACTCTCTAGGTGAAGTTAAGCTATTTTGAAAAAAGTGTTTGGCAAAATAGCTTCATCAACAACTTTATGCATGAATATGAAAGAGAAAGGAAAGAGAAAGCTGTGATAAGCTACTATTTTTAGCTTCATCCCACTTCATATCTTTGTGAGAGGAGAAGAAAAACAGCTTCATGGATAAAGTTGTTTTGGAAAGAGGTGTTTGACAAAAAAAACAACGTATAACAACTTCATGAAGCTGTACCAAACAGGCCCTAAGTCGTACCAATCTAGTCTAGGTCAAAAGTGTCTTTCTAACACAAAAAACTAAACGGTTTGAAAACCGAATTGAACAAAGTACAATTCTAAAACTTTTTTTTCTAAATTGTAAGTCATTTTAATTTTATCTTAAATATTTTTTTTTATCTTTGATTCAATTTATAGATAAATACACAAGATTCTTTAGATACAAATAAAAACATTTCAAAAGGACATTTAATTAATTTACTGTAGATTTTAATCCTTTTATAAATTTAATAAAAATAAAAGAAAATTTATATTTCTGATAAAGTTATAATGACAGAATTTAGAACGGAGCGGCGCAAATCAATTTGCAATTGCTGGTCCATTATTTAGTGGGCTTGTGCGGCCCAAATCCACCGTGGTGCTCCTCAGCCCGCATGGCCTCGCCCTGTCACATCTTGTCCGCAACGGCTACTTTTTCCCCGATCCCCTCCCCTTCCATTTGAATACCCCAACCGGACACCCTCTTCGCGACCTCGCCTCCCCGACCAGCCTCCCCCTCCTCTCCCACCGCGACGACATGGCCGACGCCTCGCCTCCCGCCTCCTCATCTCCACCACCTCCCAGCGCAGCCGATGGCGAAGGGGGCGGGGGCGGGTGTGGCGCCGCCCGCTGCTCCTCGCCCACGCCCGTGCAACGCAGGAGGACCTCCCCCAATCGCAGCGGCGGGAGCGCCCGCAAGGTTCGCTCGCCCCATTCATCTTATTTTGTACCTAATAAGGGTTTGACGATTTCGCTCTGTATGGATCGTTGGGTTCTCGGTTCGGGGCTTCGCGCGGTTCTTGTCGGAGGAATCGAGGTCGCTGCTTGGGCTTGGCGTGCGAGCGGCGGCTCTGGTTTCGGCTGTTGAATCTGCGATGCTGGATGGAGCGATGGAGTCATACGATTTGTTTTGTCCAAGTCCATCCGGTTTCTATCAATTATTTGGTCTCGGTACAATTCCTAGTTGCTCGAGATCGCTACTCAAATGTGTGGTCAAAACCCTATTTCTGCTCTGCTAGGCGTCTTCCTTGGTGATCTCGTATCCATTTATGCAGGAACGCCTGTAGCTTACAACCCGATGGATCAGTTTAGATTATTTGATGCGCTATTTATACAGACCATTTTTAGTCATTTAGGCCTTAATTTCTTAAGACAAGATTTCCTGTGGCATGTTAACTGATATCGTCATGTGGTTTGGACTTTTTACCAAGACTAATTTAGAGATGGATCATATACGGGTCGGTGTGAATGCACACTTCTTTTAATTTTGAATTCAAGTTCATGCACAAAAGATTATGTGAGCCATATACCCATGTGTCTGTATCAGTTATGTGGTTGCAACCACTGATATTTTTCTCATCTCAAAAGTTACGTAGTTGCCTTGTTACTGTCCCATTCCTTAGCCTCAAACGTGGTTACATCATTTAGACATGGAGCTCAATATATATTGAGGTTAGACCAATATATCTCTAGAATTGGCAGTGTGCTGTTTTAACTTAGTTCTTTTTTCTCTTAAAAAACAAAGTAGCTGTCAATCAATATGATAAATAAAATTTATGACAACCATGAAAAAAAGTGTTTCTATTATTGGAGTAGTCAACTGTTGCCAGAAAGTACTATTACTAACTTTGAAGGTGTAACCTTTTTCCTTGTTTCATGTGAGATACTGAGATGTGCCACCATATACTACAATTCATGATTATCAGATTGTGAACTGATTAAACATTTTGTCTGACTCACCTCTAACCGATGACTCATTCAACTTATAGCCTACAGAAAGTCAGTAGAACAAAACTTCTGTTCTAATTTCAAATACTTCCATTGTAACCTTATGATTGTTAAAAGGTAATACATATTTCTGCTTTGGTTCGTGCAGAGTCCAGGATCAAGAGATTTTGGAGGAGGTTCAGTTTTAAAATCTGTGAATAAGTCAACATTGCTCTTCAAGAAATCTAGGAATCGCAGAAGTGGTTCCCCTAACAAATGGACCCCTCGGAAGAAGACTGAATCATACATGAAGAGAAAGATCAAGCATCTTCAGGTACTTGATAAATTATGTGATGCTTCTCACTGGTCAAGTACATGAGTATGGATTTTCAATATTTTCTAGTGCCTTTTATTGCATTACAAGATTAGAAAAAATGCAATTTAAATTATTTTTCTATTTGAATATTCTTTTTCCCAGAGTTAAGGCAAAAGAAAAAGGAGCAGGAAAAACAAATTTTATAAACTTTTAATAGTATGAAAAATAAAAGCTCTGTCTTTCTGTCATCTGTAGGAAGCTGATGGAATGACTGCGTCCCTCCATGAGACTCTGGGAAATGCAAATCCTCACTATACTAGGATGGCAAGGGAGAAGATAGCAGCGAGAGAGGCAGCCAGAAAGGCAACAGATGCTCGCAAAGCTGCTATGGTTGAAGCTTCATGGTGCAGAATTCTTCGAGCAGCCAGGTGAGATTACTGCCTCATTCTTTGTCTCTTTGCTGGACCTTGATGCATTCATTCTTTAATCATGTTGATTATCCTTGATCCCTTATTTTATTTTATTTTATTTTATTTTGCTACAGGATCCAAAATAAAAATGCTGAAGAAGTTATGGAGAAGGCCATGCTACGTGCGACTGAAGCATTCGAGGAAGCTCGAGCAATGGGTGTGATGATGTATGACAGACCTGACTGTCCACATCAGCAGTATGAGGTGGAATCATCGCATACTGGAGCACAATCAACCCTTAAAGTTATCGCGTCATTTCAGACAGCTTTTCAGGTTGATATGGAGGTTTCTGCTGCAGTCAAAAAGGCATTTGTTCAACTTGCAAACTCTCCAGATTCAGCAAAGAGAGAAGAATTTAAGGAGCTATTATGGAAATTCAGCCAAAATCCTGATTTGACAGAGACTGGTGAGAATTCTGAAGATAAAGAGCAGCTGGTTGACTGTAGCAATGAAGATACAATTGTGTTGAAACTCAATAAAGAAAACATCAGCAGCATCTGTGTTTCTTCTGATTTCAATACCACAAAAGTTAAACAATCCATAGATGTTGTTAACATTATGCTTGAAAGGCTAAAAGCTCTTCATGAAGAGGAGCTTGCCTCCTTATCAGTCATTGTAGCTACATCTGGCCTTAATGCTGCACTTCAAAATGAAAGAAGCAAATATCAGGAAACAGGCGCTGTGAACAACATTGGTGCTGGATCACTCAGATCACAAGCAAGGAGGTATTCTACTGCAGCGAGTTTTATTGGTGTCAGAGGACCAAAGAAAGAAGTCACTTCTGAGTTACCTAGTCTGGATAAGTTCTTGGTGAAGCATCTTTCAAAACTTGAAAGAGAAGTTCAGGAGGCAAGAGAAGCAAGCAGAAAATCCGCTTCAGTAAAGTCTGTCACACAAGGTGCTCACAGCCAATTTACAGGCAACAATGCAAAGGCGCCAGAATCAACTTCAGACCTCAGCAGCATTCTGGTGAAGCATGTGTCTAAGCTCGAGAAGGAGATCCTGGAAGCAAAGAAGATCAGCCAAAGAATTCACCAGGTAGAAGGAAGTGCCGAGGATGCCAAATCAAATGTTACCATAAATGCGCAGTCAAGAAACAAACAATTGGAATTTAACAAGATTCAACCAGAAGCTGAAAATAGCTGTGATTTAAAGGGAAGCTGTGAATCCAAGGGATCCTGTAAAGACAGCAATCACAAAAAAGATAATTATGATTGTGTGCAAGAAGATAAAGAGAACAAAAATTGGTATCCACATCAGTTACCACCCTCTGGTGCAAAAGGCAAACAGGGTGGCAAGAGGTTAACTCGAGTTGAAGCTGCTAGGCTGGAAGCACTTAAATCCTTTTGTACTATAGATGGCAACACATTAGATACTGGCCTGGACAAGATCTTCATTAAGCCAATCCATAGATTGGAGAAGGAAAAGAGGGAAGCACGTGAAGGACAAATCAATGTGCAGAAACATCCACAGAAGCTTGATCAAAGCGTAACTGTGACAGAGGGCTTAGATGATATCTTAGTGAAGCATGTCTCAAGGCTGGAAAGAGAAAAGATTGATTACCAAAAGAAGGATGCACTGGGAGAAGGATGGGCCAATGTGCAGAAACATCCCCAGAAGCTTGGTCAAAGCGCAACTGTGACAGAGGGCTTAGATGATATCTTAGTGAAGCATGTATCAAGGCTGGAAAGAGAAAAGATTGATTACCAAAAGAGGAATGCACTGGGAGAAGGATGGACCAATGTGCCACATGATCAGCGGAGGAATGACAACACTGGCAAATCATCTGATAGTTTAGATCAAGTCTTAGTGAAGCATGTCAGTCGACTGGAAAGGGAAAAGATGGAATATGAAAAGAGGAATGCACTAGGAGGAACCAGTGTGCAGGAGGATAACAAGGACATACACTGTAACAATGATGCAGCTTCTGACAGTTTAGATCAAATCTTAGTGAAACATGTTTCCAGACTTGAAAAGGAGAAGATAGAGCATGAAAAGGACGGTGGTATGATCGTGGTAAAGAAGAGTCAGACACAATGTACAAATGAAGGTGCAGGAAGCCTGGCTGACATCTTTGTCAAGCGTCCAACGAAGCTTGAGCAGGCAAAACTGGCTTCTGCTGCCGAAGAAAAACCAGCTAGTGGCTTAAACCCTGTCCAAGAGCGTAGAAGAGCAAGACAGAAGGAGCTTCTGGATGCGTGGGGAGGAATGGGTCTGGGGAACTCGATGAAACCCCATGTATCCAAGATTGAGAAGGATAAGGTAATTCTATTAAACCAAGCACATCCTGTGAAATGTGTAAAAGAAGAATTCTGCTTGCAGGCTGATATCTAATCTAAAATGTTTCTACTACTTTCCAGGCTGCTTGGAGGATAGCTGAGGACGAACAGAAGCAGATGACTGCAGCAAGGGAGGCATGATCTCACTGAACCTGGACAATTCTCTGATGCATTGTCCTCCAGCTTGGAGGAAAAATGCATCCTTTGAAGTCTGAACTCCTTCCTTTTGCTCAAGACAAATGACAGTTGTTTGGGAGGATCACATGTTCAGGGCGTATCGGTATCGCAAAGCGTGACACTGTCAACAGGATACTAAGATCGTATCCCCCTTCATATTTGTTGTTGCCTCTGGTACAATCTCCTTCGGTTGTTGCTCCCTTGTAATTACGCATTATTGTCCAGTTGTCTAGCATATAACTGGGAGCAAGTTAAAGTGAAATTAACTCTTTTGGAGATGACGTACAAAAAGGCAGAATGCAGTTTCCTAGCTGCAGTAACTCCTAGATAGATACTGTTATTTTTTTTTTCTTTGTCAATACCTGGCGTAGATTCTGCGCACACATGCAACATTTCTGTTTGCTCTTGCATTTCCTCATGACGGATGATCAACGCGCGAAATGGCCAAATGGATATTTTCGCGCGATTGATGCACCTGACTAACCCAAATTGCGTTTTGGCCATGGTAAATTGTTTGCATAGAACTTTGGTGCATTATATAGATAAATAACTATAGAGACGTACGTACACGATCAAACTTAGTAGTACTCTACTAGCTCCTATTTTTAGTCCCAAGAAAAAGCTCTACAGCTTCTTTGAAATTTTGAACTGCAGCTGTTACCTTTACTTCAGTTGACATTTTTGCATGCATGGTCTGCTCTTTGCTCCTTCTGTGAAAGTTGGGTGAAAAGTTGGATCATCAGAAAGAGAAAGAGGGGGTGGACCTAGCTAGTACTCCCTCAATCCTAAATTGTAAGTCATTCCAAGAATCTTAGAGAGTCAAAGTTTCTCAAGTTTGACCAAACTTATATGACAATATAATAATATTTATGATGTCAAATAAGTATCATTAGATTCGTTATCAATTATATTTTCATAGTATATCTATTTGATGTTATAAATCTTTATAGTTTTGTCTATAATTCTTGGTCAAACTTGAGATGCTTTGACTCTTCAAAATTCTTGGAATGACTTACAATTTAGAATGGAGGGAGTAGTAATGATACCTGGTGCCATGTCGGCACGAGAGAGAATGTTTATTGAGAGAACTTTAACTGAATCAGTACAGTACTAACCTTAGATACCACTACTAATAATGTCATAAGGAGCAGCTGTGTGTGAAATTAATCTGGTCATTTCGCAAGCTGCAGTATTCAAAATCTGCTGTTACTTTTACTGAATTGTTAATTTGTTTTTGTTTTTTTTTTGGAAGTGAACTGGAGGGTGACTTGCTAATTTGTGATGCGGTTACTTGCTCTCTTTTTTTCTTTTTCTTTTTTTAAAGTGCCTTTTTCTGCCAATGTCGCTTTTGGATGAACTTGCATACATCAAAATCAACCGTGATCATCAACACTAGTCAAAGTTGACATGCAAGTAGTCGTTAGATCGATCGGCCATTGGTCAAGCGAGATAGTCGTTAAACCGGCAATTTGTCAAGGCGAGAAGGCACCGGCTGCCTGACATGCATGCTACTACAAGGCTACCCACCCACTACCTGCATGCCAACAACGCAAGAGAAACATGGAATGGAATCCTAGAACGACCATGGCCTCTAGATTGACGCGTTGACCACCTCACGCCATCTCGAGGCTGACGCACTGCACGAGCCACGGGGACCGTGGCGGCTGGTTCACCTTCGGCGGCACCGTCGGCGTCGCTTCCTGGAGACGGAACGCCGGCGGCGGCATTGCCCTCTGAATCTGAAGCGGTGGTGGTGATCCGCCGGTGTCCGTCGACGACGACGACGCCGTCGTCAGGCAGCCCCCGGAGATGTCCGTCGACTCCGAGCCCAAGGGGGTATCGGTGCCCGTGCTCTCAGTCTCGTCCCGGCCGCCGCCACTGCTGCCGATGGCCAGCGTCAGCTCCAGCCCGTCGTCGTCCGCTGACGGTGGCGCGATGACGACGCACTCGTCGGCGGCGGGGAGGTGCAGGTCCAGAGCGCGCCGCGGCTGCCTGCGGCGCCGGCGGCTGAGCTCCGACGACGACGGCCTGGACAGGCCGCCGCCGCCCATCAGCTGCTTCTGGACACGGTACAGCCGGTGCAATTCGTGGACCTGCTGCCTGAAGGTCTCTTCGTGCCTCAGCATGGCCATCTTCAGGAGCTCCATGTCGCAGTCACTCAGAAGCAGCTTCTCCATCTGCATTCGCCGTCCTCTGTCCTTGACTGCCGGTCCTCTTGCTCTCAGTTGAGACGGACGGGGATCCTGCTGCCTGCAGCGGCAGCCAGAATTGAAGGTGCAAGATGCAGAGAGATCAGTTATAACCAGTAGTAAAATGGAAAGCCTATTTTCAGTTGCTGGAAAGAAGCTCCACGTACGGCTGGTTTTTTATTTCCGAGAACAAGCTAGCAATCAGGTCATAATAAACAACAAGCTAGGTAGCAAATCAAGAGATGCCAACAAGACAATAACAAGGTCATCAATATGCGATCTAATCATACAAGTCCTGAATCAAGAAACTACTTCTACCTCGCTCACTCTTAACAATGTACTAGTACTCTGGTGGATCACACACATACTGACGACATACAGAGGCAACTGACGACTAACCTGATACAAGGTAAAAAGATGTTTGTTGTCCTCTACCTTGCTCTCTCCTCCTTTGTCTGCTTCTTCAGTGTAGACGTGTAGTAGATTAGATTCTCTTCTTCAGTCAGCTAGTGAGCATATATAGATGGCGCTCGAATCCAGCACGCATATATGCAGCATGAGACAAAGAGAGCAACTGAGCCAAGAGAGAAAGCAAAGGTGATCGTTAGTTTCAGATGCTGCAGCCAGTCCACTACTGGAGAGTGAGTGAGTGGGTGGAAGGGAGGGAGGGGGTGTTTATATAGCCTAATAAATCTTGGCCGCCATCTAAAATTCACAATTATCAGCTGTAGAAAATGCAATGATGCTTGGAGAGAATATTTGGGCTGGCCCTTTAATCTCGGTTCGGCATGCCGATCAAGAGCAGCGGGGGCATGATACTTTCCAATGCATGAGCTGCCCCTCACGGAGCGGACAACATTGGCAGGAGCCTAGTTTAGCCGCTGGCTGTGGGGGCCCAAATGGGCTGAGGCAGGGCCAGGCCAGCAGTACCGGCGCCGTACACTGTGTTCCCTGTGCGGGCATGCAACGGCAACGCAGTGCACTGACAGTGCTTGGTGGACCTCCAATCCGGCTGGCTCCAATGGCGATCGCTATTAGCTCCTCGATCTCTCAATGAGGAGAGCTCCTAATTACAATATTGGATTTCTGTTCTTTGCTGTCGATGATCTTAAGCGACGACCAAATCTTAGCATACAACTAAACCAAGTTTACCAGGATATTCAGGGATGAAACAATCTAGTGTTAACACCCGCAAAGTTGCCTATGCAATCATTCTTGAAGAGAAAGATACAATAATGGTCAAGTAAGGAGCAGCCACTTATAATTTGAAACAGAGAAAGTACAAAGCTTAGGTGGTGAGGCGTGGTTGAAGGATGGAACTAAAATCAAATTGAAATAAGTGATCGTCGAGAACTGCCTAGCGGAGCACTTGCTAGCAGTAATTGTCATTTGGCAGCAGCCCGCAGCAGAGCAGCGTTGAATACGGTGCTAGTAGTAGATAGATTTATTGTTTAGCATAGCCGTCCGTAATAAGGGATCTGCAGCTCTATCAAGTTTTTCTTTTCTCCTAGCTAGTACTACTACAGAACTGACAACATTAACAATGATCACATGCCTTGACTGCCTTTTTGAATCATGCATGCATGTAAGACGGCGAAGGCGATAGCATTTGTGTCTGCCTTCTTCACCGTTGGACCACGCCATATTGCCATGCGAAGGCCAGGACACAGGCCCCTACCACTACCAACAGTCTCTGCATCCGCTGACCAAATCATTGTCAGATATACGTACTCTCACATAGTACAACTAGTAGTACGTACAGTAATAGTATACTACACTAGTTGCAGTACGAGTGCTGCTTTGAGGTTTGAGCAGTACTACGTACTCTACTACCACACAGACACACTCAGTACTGTACAAAATATAGTGACAGTATATTCAAAGAGTACTTTCTCCTTATAATATTGGCAGAAGTGACTGAACATTTAGAAGCATCATCGTTACTTGATCATACATACTGTAGAAAACTTGAAACGCATGGAACTCTGGAGCGAGGAGCCGGAGAGAGAGAAGTACAGTACTACAGTAGGTGAGGACGAACGAACGAAGGAGAGTTGGATTGGACATCGGAGGGGCCGTTTGGACCAGCAGGCAGCTGCAGAAACTGAGATAAAAAAAAAATGCACTTTTCAGTAGATGCCGGTCACTGAAAACGCATGCGGCGGGTGCGTGCGGATCGTCCATGTCAATCGATACGATCCATCCTCGCTCTGACTGCAACACACGGAGATCGACGTCAAGGTGCGTGCATGTATGTATGCACGGAGTGACGGAGATGGAGTATGTGGCTGTGTATTTACGGACACACGGCACGAGATGGCCAAGGACAGACGATGCACATTGCAAATGTACGTGCAAGGTTTGCAGTTTGCGAAGCTCCGCTCGTTGCAGTGTAGGGCTGGGGAAGCAGCTAGCACGCATAATGATTTTTGCTGGCTACCTCCAAACCTAGTAAACCTTAGTGATACTTAGGCCTCGTTTGGAACAAGGGAATAACAAAGGAATTTCACGGAAATAGGAATCGCAGGAAAGGAAAGGAAATTTACTGTTTGGAACGAAGGAACGTAACCTGTCATTCCAGAGGAAAGAGTTGCATACACACACAAAACATAGGATTTAGAAAATCCACTCCAACCCAAGAGGATGGAGGGGCGAACACACTCTCATGTCCAAATTTGTTTCTTGCAATCCAAACGGTCCAAAATATTCATTCCTATGGTTTCTAATCCTATAGTTTTCCACTTTTCACTATCTTCTATTCCTGCGTTTCCTACCATTCCTCTGTTTTGTATTCCTTTGTTCCAAACACGTCCTAATTAGCACCTTGTTCAGATGCAATCTATCTACTCCAATTCATGTGTCTTAGAGTGAGTCGAAGTAAAAAATAATTTAAATTTCATATCAATCTACGCCAACAAAGATGAATACGCGTACGTTCAAACAAACTCTAAAATGGAACATAGAGTATGATAGTTATATAGGTCTTTGTGTTAGTTTATCAACACTCTTTACGAGGAAATAAGTATTAGCCGTCTATATCCGCAACACTGACAACTCTAAAAATAAAGCATCACAGATACTTGGAACTCATATAAGGACTAAGAGTTTGTATGGCTCCCAGCTAAGAGCAATCATGCCTCTGTTGTTGCAAAGCCACAATTGCTGCAAAGAAATCTAGCACCTAGGCATCAGTAGGAAATTGAACTTGCATGCGGTGTGGCTGTCGCAGCTTTGTTATAAACCAACAAACAATATCTTTTATTTTTGTGGCCACTAACAACTATGGTATGGCGTATTGTGGCGTATAACCAGATACACTCTAAGACTCACTTATATTAAACTTGTTAAGTAACTCCAACATATAGCCATGGCTTTCAATATTCATCAACTTTGTTCTTTAGGCAATTGCGGTCATTGCTTTCAGTAAGACCTCCCCTAAAGTCTAAAGATGACCTACAAGAGCTAATGAGATATGGTTGTGCTGAATATATCATTTCTAATCAACCAAATAATAGATTAATTAATGTGATAGTTAAAATCCGATTCAAAGCTAAGAAGAGAAACTAGCAATGCAAGCACCAAATAAATTCGTTATACTATAGGGTGGTTGAAATTGAAATGATGATGGTTGATGATAGATGGATTTGTACTTTATTTTTTCGGTGCTCCCTATGAAATTAGGACCTTTATTTATAAAAACAATGGGCCGAATGATGGAGTCATGGAGGTGGCAGCTGAGCATAGACTTGATCATGGCCAACCCAACCCAATTCGACCCGCGGGCCAAAAGTTGCAGCCCGATGCTCCGGGTCGGGTCAGGTGCGGACCAAGAAAAAATCCGTCAGCTTTTGGCCCGGCCTATGATCAATTGACTCACCCGGTTTTCACCATAGGCCTAGAGCAATCTTCGCCTTCTTCCTTCTCGTGCTGCACACTCCGACTCTGCATCCAATCGGGGGGAGGTTGGAGCATTCAAGGTTCGCTCCCTCCGCCATCAGGATTCAGGACTCAGGAGGAGGAGGGGACCGCAGCAGCCGAGGCAGGCGATGCGGCGGCCGAGGCCCAAGAGAGGAGAACGGCGGATCGACGCCGCCATTAACCACCTCGCCCAGTACGGCTTCGCCAAGCCCCAAATCCGCAACGTCATCCACGACCTCCTGCAGGTAGCTAGCTGTTGCTCCCCTTTCTCAGAAATCCTGCTTGGCGTCTTGCCATGCCATCGAGTAGCGCTAGGGTACCAGGGTGTTCTTCTGTCCATGTTGCTTCTCTTCAGACTTGCTCTGCGCCTCGGATGGAAAAGAAAATTCCATTTTTTTTTATTTCTCCCAAGATTGCTATATACGTCCAGGATTCTTGACATTTCTCTGTGTATTGAGTATGAACGCGGTTGAAATTCGTGTGCTGGTGGAGCAGAAAAGGTAGCGATTTTCAAGATTTTTTTTTCCGGGTTTCTCGAAATCTAGCTCAGTGGAGAACATCGAAGCGCATCTGAATTTTAGACAGGCATGCTACATCATGTTCCTAGCAAAGAAACAACTTTGATTTCGCTCTGTGGGAGTGAGAGGTGGGGGATCTCTCGGTGGTGTCATGATTTTACTGGTTCTCCCCTTTATTTTTTGGGTGAGGAATGTAGCAAATCTGACACTTTTTTCATGATTGATGAGCTGATACATTGAATGTTCCAATTTTGAAAGAGATTGAGGATTTTCCTTTCTTTTCTGACAAATTCAACATATCCTTGACTGAAGAATAATGAATAGTAACTGGTTTGTCCATGATACTCAACAATACAGATTTACGGGAGAGATGGGTGGGTGTTCCTGGAGGAGGGATCATACCGTACTGTGCTTAACAAACTCAGGGAAGAACAGGCACAGCAGGATCAGGTGAACTCCCTTTCTTCCTCGCCTGTACGTGGCACTTTGTTGTGGCTATTCTTGATTTGCATCGCATGGTTGAGTTCTGTTTTCCTGAAATTTACATCTTAGTTGTGCATAGCCTCTTATGACAGAATGTAGAGTTGTAGCATTGATCCGTAGATATGTCTCTGTGCCACATACATTTTCTTTGGAAAATTGAAAGCCAGAAGCATTTCACTGGCTTATGATCCAAGTAACACAGACACCTTAGGATAATATTTTGTAGGCAACAACGTAATGTTCTAAATTTGCATATTTATGGGCATGCATCCATGGAAGCTCTCAGCCATGTCAGCATTTGCAAACCTGCTTACAATTACTATGAAAACTCGCAATGAAACATAGACTACTACGATCAAAATTTTATGCTAGTTATCAAGAAATTGTTAATAAAAGCTGCTCATTTTGAGAAAATAACTTCTTGGGATTTATTTTGCCATTCAGAAAGATTTGCAAGCTTCTGCCAACAGTTCACTTCCCTCGAACGTATACTGCCAGTGCCTCCAGCCAGAGGACCTCCTTTTGCAGAGCCTCCCTGCTATGGATGGATTAGTGAAGAGTCCGAGACTGAGAGTGAAGTAGAGGATGGATAAATGCCTTCTGATGTAGCAAGGCCTGTAATTTTCGGCAAAAAGGATATACCAAATCCTGTGGAGACGTTGCCTTCTAAGAGGAAGTGACCAAGTAGATGGGATGTGCACCCTAACTGGTAATGATTCTGAGTCACCCACACTCTTCTTCCTGGTATTGCTGACATAATTGTTGTGGCTAGTCTTTATTTGTTTTACTGTAACATGCTTTTTAACCGACAACTAGCATATCCACTTACCATGGCGTTCCATATTATCTTTATTTCTGTAAGAACAACATTTGAGGCTTGGAGCTTCATCTAAATGGAAAGGTCCAAACCTGCATAAAAAAAGTGAATTTGGTTAGATGTATATACCTTCTCTGGTTTCACATCAATGTGTTTAGATTGGTAATACTCATGTTTGATCATACATGCTAGGGGCGTCGCAGCCGAAGTTCCACAAATAGTTCGTCCAAATCAAATCGGCCACAAAATGCCACATTGCTTCCGTACTTCTGTTAACCCATATTAGGGTTTAGGGTTTAGGATTGATATTGAACTTGATATAATTACAAGTAATTATTTAATATGATGTTCCTTCCTTTATTTATTTTACAGAAGCAAATAGGAAAACATAGCAGTTGGAGATAAAAAACGTTCAAAAAAAGATAGCAAGACCAACCATGGAATGTCATGGCTGGTAAAAAAACTCCAGGGGTAAAACAGACTTTTCGCATTGGACTTAACACTGTTAGCACCCCAAACTGATGGAAATGTCAAATAGGAAAGAAAAACTTGAGTGAAGGACATATAGGAAAGAATTTCAGTTTTGGTGTCTGTCGAATAGGAAAGCATCATTATTTCCGGTATCAAATAGGATTTTTTTTTCTTTTCTAATTGCTCACATCAACTGTACGTTTGTCTTGTGGACCTTAGATGGACTAGATCAAAGTCGCAAGATGGTGGCCTTCAAGGATCAACTTTTACCTATATCAAGTATATAGATGAAAACGGTCGAACTCGGTCGAAAAACCCCTCAACCGTTTTCTACTTCTACATTTGAAATTCGAAAACGAAAGCGAAAACAGACAAGTCGGACACGAAAACGAACACGAACTTACGAAATATATAAACTTTCGAAAACGAACCAATTCGAGCGAAATTCTGTCGAACACGGTCGATATACGAAAATTCAATTCGAAATACCGACCTACAATGCATAACAATTAATAAGTGTCATTGTGGCAAATTTCGAGGGTAAAAGAACAGATTTATCAATTTGATTTCTTTCACAAGAGAAGAAAAAGAAAGAAAAGGAAATTTTAAGATGTCATCGACATTAGGCTAGAAAGGATAGTAACAAGACTCGACTTATCTAGCTCTCTCTCTCTTTTGGTCGGCTCAGTTACATGCAACGCAACAACAACACCGTGTGAAGCCAAATGCAGTCATGCAACACTCAAGAAGGTGGTGAGCTCCTTATATAATACGGCTCATGGATATTTGTGTTTCATATTTGCCTTTACTTAGTTGCCTGGACAGTAATGATTGGGAACCAAATTCGGTTAAAATCAGATTTTAAATTCGGAATATTCCATATTAAAAGTACAAAAGTAGAAAACGGCCGAACTTGGTCGAAAAACGGTTTTCCATTCGGGATTCGGGACATTTGAAATACGAAAACGAAAGCGACTACGGTAAAGTCGAACAAGAAAATACGGATTCGATCGGATTAAATATAGAAAACGGTGCGGTTCGGTTCGGGATATTTCCGTTCCGTTTTCATCCTTAATCAAGTATATGTATTGTGTATCTAGCTGGGAGCAGCAGGCAGGATCAAATGTAGCTGCTGATTGGTTGCAGATTGACAGCAGAACGCAGATTGCTGCTGTTTGTGTCCAAGAAAAAAAAAAGATCGCTGCTGTTTGACAGTGTGCACTTTAGGCTTATGTAGAATTGTGTTTGGTCATCTATCCATAACTTGGTGGCATTTTCTTTTAGAATCTAATGGATAAATTTACTCTTTACTCGTTAACTTTGGTGGTGCAAGTTGATAGTTAATTTCCGTGGCTAATTGGTATAGTTAATTTCCGTGTTTAATTGGTTTGACATTCAGTGAGGATTAAATGATATTAAAAAAACCACACCATACAAGTGTCCGGATAGTAGGATGAGAAGTGAAATTGTGAAAGCACATAAGGTCAGGAGTAAAATGGACTCTTTGCACAATGGAGAATTTAGAGATGGTACATTCTAGAATGATTGCAAACTTTATTGTGTCTGTTGTCTAAGCCAAGCAGTGTAAACCTATTTCCCTATCTGTTTGTGCTTCTGATCGGTTTCAGTGCAAAGGAAGGACGCATTGTGTTCCATATAGAATAGAGGAACTGATGATGAATTGATGATTACCTATAGATGATTGCACATTTTTGTGGCTATGGCAGTATGTGGTCGAATAGATTAGAGAATGTTAAGGGCCTGTTTGGATCATGGTCATAGTTTGCCTAACTTTTTCATGGAAATGTATTTTTAAAACTTTTGTGATTGATTAAAAAATGTGTGGTAAATTTGGCATAAAACTGCCTAGCAATAGTTGGGCACCATTATCATGAAGATATATAGGTGGCGAGATGAAATTGGAGTCGACGCAACACATTCCCCTGTCTTCTCGTTTGTAAGTTGTAACCACTACTAAGAGCACTCTAAGGGCTAATTTGGAAACTCAAATCCTCCTAGATTCCCTTACTTTGGTGGCAAATCCATGGGGAAATTATTTGAATATCAATTTAGTTAATTATGGAGGGGTTTCCATCCCGGAGTTTTCCTCCCCTTTTTTTCCAAATTAGCCCCAAAAGACTCTATTCTTCCTAAATGTTAATAGAGATTTTGATGAAAAACTACCCTCCAACATCTTATATAAACGATTATCCAAATATAGTCATGTTCTATTTTAGATTTTTCGTTAGCCAAAAATAGAAGACGAGAATGACTCTATAAAGTGTGTATGTAATATAAAAAAAATTGTTGGAGAGTGAAAAAAATATAGAAAATGCGTGATTTTATGCAAATGACTCTCCAAATTAAGATTTAGAGAGTAAGATTTAGAAAGACTTTTGAAGATGAAGTGATTAGATAATGAAGAGTTTTACAAGTTGATGCCTGAACCATCGGCCACACCCTGACATGCCTACGGTCTTTCAAAAGGCCCTAAGCATGGCATGGCGGTAGGGTCATACGACTGACATAGAGGCTGCTTGATCACATCAAGCCAGCAGGAGTGTGGCGGCACCACAATTTCGTTGTGGGCAAAAACACCACCACAACGGTGGCGAGAAAAACACTGCAAATGAACAAAAAATTGTGTGACGTGTCGCACATTAATTACGAACCAAACAGCTGCTGCTTTCCTGTGGCTGCCGAAGCCTAGGCAAGGCCAACCAAGGCCGGCAACCAAACAGCCTCAAAGCAGAAGGATGGGTGTAGAGGAAAGCAAAAGGACTGCAAAGCGATAAGCTTTTAGCTCTGCGAGAGCAACACAGACACCAAAATGATATTAAATGGAGTGTTGCTTCTCTTAATCTCTTGCATAGGTGTAGGTGGAAGGCTATTTCTATACGAGGCTAACGATTTCATCCTCTTACATTGGGGAAGCCCTAAAAGACTAAAAGATGAAAAGCATGTTCTAAAGAACTTCTCTAGCTTTTGCAGTACTAAGGGCCGGTAGACATAGGTTATGGGGGACTATCGTCTCACCTCAAGCTCATGAAGCTGTTGACTTCTATAATATTTTTTAGCTTCTCAATATATCAATGCTAGAAAAGTTCTTCTCAACATGTTTTTAGCTTTTAGTTTATTTTCTCAAAAGCCACATTTCTAGCTTTTCAAAATGAGCTCAATATTTTGAGTTATTTGTTTTAGCTTCCAACTCTTTCATCCCTACTATTTACTTAGTACTATCATATTATTATTACATAAGGTATTATGTCAGTTTCGGTGGTGAGTTTCATCTCATGATATCCAAGAGCGAAGAGTGTCACGTCATCTTTATAGGTTTGGGTGGATGAACGAGACAATTCTGAATGTAACGAGACAACGAGTTTGAGAGTAGTATTTGGAAGGACGTTTCACACTCTGAATGTAACTCAAATGTTCACAGAGGCATGTGAGGTTAAAAAGAAGCTACCGTCGAGTTGTCGTACGGTGCTGCCGCCATCGCCGCATGGAGCTTTCTGGCGGAGCACCGCGCCTGATGAGCCATTGCCGCTAACTTCATTCTAAATTATAGTTCTTCTGATTTTTTTAGCATAAGTTCCACTATTCTTCTTCTTCAAAAATTTGAGTAAAATATTAGTTTTTGTTATGTTTTTTAGTAATATATTTTTGTAAATAATTTAAATTTGATTTTATTTACATAATCTTTTTAAATAAGATGAGTAATTGAATTTGAGATAAAAAGAAGTCAGACTAACTATAATTTAGAACAGAGGATATAAATAAAATTTTTATAAAATAGTATTGAGCCTGGTCTTATTTGCTTTGTCTTTTACATCTCCTCCTAATGATTATTGTCATGTCCATTCGACCGTTCGATCAGAGTTGAGTGGGCCAGATCAGACCCGGATGCATTCTTTTTTTTTTTGCGGCGACCCAGAGCCCTCGGACCCAGAGCTTTTGTTGCCCGTCTCCGAGACTCACTCCTCCCGTCCTCCGACTGTCGTTCAACCAGAGGGTGGAGCATTCAAGGTCCAGTCCTCCGCCATCAGGAGGGGACCGCAGCGGCCGAGGCGATGGGGCGGCCAAGGCCCAAGAGAGGAGAGCGGCGGATCGACGCCGCCATTGACCACCTGGCCCAGTACGGCTTCGCCAAGCCCCAAATCCGCAAGATCATCAACGACCTCCTGCAGGTAGCTGTTGCTCCCCTTCCTCAGAAATTTTTTCTTGGAATCTTGGCATCAAGTAGCGTAGTTAAGGTACTAGGGTACCTGTAGAGTGTTCTTCTGTCATGTTCCACCTCTTCAGAATTCCGACTTGCTCTGCAGTCTGCACCAGTGCACCTGGCTCAGATGGAAAAGAAAATTCTGCTTTTTTTTTTCTCCCAAGATTGCTGTATACGCCCTAGATTCTTGCTATTTCGCTGTGTATGGACGCGGTTGAAATTCTTGTGCCGGTGGAGTAGAAAAGGTAGCGCCTTTCCCTGCTTCAAGAAACCACGGGGACATGGCTTGATTTTTTGGGGGTTTCTCGATGCGCTGCTTGATCATCTAGCTCAGTGGAGAGCATCGCAGTGCTGCGCATCTGAAATCTAGACAGGCGTGCTACAGGACTGATGTTCCTAGCAAAGAAACCACCTTGATTTCGTCCTGTGGGAGAGAGAGAGAGGTGGATGCACTCTCGGCGGTGTCATGATTTTACTTTTCCCCCCTTTATTTTTTGGTTGAGGGATGTAGCAAACCTGTCATTGTTTTTCCATCATGATTAGAGAGCTTATCCATTGATTGTTCAAATTTTGAAAGAGATGGCTCAGTATTTGATTGAGGAATTCCTTTTCTTTTCTGACAAATGCAACAAATGCTTGACTGAGGAATAAGGAATACTAACTGGTTTGTCAATGATACTCAATGATACAGCTGTACGGGAAAGATGGGTGGATGTTTCTGGAGGACGGATCATACCGTGTCGTGCTTGACAAACTCCTGGAAGAACAGGCGCAGGAGGATCAGGTGAACTCCTTTCTTCCTTGCCTGTCTGTGGCACTTTGTCGTCACTATTCTTGAATCTTGATTTGCATGGCGTGGTTGAGTACTGTTTGCCTGAATTTTACATCTTAGTTGTGCATAGCTTCTTAATCCAGAATGTAGAGTTGTAGCAAATTGATCCATAGATACATATATGTGCTGCATACATTTCTTTGGAATATTGAAATCCAGAAGCACTTTCACTGGCTCACGATCCAAGTAACACAGACACCTTATGACAGTATTTTGTAAGGAACAACTTAATGCTCTAAATTTGCATATTTGTGGACATACATCCATGTCAAGCTCTCAACCCTGTTAGTATTTGCAAACCTGCTTATAATTACTACGAAAACTCGCAATGAAACATTACAATATTATGATAAATTTTTTTGCTATTCATTAAGTTGTCAAGAGAAGGGCGGCCCTGGTGCAAGCGGTAGAGCTTTACCGCCTGTGACCAAGAGGTCCAGGGTTCAAGCCCCAGCCTCTGCACACTTGTGCGGGAAAGGCTGTTGGCTATTTTCCCTTCCCCAGACCCCGCAGTGCGGGAGCCTACGGCACTGGGTACGCCCTTATTAAGAAGTTGTCAAGAAAAGCCACTCGTTTTGAGCAAGCTACTTCTTGGGATTTATTTTGCCATCCAGTCAGATTTCAAATGGATAGGCTTTTGTTATGCAGAAACAAGAAGCAGCGGCTGCAGAAGAGGCATCATGTTATGGTGGGCCAATCCAACACGACTACAACCTACGCAGCGGCAGCCGTGACACATCACCACCACAAAATGATATGGAAGTCGCACGAGTGCATGGTGAGGCACTGGATCAATCTCGGTCAGCCCTTGAACTGCAAGCTTCTCCCAACAATTCACCTCCCCTGGAATGTGTACTGCTACTGCCTCCAGCCAGACCTCCTCGGGCAAGACCTCCGTGCTATGGATGGATTAGTGAAGAGTCTGGGACTGAGAGTGAAGTAGAGGATGGAGAAAGACTTTCTGATGTAGCAAGGCCTGAGGATATACCGAATCCTGTGGAAACATTGCCTTCTAAGAGGAAGCGACCAAGTAGATGGGATGTGCACGCTAACTGGTAAGGATTCTGACTCACCTACCCTTCTTTATTTAATTTTGTACTAGAAAACAAGGCGTGGCTTTGCCACGCCATCGCTGGAGCAACCAGTTGGTAAATTCTTTGTTGTGGCTTAGAGATCAATCTAGATTTGACATCGCTTAAGCAACCAGTTGGCAAGTCCTTTGTTGTGGCTTAGAGATCAATCTGGATTTGATGTTTTGGAGTAGTGTCTTTCTTTGAACAACTAGGGCATCGGGTGCCCAAAGGCTCAACTTAGATGATCTTGTAACATTGGTTCTTTGGTTCTTAATCTTCGGGTACTTTCCAACATATATAATGTATTCTCTCTATTCTAAATTATAAGTAATTTTAAGAATCTCAGATAATCAAAGCATCTCAAGTTTGATCAAAATTATAAAAAGAGCCAGCAAATAAGTATACCATGAAAATATAATTAATAAAAAATCTAATGATAGTTAGTTGGTATTATAAATTTTATTATCTTATCATATAAATTTAATCAAATTTAAGATGCCTTGACTTTCCAAACTTCTTGAAATGACTTATAATTTAGGAGAGGGGTACCTCTCTTTATATTGAGATGTGGTCTAGGTCTTGCATAATGCTAAACTGCAGAAATGGAAGTTCATGATTTTAGGTTATGGCATGGCAAATTTTAGAAACACTTGTTCAGAGTTACAGATTACATGATAACCAAAGTTTTAGAATCGCATATTCAAACTGCAAGAAGCCACATTTAGTTTACGTTGTGATTAACAAACATAAGTGTTATGACCTGCATAGCATGGACTATACTGAAACTAATATTATAGGAAAAAATATTTGGCGTCAGTAAAAGTTTAATGGAGAACATAACAACATGCTCTTTGGTAATCCCCATGGTACACATATGTGCAATAATGTTACGTCGGCCAAAGTAGGCTCTAGCTGCCGTCCCCTGGGATGGCTGCTAAGGGATGAAAATATAATAAGTACAGTATGAAGGCATTTTTTCTCTTTATTTTTCTGGGCATGTATCCTTTTGCTTAGTTTGCTTCCTTTTCTTCACAAATGTATAGCAATATCCTCTTAATTGATTTAGATGGTATGTGATGCAAATTTTGGTAGTCAAGAGGTTTATTAGTAAAAGTAGTTTTTGGTTGGCCATGAATTGCCTTTTTGTTGAACGGTAGATTAGGATGTCAATAGCACACTCAATGGACATTAAGAACCTGCACAGCCATTTACAGATGTGCTAGTGTAGGATACACATATAGTGAGCTTTATTCCGCAAACAAAATCAGGCAGTATAGTTGTAGAACTTACTATTTTATGACCACTTGGTAAACAGAAGGTGAGGTCTGGGAAAGAGACTTACGCCCTTACCCTTCTTAGTTTGCAAGGAGGCTGGGTCAAAATCTAGGATTTCCATATGCTCATTAAAGCTAGTACTATACAGTATTGGTGAACAGAGTATCTGATGAGTGTATGGAAAAGCTAGTCCTGGTGAACACATGAATCCTTTAGCCAAATGATAAGCCTGAGATAAGTGACTTCAGGAGCTTGGCACACATTCCGTGTATGATTCTAAGGATACGGAGTAACATCTTCTAAAGATCTTGCATATCAGCATATCCATATCCCATGTTTATTGGCTATATGTTGGTTATCTGGCATATTCTGATATAGAAAGGTTATGCATCTAATCTGTTTCACTCCAACATTTGGGAATGTTAAAGCTTTGTATCCCTGTATAGGTATTACTGGATCAGGCACAAAACAGCTCGGTAATGATCTCATTGACCAGGTGCTTTTCCATTTTAGTGATTGTCCCTAATTTCTCTTTGCTGATTGCCACGGTGTGCCATTACCTGAATACAAATAGCCTCGAGCAAGTTAGGGCTCCATCACGACATTACCTGAATCAAGCTTCTTGGTCGACACAGAGCGTGCCGACGGATCCCCGTAGGGACCTGCAGCGATGTGAGAGTGTTACAGTAACCATCGAGGCGTCGAACGGCGCTGATGATGGCCGCAGCCTGCTCCGGGGCTGTGCCTCCACGCCAAGATCTCAGGGCACGACGAACCTAGGGAGGGGGATGAAGTGACAGGGCTGACCTCCAGGGCCTCGAGCGGCGCTGGTGGCCGCTTCGCTGCTTGACCGCACCCGGCTCGCTGGGGCATACGCGTGACGCGATGCCTCGCAGGGAGCCCCACAAGAGCCGGTGGCCAGTGGCCCGCCGCCCGCGCTGCCGCCCTCTCCCCTCGAGCGAACATGCCAGAGGTTTTGGGTCAGAGAACCGGATTGGACAGCTAGATCATAGTTGGCATGTGAATCGGACGGCCAGGAAAAATGCAGCGACGTGGCCCAATCTCTTGCTCGAGCTTGGCCCTGATTTCGTATTGTAGAGATTGCTGATATAATTGTTGTGACTAGTCTGTATTTCTTTTACTGTAACAAGTTTTTAGCTGACACTAGCATATCCACTCAACATGACAATTCATATTACTATCTTTATTTCTGTAATAACAACCGTTGAGCTTTGGAGCTTCATTTTAACGGAAAGGTCCAAACCCTGCATAAAAGAAGTGAAGTTGATTAGTTGTAAACCTTTTCTGGTTTTGCATCAATTTCTTTAGGTTGGTACAACTCATGTTTGCTCATACACCCTAGGGGTGTCACAGCCGAAGCTCCACAAATAGTTCATCCAAATCAAATCTAAGGGCTGTAAAATGTCATGATAGCAGTAATTGGGTTGCTAGTGGTTGCAGAATTAATATATATAGATTTAATGAGGGAAGACTTTACAATTGCTCCTATACCTCAGTTAATCTTAATCCATATTAGGGCCACCTTATAACTTATCAAAATCAAAACATTGTTTTCCTGTTCTAATTGCTCATATCAACTGATTGTTTGTTTTGTGAACCTCAGAGATTTGGACTGTGATCAAATTTGCAAGATGCATGGTGGCCTTCAAAGATCAACTTTCACTTGTATCAAGTATGTATTTAGCCGGGAGCAAGGCAGGATCAGACAAATGTAGTGCTAATTGGTTGCAGATTTACTGCAGAACACAGAATGGTGTTGTTTGTGTTCGAGAGAAAAACAACATTCTGCTGTTTGACAGTGTGCACTTTAAACTTAGTAGAATGGTGGCATTTTCCTTTAGAATCTAATGGATCGATTTTCTCTTTACTCATTATAAGTTTGGCTGTGCAAGTTGATAGCTAATTATGGTGGCTAATTGGTTTGGCACTCCGTGAAATTAAGTGAAAAAAGAAACCACCATACCAGTGTCTGAATAGTAGGACGTGAAGTGAAATTAAGCAGACAGATGTATTATTTTGTAGTAGCCTTTGTTTTTGTTGTTATTGGCTTTATTCCTAACATGAGAATTTATTAGCAGCCTAGTCGTGTTATGCTGTTATGGTGTAAAGAGTCTAAGATCTAAGTATGTTTCAGACCAATGGTGTAGTGTTAGATCATGTTCACTGAGTATGTTGTTACAGTGCTGGACAATGAGGCCAGACCATGGCTTTAGTAGTTAACATGAGAAGCACCAGACAATTCGGAAAAAAATCTGTTATTTTTCTTATTTGTTATTTTTTTTAGTTTTTATCTATTTCTAACAATTATAGAAGCACCAGCCACCACCCACCAGCATGCACCAATAGCTTGAGGCGCAGCGCACAACACCAGTTAGCAGAGGGGGAGGGGGAGTTATGCCACCGGGAGGAGCCAAATAGAAAAGGGGTTAGGGGAGGGAAACAACAGGGTTTGAGAGGTCCAGTAAAATCCCCCTCTGGGCACCCTTTCCTGGGCGTGGCTCCCTCTCCTCAAAGGAAGCCTACGTGCGTGTGCTCTCTCCCAGACCTCTTGTGCGTGTGCTCTCTCCCTATATCCGCCTTCAGGTATTGATTTCAGTAGGCAAAATCGATTTTTTTTAAACCTATCGATGATACAAGAAAATGCAGGAACTGGGCAACAAATCAGCTTGGCTTCTCGGCGGATCCGATCTAGTTTTGAGTGAGATGCATACCATGATCTATTGAGAAGTCCATGTTCTTTACCAAAATATATGTATTCATACTCCCTATACATACGTATGTATTCATACTTGCTGTAAACATGTATAGTTTCATACTCATTATAAACATGTATGTACTCATACTCTCATAAATGTATATGTATATACCCATACTCCTTTGAGAGGGAAAGTATATATTCTCATTTTAATGTGTATGTAAAAAAGTATGTCCACATACTGCATACTAGTGTAGAAATTCTATGACTATGAGTATATATATATGGACCTCTCACCGGTGTACACATATTTTCTTTTCAGAAGTATTTATACTAATACTAACTCGTGTCAAAAAAAGTATGCACGCATCACCCTATCTGAATGCATCCATCTACTAGGTCAGAAATGCTACAACACAGAAACATCCACACTTACCATTGTTGTTTATTAGTAACAGAATATGAATATCCACACTTATATACCACAGAAACATCCTTTCATCACTAGTAGCATTTTCTCCTATGCTTCTTCTATGCTATGAATAGATTAGTATGTGCCTGTGAGGCATCAGGAAGGCCAGATACTCCCACGTTGGGACTGAAAGCACAAGCTTAGTCAATGTTTCGGCATGAAGATTGAAGACAGGGTCGAACCTGTGGAGAGGTGCAGCCTCCCAAGCTCCAGTGTTCATCCCAAGCATATTAGCCGAGAGCCAAGGAAAACTGAGAGCCCAACAATGGAAGGCAAGCGGTCTCCAGCATGCCCGTCCGTCAACCATTTTTATTGCATCTGCGTGAAAATGGCAAAACGTTTGTCTCTCCCAGGCCATAGATTATCACACATTTACGTCTTCGCCAAGATCACCAAGTACACGCACCGACCACGGCAAGCCACGCGTGGATCCGGATGACAGTAGTAGTCCGGGGTCCAAATCCAATCGTCTGTGCGTAGTGTCTCCTGGTCTTTGTAGACATCAAGGCTCCAACATTCAAACTGCAACGGGAGGTTAATTAATTAAGGTTAGGGATCGATTTTCTTGTTCCATCCATCCTTTGAGTAGAGTTTCCATCCATTCTTTGACTAGAGTATAGATAGGTAGTAAGAAATTGGGCAGGGTTTTTTATGTTCATATACTGTATATGACTTTTGCTACGATACTCCGGAATGAATGTGGATCGTCCATTTATTCCGATCCAACGGTCACGATCATCTATTACCTCTTAGGAGATAATAGTATTTATTGAATTTTTATTTTATAAAAATATGATAAATAAGGAAGTTTTGTAATATTTAAAATCTTTTTTAAGATTTGGTTGTTAAGAGATGCATGCCGTATTTTTAATATGGAAAATCTTTTTTATTTGATATTTTTTTACCTACCTTGCGAATACTTATCAGATTTGTTGGTACCTGTCAGATATGCACCGCCATTTTTTTTAAAAATTCCACCGAAAATTTGTTCGCGAGATAACCTGCGTCAAATGATAAGGGCCAATCTCCGATAACTGCAATCTCCGATAATTGCCTCCGGTCCGATGTAAGTGGCGTAACAAGAGAAATCATAGAGACCAAGACCAAATCCGCCGCACCATTAGGGAGTAATTAATCCACGCACGCATGCCATTAAGGAGTAGCAGCCGCACCGCCTGGCCATGCATGCGGGGTCAGCCGAAGGGCCTCCGTAAGTTTCTCTACTTTGGTATAAGACGGTTAAAACAGAAACTAATTAATATCTGCTTTGGTATTCCAACCACGCCAGTTAAATAGGCCAAATGGAAAAATGGCTCTACGCCACTTATATCGGACCGGAGTGAGTAATTTATTTAGTAAATTATTAACGGTCCAGATTTGATTTAAGATATTACCTCCTGCGAAGTAATCGGAGTACCTGAGCATTGGCCACTGTATAGTCATATATGTTTCTCTACTAATTTAGGTGTTGTTAAGTTTGCAATGTTGACAAGACATTTGTCGGGAAAAAGGAAACTACTACAAGATCAGTTACTTTATTATTCAATCACAAAAGAGTGTCATGCATACATAAGTTTTTTATTTATTAGCTTCAAGTAGTGTTGTTACTGATGATTTTGCATCAAGAAATGTATTTGCAATGTTGATGAAGTTTGAGATCGAGTACCAAGACCGGCATGAGATGCCTCAAGACGAGTTTGAGGACTAAAACGCTGCAATATGTGAATATATCCGAGGATTGGCATGATACACCCAAATAAGTTTGAGAACCTTAACATGGAGGATTTCTAGTGAATTGAATGTTAGGGAGGAGGTGAAGCAATCTGGTCTGGTCACAGAGCTGGATCGGTAAAAGTGGGCGCTCACTACACTACATTCGCTCGTAGCCGTTCACTTGTCAGCACATCCCTATCCATCTCCTTATTTCTCCTCTTCTTCTTTATTAATTATATTACGGACATTTCACTTGCTCCATTCCGTTTCCTGTTCCTCGTAGGCAGCGTAGCACTGACGAGTCAAAAAAAGGACTGGCCGCCATGGTGAAGATCTGCTGCATCGGCGCGGGGTACGTGGGCGGGCCGACGATGGCGGTGATCGCGCTCAAGTGCCCGGCGATAGAGGTGGTGGTGGTGGACATCTCGGAGCCCCGCATCGCGGGGTGGAACAGCGATCGTCTCCCCATCTACGAGCCGGGGCTGGACGACGTGGTTCGGCAGTGCCGCGGCCGGAACCTCTTCTTCAGCACGGAGGTGCACCGCCACGTGGGCGACGCCGACATCGTCTTCGTCTCCGTCAACACCCCGACCAAGACCTGCGGGCTTGGCGCCGGCAAGGCGGCGGACCTGACGTACTGGGAGAGCGCGGCGCGGATGATCGCCGACGTGTCCCGCTCCGACAAGATCGTGGTGGAGAAGTCGACGGTGCCCGTCAAGACGGCGGAGGCGATCGAGAAGATCCTGGCGCACAACGGCCGGGCGGGGGTGCGGTACCAGATCCTGTCGAACCCGGAGTTTCTAGCGGAGGGCACGGCGGTGCGGGACCTACTGGCGCCCGACCGCGTGCTCATCGGCGGGCGGCGCGACACCCCCGAGGGCGCCACCGCCGTCGCGACGCTCCGTGACGTGTACGCGCAGTGGGTCCCCGACGAGCGCATCATCACCACCAACCTGTGGTCCGCCGAGCTGTCCAAACTCGCCGCCAACGCGTTCCTGGCGCAGCGCATCTCCTCCGTGAACGCCATCTCGGCGCTGTGCGAGGCCACGGGCGCCGACGTCGAGGAGGTGGCGCACTCGGTGGGGAAAGACGCGCGGATCGGCCCGCGGTTCCTCTCCGCCAGCGTGGGATTCGGCGGCTCCTGCTTCCAGAAGGACATCCTCAACCTCGTCTACATCTGCGAGTGCTACGGGCTTCCCGAGGTGGCGGAGTACTGGAGGGAGGTGATCCGGATCAACGACCACCAGAAGAGCCGCTTCGTGAACCGCGTCGTCTCCTCCATGTTCAACACGGTGGCCGGGAAGAAGGTGGCAGTTCTAGGGTTCGCGTTCAAGAAGGACACCGGGGACACACGGGAGACGCCCGCCATCGACGTCTGCAACGGCCTGCTCGGGGACAAGGCCGTCATCAGCGTCTACGACCCGCAGGTGGCCGCGGAGCAGGTGGCGCGCGACCTCGCCATGAACAAGTTCGACTGGGACCACCCGCGCCACCTGCAGCCGCCGTTCAGGCTCAGCGCCACCGACCTCGCCAAGCAGGTCGCCGTCGCAACCGACGCCTACGAGGCGGCGCGCGACGCGCACGCCGTCTGTATCCTCACCGAGTGGGACGAGTTCAGGACGCTCGACTACAAGCGCATGTTCGACGCCATGCACAAGCCGGCATTCATCTTCGACGGACGGAACGTCGTCGACCCCGCAAAGCTCCGGGAGATGGGCTTCGTCGTCTACGCCATCGGCAAGCCGCTCGACGAATGGCTCAAGGACATGCCAGCCGTCGCGTGACGTCTATATATATGCATCGTTAATTAGTACTTAATCCGTTTCAAATTATAGTTCGTTTGACTTTTTCAACTCTAAGTTTGACTACTCGTCTTATTCAAATTTTTGTACAAAATATCATTTCTTTTGGTGTGACTTACTTATTTAATAAATAGTCTGCATGAATGACTTAAATTTAACTATGTTTACACAAATTTTTTGAATAAGACGAGTGGTCAAAGTTGTGGTCAAAAAAGTCAAACGAATTATAAATTAAAACGGAGGGAGTAGTTAGGTTTAATTTCCCTGTTAATTTCACTGTGTTCTTATTTCACAGCTTTTTACAAGTTATATGCTGCCGACATGTTTTGTACTAGCTACTTAATAGGTATATAGATTTTTTTTTCATAATACAATACCTGCTACTAATAATATTGTACTTATAAGTTTTGTTTTGTTCGTAGCTTCATATATATATATATATATATATATATATATATATATATATATATATATATATGCATTTCAGTGTGTGTGAAACATTGTTGGCAAATGACTGTTTCGTGTCATCTGAGCTGACGGATCGTGCGGTAGTGCGGCACTATAGTGAGTCAAAATTTGGATGTCATTTTGAGTTCAAAAGCGATGGAAAAAGAAATAGGAGTACTTCATATTGTACAAGACGCATGCAACTACAATCTCAAAAGATGCTTTAAGAAAGTCAAGAGTTTTTTTAGTGTCGTTATAGGTGATGATCAATATTAAGGCACCATGGTAGACTTCATTTTTTTTTCTATCATGACAACCAAAGCCCCTACTTTATTGTCACAGTCACAAAAGTTCCAAATCGGTGGATCGAGGAACATGAATCGGATAACGTGGTACACTATTTAAGGGTAATTTTAACACTAAAAGGATAAAATTGTATCACGTTCCTGGTACGACAACGCACGTTTTCGAGACGCGGAACGTGACAGCGGAGTGCCTGTTGCTATGCTTGCCACGGCGCCAATCATTTGTAGGTTCTCTGGTGCGTCTATGTTTTCTTTAATTGTCGTTGTCGTCATCATCGTCAGCATTACAAAGTTACTGTGACTTATATGAAGATTAACTTCCATATGATTTTTAACAAATCAAATCGAACAAGTTTTTTCTTTCATGAAAAAAATGAATGGTGTTAGCTCGAACTTTCAACATTTAGGCCATATTTGACAGGGCTCCTACGGGTTCCAGCTTCTCCTGTGTATTTACAGTTTATATACTATTTATCTCTCCTCTCTCCTCTTCTCACAAAGCTGCTAAGAGCAGGTGAAGTTAAGAAATTGGCTTCTCCTGCTCCCACTGGTCACCCTAGGCGTTCGGTAATACCGAACCGATGGGTTCGGTTTTTCGGTACCCACGTAAATTCGGATCTAAACGAAATTGGTACCGATTGGTTCCCACAAAAACTCGGTACCGAGGTAATTCAGGATCGGTACTTTCGGTTCGGTTCCGGTATTTATCGAACAATACCGAACTGATCAAATAGATATGTAATAATAGGTTCCAAAGTTAATTTTGACATAATTTTATAGAAAATAATAGTGAAAAAAATACATATACTTATAAATGTCCACAAGACAATAAGAGTGAGTACCAAAAATACATAATATAATAATATACAATGGAACAATCAATAATATAGCAACACTAACTCATCAAATTTTAGGTAATTCAGTTCCCCAAGGTAAAGTACCGAATTTACCTCGGTTTCTGGAAACTCGTAACCGAACTGGAACCAAATATTTCGGTTCGGTTCTCGGTATTTTGTGCCCAGGGTTACCCACTGGCTTTATGAGAGGAAGAGGAGAGAATAAAAAAGAATGTGTCAAATAAGCTGAAGTTGATAGGAGCCCTATCAAACGAGGCCTTAGTGTATAGTGTAGCAGTTGAAAGTCAGAATTATGAATGCATCAAATATTGGATCATAGGATTTTCAAAGAAATTCTAAAGGAAACATTGTTCCTGTATTTTTGCTCCCGTAGTAGCCTTTGGAACAGAGGATTGGTAGTTTGGATCATAGGATTTGCAAAGGAATTCTAAAAGAAATATTGTTCCTGTATTTTCGCTCCCGTAGTAGCGTTTGGAACAGAAGATTGGTAGCTTCCTTTCCAAAGGAAACTTTTTTTTTTATACCTATACGTTTTACAAGTTGTAGCTCTGTTGTAGCTTTCTTTCCAGAGGAAAACTAGTTGGAGCTCTTGGTTTCTTTCCTTCATGAAGTCCAAGACAATGAAACACAATATCGTGTGTCTGTTAGCCTGCAAGTTGGCTGAAACCATGTACGAAAGTCTAATAATATACTCCATCTGTCTTATTAAAAGTGTCGTTTTATAATTTGAAATTTTTTATTTAACGAGTTTTATTTATTTTTTAATTCTTATTTATTTTATTATAACTTATTTTATCATTAGATATACTTTTATAATATTTTATTAATTGTATAAATTTTTTAAATAAAACGGAGAAAATTAAAAGTCAAAAGTGACATTTTTAATGGGACAAAGAGGTTACGTTACTATGAAGTTTGATCACTTGTTTCGTTTATACGTTCCAAACGTCAATGTTTCAAATTTTTTTTGAGTTTTCGTTCCTCTATTTTAATACTATATTTATATCATTTTCCTATATTTTATTTAATTTCTGTGTTTTATATTTCTCCGTTAAAGAGGCCCTTATAGAATCCAAAAACCAAAATCCTCGACACAACCCCGCCCACGTCGTGTCAGAAAATTTTGGCGGTATCCGCCGGCTACCCACGATCTGCCTAGGCCTAGACCCTAGCGCCTTCACGGCCGTTCGATCGAACGCCAACGGCTTCCCCCAGTCGCTCGGCGGTCGGCGCGCTAGAAACACCCCAGGCCCCCTCGTGTTACAGAAGCCTGCGTCTCCCCTTCCAAAAAGCAGCAACCAAGAACCCCACCACCACCGCCGCGAGCTGCAACTGCAACGTTAGGAGGCCGACGGGCCGCCGCAGGAATCAGAGCCTCAAATCCTCCAGGTCGCCGTGAGATCCAAAGGGAGACGATTGGAGGTTTGGTTTCTAATCTCCGCACCAATTCACCAATTCAGAGTTTTTATTTTTCTGATTAGTTGTAAATTTGCGAGCTTGCGTCTAGAATGCGGTTGAACAAACCCAACCCAACCCATTTTCTCCGATGACGAGTAAATTTCCTTTGTTTGTCGACGGTCGACTGATTTGGTTCTTCCGATATTGCTCTAGTTATTGCGTTCTTGGGGTTTCAATCGAGTAGCTACTAGCTATTGCCTCTCTCCTCTTACCAATCCAATCGAATACCCTCTTCTTTCTTTCTTTCTTTCTTTCTTTTTTTATATGTAATATAAATGGAATCTAGTCTTATTTTTCTCAAGGGAGAGCAAATAAAGCTCAATTTTTTGGTAAAATTTCAAGCAGTATTTCACAAGTTCATTCATGCCGCCGCATAGGGTTTTCCCAAAACAATTTCCGCAGCAAAAATAACCGCTTTTATTGCGGGGACGGGGAGTGGTTTCAAGAACCAAGATTTACCGTGTCCGTGTAGCGTTTCTGTTGCTGGGTCTCATTTCCTCCTTTCATCCATATCGAGTTCACCATTTCCTTGATTCATGTTATGTACAGTACAGTCCAGGGATGCCACCGAGAGGAAGGAAGCACTGGTGCAAGCTATGCAGGAAAAGCTTCCCATCATACTGTTCGCTCGGAGGCCACATGAATCTTCACAGCAGCAAACGCAACCAAAAGAAGAAGCTGTCCAGGACCACACCTAGCCTTGCCAACATCACAGGTGGTGCCGGCGGGTATGGCCTCCGGGAGAGGCGACGACAAAGTACCTGGTTGATGTGTGATTCCAGCGACGACGAGCAACTGACACCGGCCCCCATGGCATTATGCCACTTGTGCTTCAAGGTTTTTGCTTCTTGCGGTGCGCTGACGATGCACATGAGAGGATGCGAGAGGAAGATGGTGGCGAAGGAGGTGAGCGATGAATACTGTGATCACAATGTCCCTGTGTCTACCCCGGTGACCTTGACGTATGGGATGGAGGAGGTGAATGCTGCACGTGTTCTGATGATGATCTCAGGGCATTCTGGCATGGACTCTTATGAGCATTGTTGTGCTGAGGATTATGAGATGGATGGCAACTTGGCCTACCGTGTGAAGAAGAGTGGGATGGAGCTGGGTTACTCTGGTCACCGCCAAACTGAGGATGCTGATCAGTTGATGCCAGAGAGCAACATCTCTGACGTGAAGCTGAAGTTCACCAGTCTTTCGCATGTGTTGAAGGCAACAGCATCCCACGACTGTAGGCTCTGCGGCAAGGTCTTCACATCCAGCAAAGGATTGGCGAGCCACAAGAAGTTTCACAAAGTCCATAATCATGAAAAGGTTGCAGCATCCCCCAAATCTGCAATGCCTGAAACAACAGGAAAGCAGCTGCTTGAGGTGGATCTCAACCTTCCAGGTCTCAATGACAGGAACTACAGCCGTAGGAGTCCAAAGTCTGAACTCACTCCATGGTGGACCAAAAGAGGCTTTCGGTGTGATCAAATGCTCGATGTTGTCTGAGATTGCCACAGCTTCTGTATCAGTCCGGTGACAAAAAAACTATAGCTTAGCTACTAATGTGAAGGGTTGATGCCATGAATGCCCATGACAGATTTACTTGTACTCTGGTATTAGACATGGTCAGTGTTCTTACATGTACAACTGCGGTTCTGTTCCTCAATACTGAACTGTGTTCAGTGCCAGCGAATTGAGGACCATGGTCTCATTTTTTTGGACTCTGGGTTGTACCCTGGAGCGTAGCAGGCTTTTTTTTTGGGCTTTTGCAAACTCGCAAAGCATTTTCTTTTCTTTATAACTCTAGTAACCGAGATGGCTCTGAATTTGTTCAGCTTATTGCTCATTCATTTATTTGGAATTGCTTCCAGTATCTTGTATCTTCTACAGTAATAGATTTGTGTGTGTTTTATGTCCTGTCGTTGGGCGTTTAACAGAAAGAACATGCATGATTGTCCTCAGGCTTAAAGCTAGTAATTACTACTATGTATGGTAATGTCATGCGTGTGCCTTGATTATAAGGTGCGTGAGCCTGAAAATTTCTGGTATGTATATCCTTTCACCTTGGGTGCTTCTGCAGTTGCCTTGCCAGACTGCGAGCTTAAGCAATGGACAATGAGCCACACTGCAAGCAAACTTTGATGCCAGTCACCGTGGTTCAAGTGTTGAAGTCTTAAAAAAAACTACCACGGTTTGCATCAAGGATGGAACATGTCCCATGCCAGGTCCATCATGCAGCATTTTTTTTTGTTCTCATATATACACATGTGGTAACGATTATTAAAGAAAGTTTGATTGTCCAGTGAAAGTGAAGGCCAGGCCAGGGTTATATTCCCCTAGCTAGGGCAAACACAAAGATATGAAAGATATGAAGTTGGGTGAAGCTGAAAATAGTAGCTTATCACAACTTTCTTCTCCCATTCTCTTTCACATGCATGCATAAAGTTGTTGGTGAAGCTGTTTTATCAAACATTTTTTTCCAAAATAGCGCAGCTTCACGTAGAGTTGTTTATAAAGCTATTTTCTAAAAAAACAGCTTCACTAGTAAAGCTTGTATGCATAAAATTGTTGGTGAAACTGTTTTACCAAACACTTTTTTTAAAATAGCTTAGCTTCACGTAGAGAGTTGTTTATAAAGCTATTTTTTAAAAAAACAACTTCACTAGTAAAGCTGAGCTGTACCAAACTGTCGTACTTGTCGAAAGCAGAATGAATGCTACTAGTTCGTAGAAAGGTCATTCTTTCAGGGTAAATACTGAAATGCAGACCCATGCATGCACATAGCAACTCAGAAGGTCTGTGTTGCAATCTAGTGTAGTCTCAGTATGCGTTAATTTGACAGGATATTTATTGGTGATTTTGTTAGCCTTTGCAGCATAATAAACGCTTCAATGAATCAGATCTCACCACTCTTCACCGGCCAGACACTACATATGGATGCATTCTGCAGTTCTGCCGGCAGTTAATCCGCGGAAACAGTCCAACGTCCAGTTAATTCATCTTTTCAGATTGGAAACCCCAAACGGATGCAATTCCAGGGATCTCCAGAAATGATCAACACATTTGGTGCACAATAAGATAACAGAACCGACTCGACAATACCTGCATTCAGCTACCTAGGCAACCTAAACTTCAACGACGTACTAATCGCAGGATAGTGGGACTTGAACATCACGAGTTGTTACAGCCAACAAAAGACACCAAGGTTGCATCATCATCCTAATCTAGATACCGAATCCCTCCCTCCTGACTTCCCTGACCCTGAGGGGAGGAGCCGTCAAGGTCCTTCAGACGCTGGTGGATCCGAACCCTCCCTCGCCACGGACAGTGGCGTCCAGGTCCTCCACCTCCGCGACCTCGAGCGTCGCGATCACCTCGATGATCATCTGCGCGATCCTGTCGCCGCGAAGTCGGCGTCGGAGTGGTTGAAGAAGATGACCCCGACGGGGCCGCGGTAGTCGGCATCGATCACGCCGGCGCTGACGTTGATGGAGTGCTTCAGCGCCAGCCCGGACCTCAGCGCTGCAGAATGACCAGACCGGACAGACATTTCGTCAAACACCCGCTGGGAAACGAGACACCGAAGGAAAAAGAAGAGGGGAGGTGGTCATGTCGCTCACCGATGCCGCGTAGGTTCCGTGGGGATGGCGACGCTGAGGTCGGTCGGCACCATCGCCTTGCCACGCGCCGGCACCACCGTCTCCACGGCACTGACAGCAACAACCAAAGAAACAGACAGTCAACAGATCCGACTATATATCCAACTGCCAAAATATGAAAATGCCTCTATCAGCATGTATATTGTATAGCACTGGTGAAGAAATTCAGAGGTACATGAAGCGGAGGATTATTACTAAACCAATCTGGAACCCTGCATTGCTATGGCACGGGCATTCAAGAACTTTGCACACTTGGCATCCCTACTGGCATCGAAATAGATGCAATCCTCCTCGCATACGTCAACAAAATCAATTATGAACTCGTTGTCACAGATAGAACCTATAGTCAAGTTACCATTGCAAGCCATACTCCCAAAGGCAATGTCACAACGCCCAATGTACTTCTCTAGATCTGAATGGGCAATCTTTGCCCCTTCGTTCTCACAGTAATAACAGCGACCCACATCTACAGAAAAGAACACTGGTAACCGTCATATACTTTCAAAAAAAAACACTGGTAATCGGCATGTGATAAAATGTGTTCAAACCTAAAAGGTCAATATATTTATATGCTATTGTTGTTCTCAGATATGTATGCGACATGCTTCATGTGACAATAAAATTACGGATTGTGGCAATATGGATGAGTTTGTATGGGTGATAACCACTAGCAACTTGAGAGAATGAAGCACTGCCATTGACATTTGGGCCCTGTTGTGTTATTGCCTGAATGTAAGTGCAGTACACCAGTAGTATTTTTATGATGAGATGGATTATCGCTGTTACAACTATGTGCATAGAGAGGTGACAGGAGCTCTATCCATTCAGATGTCGTATACCCCTTTTCTTTCCTTCAAACACTACTGGCTCACACAAGAGATTGTCATAAGTATGTAACAGGTTAATACTATATGTCTTGATAAACATACACGAACATTCAAATGGAAAGAAAGCATACCAGGATGTCCCATAACTGGCCAGCAGGACAATTCATCGATGGCATCTTCATCGTTGGAGTACTCAGCAAAGAACAGTGTATAGGAACTGTGTCAGGAGAATGTAAATCTCTCGGCCTTGCCAAAAAGTTAATGTGAGAAAAGTGAGTTTTCCTTGGATGCCAAGAGAGCAAGGGGCCATAATGGACGCCAAAAACGACCAGCACCTACATTTGAATTCAAGCCACATATAACATGAAGCTAGGGTATGTAATGAACATATTCACATTAATTTATCGCACCAATTAATTAGACCCAAGAATGGTACCTAATACTATTGTAGAAGGGTTGCCCAGTGACAATACATGTTAAGTAAATCTGAATATGAGTTAGTTCTATCCCTGAAACAACAATAAATCAAGATCCATTCAAAACCTTACCATTTAGGGAGTAAAAATATAACAAGAATCATAAGGGTTTAGACCTTTGTCGAGGCACCCTGGTTTGCACATAACTCTGCAAACGGAGATACTGAATGTATAGGGAATAAATGCTGCATCCTCATTTCGTGAAGAATAGGAAAAACAGCAGGCTACTAATCCGCATCAACCTCCCTCCTTCAAGCACATCTGTTGTGTGAATATGAAGCTGCAAGCACTGATACCAGTATCTTTTGTTGCCTCCACTGCCAGACCTAATGGCACCTATTGCTTTATTCCTATGTTGCTTCAAATACAGAAAGGAATGCAGGATTCTATGTAAGGAAATAAAGAAATCTTTAGTAGCAGAATACATATAGGAATCAGAAAGTGAGTCTGCCACATATTGAACTGGAGTACCAAAGCAGTTCTCAGGATCATTTTGTGGAACAATGTAGCACAGTAGTTATTTTCAGTGAAATAAGAGTTCGTTAAAATTTAAATGGTGCTGAAAAGGCACCTCAGTCGTAAATTTTAAGAAAATAGCATTTTTTTTCTCATCTGTGCTGGCAAAATAATTTCAGAAATGTTACAGCGGACTGAAAACGGAACCATCTTCATCACCTACGTGCAGCCTGACACTTTTTTTTTTCGTTCACAAACAAAAAATAAAGAATGGTCCCACTAGAAAAGGCATATTTATGGACTATAAAATGTCCATAATCTATAAAGAAAATGTCCATAATCTATAAATGCGCACAAAATGTTCCTATTGTTTTTTATTACAAAATCTCAGATGTTACTCCCCTAAAAAGAACTCAGATTTTACAACATAAACAGATGGCCATATACTTAAGTTATGGCATACAGAACAAGATTAGTAGTGGAAAATATGACAGGAATTCCAAATATCTTCATATAGGTGCTTATTGCGGTGAAGATATGACGAGTCAAATTAACATTTCCAGAAAACTAAGAGCTAATCATCTGGTAAAGGTGCCAATCATGAACTACAATGGTACAGCGATAAGCAATGTTCCGTTCATGTTAAAACATCAAAAGATTTGTGGAGCACTGCACGACGAATTCCTCAAGCAGTGTTCTTGTGAGCACATAAAACACAACGCCGAGGGCGATGGATACTGGTAGGGCAGGCAATGCCTTGCGGAAGAACGCCAACAGGAGCAGAGTGATGCCAAGCCCTGCAATGATGGCAAGGTAGCAGGCATACACTGTCATGTAGTCATACATCGCTGCCCTACCGACCAAAACGCTGTAGAATATGAAGTCCCCCAACCCGAGCTTGATCGCCCCAGATGAGCTCAGCCCAATGCCATCTTCATCTTCCACCTCTTCGCCAGATCTCTGTGGGCGTGGCTGGATCAAAGGTACTGTCATTTCAGCAACAGCCACTCTATGCTCTGGTAATGCTGAAACCTCCCCAACTTGTGCAACAGTAGAATCCGAGGAGCTCAAAGCGGCCACCAATGTCACCCTGGGCCTTGAATTACTAACATCACCAGCAAGAGTGGCAGCTTCATGAACTTGGGATGACGAACTGTTTCTAGAGTTGGCCTGAAGATTCCTCCTCAACACCTCCCCAATCACCTCAACCGTGGAACTGTCATCCAAATCCGCACCACCAGGTTGCCTCCCTTCCCTCCACAAGCGCCAATTTCGGCCATGGCGGGGATCCACCGGCCTGGCCTCGTAAACCAAGGCAGGTATCTCCTCGTTCCTCTGTATGGCCAGCTCAAGCAGCACCCTCAAAGGTCCACCGGGGAGCAGCACGGCCGCGAGGTCGTAGATGGCCATGGCGACGAGCAGCGCCCAGGTGGTCCACTCGGGCAGCAGCGTGAACCAGAAGGCGGTAAGCACGGCGACGGCGACGAGCGCGGTCTGGTGGAGCGCGATGGGGACGGAGGACGGCGCCAGCGCGGCGAGCGCGAGCGCCCCCGCGGCGTTGGGCAGGAGGAGCGCGAAGGATACGGCATCGAGCGGGAAGCGGAGGCGGGAGAGGAGGAGGAGCGCGACCTGGCCGCCCAGGACGAGGAGGACGGCGAGCGCGGAGAAGCCGAGGTAGGCGCGGAGGCAGGGCGTGCAGCGGAGGTAGAAGAGGAGCGCGAGCAGGAAGGTGGCAGCCGTGACGGCGACTACGAAGGTGAGGGCGGTGATGAGCGCAGTGGGTATGTCATCGTCCCCTCCGGAGGGGACGCCGCCGGTGGCGGCTGCGATGGAGGCGGAGATGGGCGAGGGGGAGGAGGGCGAGATGAGGAGGGAGACCAGGAGGACGACCAGGAGCATGCAGGCGGAGACGGGGTAGACGATGCGGGTGATGTCCTCGCCGAGCGAGTCCAGCACGGTGGTGCCGGCGGGGGCATCGCCAGGGACGGCCGCCGCGGCGGCGTCGGCCATCTGGTGGATGTGGAATGGGGATCGCTTCCTCTCCGTTGTTGGGACTTGGGGTGGGGCGAGTATATTGACCTGTTTATACGGTACGCCCACTCAGTTAACAGTTCAGTCCTCCTGTGTACCTCACTCTGGTGCCTCTCTCTCCTCATAATTCTAAGATTTGCCAAGTCTAAATGCCTAATCTCTAGTTCATGCCTTCATGGAATTACCTGATTCTCCATCTCTGTCCGGCAAAAATGCTTTGCAAGTTTGCAACAACCTGAAACAAGCCCACTATGCGCCAGGGTACAACAAAAAAAATGAGACTATGGCGCTCAATTCGCTGGCACTGAAGACTGAACATAGTTCAGTATTGAGGAACAGAACTGCAGTGCTACATGCAAGAACATTGACCATTCCTAATACCATAGTACTACTTCCACTAAGGCCTTGTTTAGTTTCTTTTGAAATTCTAAAACTTAATAAGATTCCCTATCACATCGAATCTTTAAACACATGCATTGAACATTAAATATAGGTAAAAAAATAACTAGTTGTTGACGATTTTTTCAAGCCTAGTTCCGTCATGGTTAAACAATAATTGTCAAATACAAACGAAAGTGCTATAGTGTCTTTTTTCCAAATCCTTTTGCATATAAACAAGATCTAAGTAAATCGGTCAGGACATTCATGGCATCAATATCCTTCATATTAGTAGCTAAAGTTTTTTTTATTTTTTCACCGGACTGATGTAGAAACTGTGACAATGTCAGACAACACCCAGTGTTCGACTGTTCGCCCACACCGAAAGCCACTTTTGGTCCAACATGGAAATGGAGACTCCTGCTGCTGTGTTCCTGTTGTCATTGAGATCTGAAAGGTTCAGTCAGAGCAGCTGCTTTCCTGTTTGAGACTTGCAGAGTTGGGTGATGCTGTAGCCTTTTCATGAACAGGAACTTTGTGTAAACTTCCTTGTGGCTTGCCAAACCTTTGCTAGATGTGAAGACCTTGACACAGAGCTTGCAATCGTGGGTTGCTGTCACCTTCAACACTTGTAGAAGACTGATGAATTTCAGCTTCACATGAATCACATCACAGTTGTGGCTTTCTGGCATCATCAACTCAGCACCCCAGTTTGGAGGTGACCTGAGTAATCCATCTCGCCCTTCTGCACAAAATAGGCCAAATTGCCATCTATCTCATAATACTCATCACAGTGCTCATAAGCAGGGTCCACGCCAGAATGCCCTCTAATCATCATCAAAACATGTGCAGTGTTCACCTCCCCCATCCCATATGTCAAATTGCAGGAGTAGACACAGGGACATTATGATCGCAGTGTATCCATTGTCAGGTACTCATCATCACTGGAATCACACATTCACGCAACCAGGTACTATGTTGCCTCTCCAGGAGATCATACCGCCGACACTTTCTCTGATGTTGGGAAGGCTGAGCATGGTCTTGGACAGCTTCTTTTGCTTGCATTTACTGCTGTGAAGATTCATATGTGGTCTCCGAGCCAATAGTATGATGGGAAGCTTTTCCTGCATAGCTTGCACTAGTGCTTCCTGTCTCTTGGTGTCATCCCTGAATTGCACAGGGAAAGAATTAACGAAATGATGAACGTGATATGGATGCAAGGAGGAAATAAGACCCAGGAACTGAAACGCTACATGGACATGGGTAATGAAACCACTCGCAGTAAAGTGGTTGTTTTTGTTGCAGAAATAAATTTGGGAAACCCCTTGTTTTGACAATGACTACATTGACCTTGAGCTTTTTTCTCCCTTGAAAAAAAGAAAACAAGTTTCCTTTTAGATAAAAAAAAGAGAGGGATATTGGATTGGTAAGAAGACAGAATAGGCATCATGTCCAGTGCAGGATTGATGTCATTACTCCCACCACAGCTTTACCGCGGGGGGGGGGGGGGGGGGGGGGGGGGGGGGGGGGGGGGGGGGCACTCAATCCCTATGTGTGGTTTAGTAGTCTCTGCCTGGGACCATGATCATCCGCTGTAGCAGAATGTTATGAGAACTGTCCTGATAAAAATGTGATATGTGTGGTTGTTCAAAGTATTTGAGATAATGACAGAGCTTTTGCAGGTTGTTTTCTGCTGCAGATTCATGAACCAGTGGTACAAATAAGCGAACCAGAGGACAAGGTGTGAGGAGTGTCACAAAAGAATCATGAAGCACGTGAGCAATTAATCTGTGCAGCATATCGAAAACAATTAGGAGAAATCAAATGTGATTTTCTGAGTGGCTTGCTTGTCTATTAATGTGGTTTGGATTGTATGGTTATGTTTGTTCTTATGAACTAAATAAATGGTAAAATGCAGGCAAATAAAGATACAAACACCGAAATTGCTCAAGCTCAATAAACAGAAAAAAACATTTCTATACGTCTATAAAAATATTACCTGGTAACACCCAACCCTGCTGGACTGCAGCTATAGCAGTTGGATTTTAGGGAGATATGGTCATTACTCATTAATATTCCTCACTCTAGCCAACCATTGCAGATAAAGATCAATTGAGATTCCATGCATACTTGTTAGCACTGCTAACTAAAAAAAGAGTTCAACAAGCACATAAATGTAAATACAACAATTGGCATAGTAACACTTCTTACCGTGAATGCCTGCTGTAACTTATGCATCCTAACATCACACATCAGCACTCATAATCCCATTTATCTCCCCTAGGATCCACTGAAATATATGTGATGTGAGGTTCCTCTTCCTCCTGGGTTAATTTTGTACTTCTGCAAACACCAAAGTACCAAACATATGACAAAGTGAAGACATAGTATTATCACACACAAAAAAAAACAATAATAAAATTAACACAACACCTGACCTGAATTAGCTGTAAGGAAAATCACATATTCAACATATCTGGAGATGGATCCATGGACCCCTCAGTGGGGAACACAACAATGTAAGGTATCACAAGCACTACTCAGAAGATACCAATAGTTTTGTACCAATCATATTGTCAAATGCTCAAGTTCCTTATGTTGCTGAGTTTCAGTGGGATTACAATCGCTAGCAGCATTACACACAGGTTCAGGTTCTACAGCCTGTAGCTCAACCCCTCCAAAAGGCACTTCCTTTCTGCAGTTTCTTATCATGTTTAACCTTCTAATTGCATCCTCCATCCGCCTTTCAAGATTTTGAAGCTGCTTATATGCCGGAATAAGACCCCTTTCTTCTATATCCTGTAGAAGTTCCTCTCCATTCTGCATTCTCCCTGTCGAATGCATAGCTACAGTGAGTGTGATATATGTAGTAACATTCGGCCAAAGACCCTTAGATTTCATCTCTCCATAAAGATCTAGTGCATCAGAGATACATTTGTCTTTGCATAAACCAGTAATTAGAACATTGTAAGTGACAACATCAACCTTCACTCTACACAACTCCATCAACCTCTTCAAGTGCAAAGCATCAGCAATCTTGGATTCTTTACAAAGACTGTGCATTAGAGTAGTGAAAGTAGCAACAGTTGGCACCATTCCTGAACGCATCATACTACTGAAAACTATGACAGCCTCCTCAAGTTTTCCACATCTACAAAGTCCTCTAATAATTGAGCTCTCAGCAACTTCAGTAGGCACAATGCCAAGAGCTTTCATTTCTTCTTTTAGCCTGAACGCTCTATCAATCTCACCAACCCGACATTTTGCGTTGACCAATGCAATATAGTGTGTATGGTTTGGTTGAAGCCCTACTTGTAACATCTCACGTAAAACTTCATGACTCTGATCCAAGTAATTTTTTCTGATCAATCCATTTATAATGGCACTATAAGTTTGACTGCTGGGTGACATATGTAACCACTTCATACAATTGAAAAGTTGTAGTGCATTACGCATCTTGGATTTCTCGCTCAGAGCAGTTATCAGTATATCGAAAACTAACCTATCAGGGAAAATGCCTTCTAAGACCATCTTCTCCAAGAACTTAACTGCAATGTCAATCAACCCACACTCAGAAAGCCCAAGAATGAGCAAGCGATATGTAACATTGTCTGGCCTGATCCCTTTCCTCACCATATATTTGTACAGGTATAAGGACTTTGAAAATTGTCCCCTCTTGACATACCCATGCATAAGTATGTTATAGCTAGCGGAGTTGGGATAAACCTCATTCTGATACATATCAGACATCATCCTTTTTATACTATTTACGTTTCCACCCTTGAGGTACCCATTCATCAATGAATTATAGGCAATACAATCTGCATACAGGCCTTCCTTGCATATGATCTCCTGGAAAACATAAGAAGCAGCCTTCACTTGGCCTTCGTTGATCAGCCCATTCAGCAAGCAGGTATATGCAACAGTATCAGGGACTACTCCCTTCTCCAACATCATCTGCAACATGATTAATGCAGGCAAAATCTTACCTTTCCTGCAAAAACCACTGAGAAGAATGGTGTAAGTATGGATATCAGGTAAATAGTTGTTCTTAACCATTTTCTCACATAGATCCAAAGCTTCATCTAGGGTTCCATATTTGCAAATTCCAAGAAGTAGTGTATTGAAAGTTTTCTCATCAACAGCAGAAGGTATGTCAAGAAGACATAACATAAACTGCTTTGCTTGTACCAAGTGGCCTCCTTGACATAGTCCTCTAAGCAAGTTCTGATATGTGCAAATATTTGGAGAATGGCCATATCTAACCATATCATCATAAACTGAAAATGCCTCAACTATGTTACCTCTGTGGCAATAACTATCTATTATGCAGTTAAAGGAGATAGAATCAAATGATATCTTCATCCTAGACATGTATTGTCTAAAGTGTTCAGCCTCTGTAATCATTCCTTCTTTATAGAAAGCACGTAATAATGCATTATGGATAACTGGATTGGCAACTAGCCCCCTTCGATAAATGTCCACAAAATGCTTTAGTGCTTCCTTGACATACCCTGCCTTACAATAGTAACAAATCAGAGTTGTATATAGAACCTCATTAGGTAAAATTCCAGTTTTCTGCATCCTTGACAGAATTTCTTTTGTTTCGTGCATCTTAGCAGTCCTGCACATGCCATTGATCAATGCTGAATAAGTGACAACATCTGGATCAATTCCATCCTCAAGCATACTCTTTAAAATTTGTTTAGCCTTGGAAATCTCACCTACTTGACAAAAACCATCAATGAGAATAGTACACATCGTCTTATTGATGGTTATGCCTCTCGATTTCAGATCTTCCATAAGATCTAGAGCAGGTCCCAGCATGGAAACTTTGCAGTAACCATTCAACAAAGCACTATAAGTTAATTCACTTGGCATGACACCAGTAATTTGCATTTCCGACAGAACACTTAGGGCCTTATCAATTCTCCTATTTCGGCAGTACCCATCAATCATTGTAGTGTAAGTAGCTACACTTGGAACCACAGTTTGTCTCAACATATGATTAAAGACATAGTGAGCATAATTCATCTTACCTTCACCAAAAAAACCATTGATCAAAGTATTGTAGGTGCATTCATCAGGTGTTAAGTTATCTTTCCTCATTCTTTTGAGCAAAAGGAAAGCACGCGCACTCCTCTTTATTTTACATAATTTATCTATCATGATGTTATAAGTATATACATCTGCCTCTATATTGTCCTTCTCCATATCTTCTAGAACACACAGGGCACACTTAAATCTCCCCTTCTTAACATACCAATGTAGTATTGTATTATAAGTGACAGAACTAGATAGGCGACAGCTCTTCATCTTCTGAAGCATATCTTCAGCCTTTCTAAATTCACCATTGGTGCACAGGGAATTCAGAATAATATTGCAAGTGGTAACATCCAGAGGAAACTTACGGGCCAAACTCTCTCTCAAGAATAACCAAACATGCTTTGATTCCCCTTCCTCCACAAGAGCATTAAGGATGGTATTGCAAGAAACAGGTGAAGCCTTAAATCCACAGTCATCCATAAAGAAAACTGCCACAGCTGCATCTAGCACTTTTATTTCCTTGACATATGCTTTGACAAGGAGTTCAAAAACTACATGATTTGTGGAATCAAAACATGAAATGGTCCGCAAGAGGGATGTAAAAGTAGCAGTGCAGGAGAAACCCGTCACAGCAAGATGCCTCAACACTGACATTGCTTGCGAATGCATTTGAGCATGGATGAGAATTGGAACAGCCATACAATAGATGTAGGTAATTCGGTCTAAACCTGATCGCTCCACAATAGAACTCAGTATCTTCAATGCCAGCTTTCCATCAGATTTGCCAAGGCTCCCAAATTTGTAGGCCATGTGATTCAGGGTCTCCCACCGCGTCATAGTCTGAATGGTAATGATGCTACTATCAATTCCATGCGCTGAAAGAAGGAACCAAGCAATGAAACAGTGAATTGATACCACCCAGAAAGAAGCATAGCACACAGGAAATCTAATGGGGCTTTGAGTTTGATTTCTAACTTCTAAAGGAAATGCTACTTCAGTCTCTAGGACTGGCATATGTATGTACATTTGTATGTGGAGATGATCGTCAATTCAACTGATAGACAAACACAGAACAACCCTAATCAGAGTTTGACATGTTCAGTATTACAGCAAACACATTAGGGAATCGGTTTGCAACAGATGCTACAAATAGATGATGAGAGGACCAAGATAGAAAACATGTGTGGAATGCACAACCAGCAGCATTCTGAAGTCTTCAGATTTGCACGATGTAATGAGCGCTTCTAGTAATTGGCTAATTGCAGAAAACATGAAGTCACGGTAATTCTTATAGGCTTGGGGTTTGCATTTTGCACTAGAAAGATCAACTAAACTACTAACATCCGATTTCTTACCCCTAATCCTTATAGAATTAGCAAACTACTGAACATAGAAATAACATGCACACAAGTTTGCTGACTGACGGACTGACTGTGACTGTTCCTATTTGCTGACACTGGTTGGGCTCAGGCAGTGTGCGCTTTCGCGGAGACTTTTACCTGAGGCAGTGTTGGAGCTGGCAGCGATACGAGGGCGGGCGGGCGGCCTAGCGCGGGAAGGGAGCCGCGAGGAGCAAGCCGCCGCTTTGCACTCGACGATTCTGCGGCGATATGAGGAGTGCGCTAGCGACGAGAACGGCCGTGCCATGGTAGCTGAATAGTTAGCGACCCCCTGGCGTTGGCGCGATGAGAAGAGGTGACGCCGGCGCAAAGGCGAGCCGGTCGCACGGCGGGGTGCCTGCCCGCCGCCGTCGAGCGGCGGCGCTGTGGGAAAGCCCGGAGTAGGAGGAGAGGAAAGGGAGTCGAGTGACTTTGCGTCTCCAAAGCCACGCGCCACATCCACCTTCCAATTTTTGATCCGATGGTTGCTAGCGTTTCAAACAAATTTAACTAATCTGCAAATGCACCAAGTAGAATTTTTTTTAACGCGATACACACATTGAGTAACACAAAGCAAAGCACAACCGTGAGAATGAACCATTGGACCATGAATAATCTCAAATTGATAAGCATTCAATACATGAGGATGTATTATATTTTGTATTTGCGAGTCATTTTGCGAGACAAAGAGAAAGCTTACACTGTCCGCACTTATGGTCCTTTAAATTCATCCTCTATATATCTAGTCATCGAGATTTTTTTCTCTATTCATTTTTCTTCCACACTTATCATTATTTATATCTCGTACTCTATATCAACTATGTATTGTGGAGCTCACTTATCATTTTATTTAAATATATCCATGTGACATCTTGTTTTGTAGGATTTATTAAAATAAATTTAATAGTGCAAACGAAATTTAATTTTCGCTTTTAGTTTAGGAATTATAGCATTTTTATTCCGTAAAAATAGTTCCGCACGCAAAACGAGAAAACATCTCAGATATACCGCAGTTCGTGCTAAGAGCAAGTATAATAGCCGGGTGTAAGCAGGCTAAATGCTGAGGTGGAGGAGAGAGAAGAGGAAAGAGAAGAGAAGCGGACTTAAAGCCGACTCAGACACAAGAACCAAGAAACTATGTGAGAGTGACAAGTAGGTCATGTATTAATGTTAAAGAGCAGACTATTATACAGGTGGACTGTAGAATCCTTACAGCCAACAGCAGGCTGTATTATTAGTCTTGCCCTAAACCGTAAAGAATCTACAGTGTGCATTTACCGGAAAAAACTCACGCACCGCATGCTGTATCAGTGTAGGCAACAAAAGCGGGAGGCCGGCCGATCGCCATCGCTGGCGCATTTCCAGGCGCGCTTGGAGGGACGGCATGGGCTGCATGGAGAAAATGGCGATTCTGCCATTATAAAAACTGGGTTTCGTAATTTTGTCATCCTACAAATGGGTTTCGCAATTTTGTCATTCTCAAACCATACACACTCGCAAATATGCCCTGGGGAATATTTGTTCCCAAATTAATTATCGCCTACCCATTTTGCCCCTCACTAATCCCTACCTTTCTGTTCTCCACGGCCGAGCGGAGACTGAGGAGACCAGGCGGACGCCGAAGCCGCTCGGCAAGGGCAGCCGCCGCGTCGAGGGGGAGTGACAGGCGCGACCACCGACGCCCGAGGAGCCCGCGGCGAGGTGCAGCCACCACTCCTCTGCCACCGCCAACGCGCCGTCGTCCTCACCCTCATGCCGCCCAACCCAGCCAGCGTCGCGTCTGAGCCTCGTCGCCGCCGCGCCCCCCCCCTCGCTCTCATCCCGGTGCTCGCCCCGGTCGCGAACCCGGTCCCGGCCCCGCTCGCCGCGCGCTCCTCCAGCTGTGCCGCCACGGGGTACGAGGCTGCGCTGGCCGACGCTTGCACCCGCGCTGGCACGCTTCGCCGGGCGCCCCACGCGCTCGCTCCTCCACCGCTGCCCACTGGACGACAACTGGACGCGCGGGAGCCGTGGCGGCTGCTGGACGCGCGGGAGCCGGAAGAGCCTGCGACGCCCGACGCCCACTCGCTCTCGCCGCGGCTGGCACTCGCCCGGGACACGGCTGCCTGCGCGGCCGTCGGGGAAGTGGCGGCGTCCGCCCGCGGTTCGGTCGTCGAGGAAGTGGCGGCGTCTGCCAGCGGTTCATGTCGCGTGTGACCGAGAAAAAAGAAAAATGAAAAGGCAGGGATTAGGGAGGGGCAAATGGGTAGGTAAGAATTAATTTGGCAACAAATATTCCCCAGGGCATATTTGCGAGTGTGTATGGTTTGAGAATGACAAAATTGTGAAGCCCATTTGTAGGATGGCAAAATTGCGAAGCCCGGTTTTCATAATGATAGAATCGTCATTTTCTCGGCTGCATGCATGCCTTTTCACGGGCCCATGTCCTCGATTTACATGTGTTTATATTTCAACTGATTTAAAAATATTATAACTCACAAACTAAGTAGCCAAATTTAATTCCGATTACGCTATTAATTTATTTCAATAAATCCTTCAAAATAAGATCTCACATGGATATATTTAGATAAAATTTATTTACAAACATATACGCTTCTTTATTCGTAGTTGATATAGAGTAGATATATAGAGGATGAATAAGTGCGAGAGAAAGTGATATAGAGGAGAGAATCTCGATGACTAGGACAGAATATTTGTTTTAGGGATGAATTTAGATTATGACGAGTGCGGATAACCTCTGGCGCATGGGCGCTGGCAAGTTCTCTCCGGCCGTCCATGAGAGCGGCACAAATAGCGGAATTTGCTCGGTACTTTTGCATAGGGTTCGTATATGGCGTATCCGATGCGTAAATTTTTTCCGTTAAACATTTCTTGGAGTAGTGTATAGGGAATACCAGTGCCTTACTTTCTCCCATTCTCTTCTACGGCAGCGTGCGACTCCACCTGGTGCTGTGGTGCGGGAGACCTCACTAGTACAGAACAGACCTTTGCTCCCGGTTGGGAAACCCCTTTAGTCCCGGTTTCCCAACCGGGAACACGAATGCAGGACTAAAGGTGGTACCCTTTAGTCCGGGTTCGTAATACGAACCAGGAGTAAAGGGTGCTTCCCTATGTGCAGCCCTGCTGCCACCTTTAGTTTCGGTTCTTATTACGAACCGGGACTAAAGGTACGCCTCCTTTTTGTCCCGTTTTCCCTTTTCCCTTTTTCCTTTTTGGTTTCTTTTCATTTTATATTAGCTAGGGTTTTAGAATATGTTTTCGAAGACGTATTCTATGCTGCTATATATATACGCGTATATATTTTGAGCATATATAAAGGAGATAATTATAGTACGAAACTATTATATTTATATATATATACACACTAGAGAGGTAAGTAATACATAATTCATATACATGAGATATGTCTTTGATATTGGATAACATTGATCTAATACAAATTAGACTTCATTCATCTTGGTTGGGCAAGATTTTTTCTTTTGGGTCATAGTAGTGCTCTCCATTGGGTTGTATAACTTCGTCCACAAGAAATCCTGCAATGGTCTCGACCAGCCTTCAGTTTTAATCAAAGTAAAGAAAATGTATTAGTATATATATATATGACTAACTACGAATAGGTACTAACAATAGTAAGAAATCAATTGTGAAACATACCTTAAGCTTCTCTAGTTTAGGCCTACTCGTGCAGGCCCTGATGAACTCGTAAACATAGTATCCGCACAAATTGTTCCCCGGTTCCTGCCGCAAACACCACTTTACGAGAAAAAGAATCCGATCGTTATCTAGTGAAGACACACTCACATTATCAACTTCATGAAAACTGTATATATATAGCTAGTAGTACTTACTTGGGTTAACACTACGTTCAGTGGCGCTTTACGATCAGGGCGGTGATCTTGAATGAATTTTGTCCAAACACTAGCAACAAAGTTTTGAAAAAATAGATTGTTAATTAACCATCAAGATTTAAGAGAGCAATAAAGAATTTGGTTCATGATCGATATTAAATTACCTCTGGATAATGTCTATCATATCTTGATATTCGACTCGATCTTTTCTCAACGAGTCTAATATTATTAATCGATTATTGTCCAGATAGATGACCATCAAGATCTAGTGAAAGCTGCATGTTTATAGCATATGAAGTCATATAATTCAATAACTATATATGGGTCAAGTAATTAAGGGAAAATAAAATGTGCACACTCACTTGAAGTTATATGGGAAGAGTATCGTTTTCTTGTCCTTTTGGTGAACTAAGTACCTCATGAGATTCTTCTCTACTTGAGGTCGCCAATTAGACTGGGGAGTAACTTGGTCTTTGAATACAATGTATGGATCAACAAAACCGATAGTATTGTCCTTTATTTTTCTGAGCTCGTTCATCTCATGTCTACATACATTATAGTGTAAGGATGACTATATATATACACAACACATGCAAGTTAATTTAGTAATAATAGAAATGCAATCACTTACAGACAAAAGCAGCTGAGGAGAGATTTGTCGAGGGCATCATGGTGGCATAGTTGGTGTAGTTTTGAGAAGTTAATATGTATGATGTCATCGCCACGGAAGAAGTGTCGTTGTCTGACTCTGAGAAGAAGTCATTGCTCGTTCCTTTTACATGCCTCTAAGTACCACTTGTTCAACATGTACATTTGTGTGCCGTGATCTCTTTGTGCGACATCAGGGTTGAATAAACTATTGCCATCTTTATAAATCTTCCAAGGATCAACTTCTGGGGCAGAGTCAATTTTGCCACCATAGATAATTTGGTTTATGTCAAGACCAGTTTCAATGTAGAAAGTAGCATGTTGCTCCAAGTTGACCTCTCCAGCTTGGTTCATAAATGTTCCATACTCATCAGGAACAACTAGTTGAGGAATTGGTTGTGCCTGTTCTTCGAGTAGTGGAACATCTTTCCCTGCTTTCTTCTTACTTGTCGTCACCGCTTTCATGAGAGTGCGATCATAGTCTGTTGCTGGTGATGCCTTACGAGAATCACGCAACTCTTTTTGCTTTTAGTCCACCCTCTTTCTTAGTTCTTTCTGATTTAGAAAGAAGTACGGCTTTGGAGGGTTTCACCTAGCTTTTGCTTCCTTTTTCAATTTTGTAAAGAAGTTTGCCACTTGTTCTTTAGAAGTAGCCGTAATTTCTTCATCCGTCTTTTCATAAGGCAGCTTTTGGGGAATAGGCTTTGTTTTACTCCCAGAGGCTACCCTCTTCACCAAGTGGGATGAAGACTTCGTCGATTGTGACGGGGCAGACCTCTTAGCGGCACATTTCTTTGTCAACTCAGGCTGAGGTGGCGGAGGGGTTGGAGATCGCCTTGGAGACGACTGTTGCCGCGATGGTGTTGGAGACCTCCTTGCCGGTGTTGTAGATCGCCTTGGAGACGGCTGCTGCGGCGACGACGTGGGAGACCTCCTTGCTGGTGTTGGAGATCGCCTTGGAGACGGCTGTTGCAGTGTTGGAGACCTCCTTGGAGACGACTGCTGTGGCGGCAGCGTTGGAGACCTCCTCGGAGCACTATGCTGATCCGAGGACCTGCTGCTATATATGAAAAAACAAAATTAGAGAACATGAGTGTATACTTGTTTAGTCATTATATAAAATTGCTCACAACACTATCATACGTACCTATGTTGAGATAGTTTAGGAGGCGATGCCCCGGGAATAACAATGTATCTCTTGCGCCATAGAATAAATGCATGCTCCACTTCTCCGAGAGTCTTCTCCCCATCACCTCCTGGAATGTCAAGAGCCACTTTGTTGAATCCTTTAAGAACTCTATCCACGGAGACGCTAGCATATCCAGGTGGTATTATTTGACAATGCATTCTTGGTGTTCTAGTAGGGTCAATAGGGGAAACAACACCGACAACAACCATGATGCTGCCATTATCCTTTGGAATGTGCCCCTTTGCCTCTTGTTCTTCCACCGTGTTCAGCTATTTGGAGGGCATATGTTAGTTCATCCTTTTCTCTGTTGGGCTTGAACGCACCACTAGCAGAAGCCATTATAGCCTGACAAAGTCTTTCTGCTGCCTATCGAATCCTTTCACCATACACTAACCCCCCGGTTTCTAGGTCAAGTGATCCACCATGCGCAAATAACCAATTCTTACAACGTTCGGGCCAATCAAGTGAAGCTGTTATGATTTTCTTTTCAATTAGCATTGATTCTACCTTTTCCCACTTTACCTTGGCAGTCTTGTAGCCACCTGACCCCAAGTGATGGTGGTATTCCTTTTGTTGGGCGTTATGTCGGTTCCTTCATATCCGCTCTGTACCCTCTCCTAATGTCTTGTATTGCACAAATTCATCCCAATAAGGCCTCAACTTTGATAGCGGACCCCTAGTGTTGAAATTTGGTGTCACATTCTTCTTAACATAATCATTGTATAGCTTTTTCTTCCAAGACTGGAACTGGGTGGCCATCTTCTTCATAGCCCACTTCTTAACTAACTCCTTCATATCAGCATCATCTGTTTCAAGCATGAAATGTTGGAGAATATCATCCCAGATAAGGGTCTTGTCTAAATTAGAGACAAAACTAATATGAGGAGCATTTGTCTTCTCTTACCATTCCCGGGCATTGATCGGCAGTCTGTCCCTTACTAGGTAACCACAGTGATTAACAAATTTCTTCGCATGTTCTCCAAGTGGTTCTCCCGTAGTTTCATTGAACTCTGTTATTACGTAACAACCCTCCACCGGCTTTGCCGGGCCTCGTACCTTTCGACTCGTCGTCGATCCAGAGGGCTACACACAATGCACACATATACATTAATTAATCAAGTATATACCTCGCCAGAGGGCTACAGAGAAGATGGATTAATTAATTAATCAAGTATATACCTCGCCAGTGATGTCATCTTGCAAGACATTTTCTGGTTCATTTCCAAGATTCAAGTATTGACTCCCATCATCCGCCTCAGCATTATCATCGTCCGCGGCGGCGGAGTTGATAAGATCCATCATGGCATCCTCCATCGTGTCGTCATTGGGGTCGGCCATATCTAAATGATTACTATACTCATTAACAAAGACAATTATAGGGAACTACTACTCTATAGCTGGCTACAAATCAAACATCAACGATAAGCGTCACTGTGATTCACGATAATTACTATATATACCCATTTATGAAGGCATACATTTATAAAGGCATGCATTAACAAAAACATGAAGGCAACATGAAAGACATTTTACATGAAAGACATTTTACATTTTATATATATATATATATATATTATATACATATATCTAATAACAAAAACATGAATAGATATGTCTAATAACAAAAACATGAACATTTATATATATATATCTTCCATTTAATTAAACTATATATATTTATTTACATATCTCCATTTCTAATTAAACATGAATAGATATGTCTAATAAAACATGAACATTTCTAATTAAACATGAATAGATATGTCTAATAACAAAAACATGAACATTTACATATAATTAATTAAAGATTTAATTAGATATACATTTCTAATTTACATTTCTCTAATTAACACTCCATTTATTTATATATGAATATATATGTGGTTAGAAAACCTAGCTAATTTCTAACTCCATTTGGGATTTAGACAAACACACACACAGTGCATTCACGCACCTTTTTTTTTTGCTTTTTGACGGCACCGAGCTAGCTAGCTGGCCGAGCCGAGCGACGCGTCGCGCGTGGAGCGGCCGACGCGGCCGGATCGGAGATGGCGCCGGAGGCCGGGGCGGTTGAGGCGGGGTGCACGGCAGACGACGGCGAGGAGGAAGGCCCGCGCACCCACCCAGAGGCGCTCGACGGCGAGGAGGAAGGCGCCGGCCGCGGCCCACGCGTGTAGAGGGCCGGCGCGGCCGGATCGGGGAGGACGCCGGATGCCGGGGCGGCTGAGGCAGCCCCGTGCGCGGTGGACGACGTGCGTGAGGTCAGGGCGCCGCCGGTGGCAAGGACGACGAGGGCGCGGCGGCGTTCGCCGCGGACTCCCTAGGCGCGGTGGCGTCCGCTGCGGACGCCCTAGGCGCGGCGGTACGGCGCGCGCGGAGCTTGCTCAGGGCGGGCGGAGGGCCGGAGGATGGCCGGAGGAGGACGCGGGGGCGTCGCCGACAGACGGAGAGACGACGATATGACGGCGGTACGTACCACGAGCTAGCTGTGGGCGATGATGGCGGCGGAGGAGGGCGCGGCGTAGTGTGAGCTGAGGACTTAACGGATCGAGCGGGGGGGGGGGCATGACTAGGCCTTTATAGGCCCAGACCTTTAGTCCTGGCTCTAAACCCTAACCGCGACTAAATACCCTTTAGTCTCGGTTGGGGTTACCAGCCGGGACTAAAGGACCTTTAGTCCCGGCTGGTAACACCAACCAGGACTAAAGGTCTCTGCGTAACACCAACCGGGACTAAAGGTCCCTTTCTGTTCACTTCCCGCTGGCTTTCAATGGAAATTTTAGGTTTTTGGATATATTTCATTGTAATTTGCTTTTTACACTTGTTAATTAAACAATAAATCAATTATTAGGCATAATGTTGTTTTAAAAGCACCATTATTTGGTTTTTGCTTTATTCTTTGAAGGAAAAGCCTTAAACTTTAAAATTATTCTGTTTTCCTTTTATTTTGGTCATCGTAATATAACCATTAATCACTAATTGCTTAATGCAAAAATGTTTTTTCAATGTAAATCCTTTAAAATATATGTTTTGGACAGGATATTAGTTTTTCGCAGTATCGTAGCGTTAAAATTTTGGGTTTTCACCAAATTGTTTCCAAAAACGCACGTGGGAATGTAAAACACATGATCGAGCCATATATTGAGCAATCATACAATAGCATGATGCTAAAATTACACATATTGAGCCATATATTGAGCAATCATACAATATATTAACTGATGGCAACAGCAACAAGCTTGTTCCTAATGTATGTCCCTTGGTCATGATCATTGCGTAACCATGGAGTGTCTTCATTATTTAGCATGATTCTTGGGTCTTTGTTTACTACAAACGGTTGGAGTTGGTCGTCCTTTTCATAATCCTCTAACAAGTCTGACCTGTCCTCGATTCCCACGATGTTTCTTTTCCCCTGAAAGAACAATGTGGTGTTTTGGCTCACTTTTTGAGTTGTCGTTTCTCCCTCTCTTTGGTTTTGTACACATATGCTTTACGTAGAACACCTGATTCACATCCTTGGCTAAGACAAATGGTTCGTCTCTGTACCCAAGATTGTTGAGATCCACAGTTGTCATTCCATAGTCATTGTCAACTGTTACCCCGCCTCCAGTCACCTTCACCCATTGGCACCGAAACAAAGCGGCCTTAAAAGTGGGTCCGTATGCGGCCATAATATGTTTGCTTATTCCCACTTGGGTCCGTGGCATCAATGCGGACACCACTGTTTTGTTTGGTGCTCTTTTTATCTTGTGTTACTGTATAAAATGTATTCCCATTTATCTCGTACCCTTTGTATGTGACGATATGCCACGATGGTTCTCTGGCCAACAAGTAAAATTGCTCATCAAGACTCTCATCACCTTGACATTTTTTCCGTAGCCAACCACCAAAAGTTTGCATGTGCTTATGAGTAATCCAATGTTCAGTTCTCCCTGGAAACTGGGATCTTAGGATGCCCTTGTGTTCCTCGATATACGGATCCACCAAGGAGGAGTTTTGTAGAACGGTGTAGTGTGCTTTATTGAAACAATCGTCCTCCGCACCGGCATATGCTTTTTTCCCTAGTGTTCCCTTTCCACTTAGTCTCCCCTCGTATCGTGATTCAGGAACCCCAATCGGGTCAAGGTCTGGAATAAAATCAACACAAAACTCAATAACCTCCTCTGTCCCGTACCCCTTGGCCATGCTTCCTTCTAGACGAGCACGATTGTGAACGTATTTCTTCAGGACTCCCATGAACCTCTCAAAGGGAAACATATTATGTAGAAACACGGGACCAAGAATACTAATCTCCTTGACCAGGTGAACTAGGAGGTGCGTCATGATATTATAGAAGGATGGGAGGAACACCAACTCAAAGCTAACAAGACACTGAACCACATCATTTTGTAGCTTTGCCAGATCTCCTGGATTGATTGCCTTCTGAGAAATTGCATTGAGGAATGCACATAGCTTCACAGTGGCTAAACGTACATTTGGAGGTAGAATTCCTCTTAATGCAACTGGAAGCAATTGTGTCATAAACACGTGGCAGTCATGAGACTTTAAGTTTAGAAATTTCTTCTCTGACATACTTATTATACCCTTTATGTTCGAGGAGAATCCAGATGGGACCTTAATGATATCTAGACATTCGAACATGCTTTCCTTCTCTTCCTTGCTAAGTGTGTAGCTTGCTGGTCTTAAGTATTGACGTCCATCATCTGTCTTCTCTGGATGTAGTTTTTCTCATTCATTTAAACATCGCAGGTCTTGTCGGGCTTCAATTGTGTCCTTAGTCTTCCCATACACACCCATGAATCCTAGTAGGTTTACACACAGATTCTTCGTTAGGTGCATTACGTCAATCGCGATCGGACCTCTAGCACTTGCCAATAAGGTAGCTCCCAAAATATGGACTTCTTCTTCCACGTAGGTGCACGTCCGTTAGCATCCTTCGGAACAGGTTGGCTCCCTGGTCCCTTTCCGAAGACTACTTTCACATCCTTCACCATATCAAATACATCCTCACCAGTTCGGTTGAGAGGCTTGGTACGATGGTTTGGCTTACCTTTAAAATGCTTCCCTTTCTTTATAAGGGGTGATTCGCAGGAAGGAACCGACGATGCCCGAGGTACACGACCTTTCGACATTTTTCCAAATATAGACTTTCAATATCCTCAAAACAGTGTGTGCAGGCATTATATCCCTTATTTGTTTGTCCTGAAATATTACTAAGAGCCGGCCAATTAAGGATGGCAATGGGTCGGGTTTGGATCGGGTGGAGTCTCCGTGCACCCAAACCCGAAACCCGAAGTCAAAACCCGAACCCGAACCCGAAACCGATTCGGGTGGAAATAAAGGAATACGAGGTTGATACGCTAGCCAGAAAACAAAACTTTTCGACCTCATAAACCAGGATCTACTGCTAGTTACAGGTTACGGGATTACCACTAGACGCGCAAGTGCAGCGGAAGACGACTTGATGTAGTCGTGCGCGTCGCAGCAGGCAGTGCAGTTGCGTGGTCGTCCGTCTCAACGTCCCCTTCGCGCGGTTCGTCCTTGTGCTCCAGATGCAGCACCTCCGAGGAATCCCACACGTGCAGGGAGGAAGCGTTGCGCCTCCAGACTGCTAGGTCCGCGAGGAGCAAAGAGGCGCGAGCGTGGGGAGGCGACGGCGGCTGCCAAAAGGCGTGGATCAATATCGCCCCGCACCCACCCCTTGCTTATATAGGCGTCCTGACGAGCTCCCACGATGGAGGCCCATTAGTAACCCTAAACCTAGTCTAATTCGGGTCCAACCCGAATTAGGCTTCCAGCCCTTTAAGCGTGCGACCCTATGGGCTCACGCATACATAGACATGGCCCAAGTACTCTTACTCGACCAATAGTTGATAGCGGCCTTTAGCAAGGCGTGTCAACTCCTATGCATACGCTATGATCATATCAGACGAACCACTATGACCATGTACAAGTTATTCCCTTCGCCACTCGATATATGGTTCAACTCGTGGGTTAACACTTAACCCAAGCATGGACATGCATTTGTTGATCCAATCACATGAGTGATCCAGTGATATCTCTCTCACGAAGAGAGGGGCAAATTCCATCTTGATTGTCTATGTCTCATAGCATGTTTCCCGACCACCCAAGGACCACCTTTATAACTACCCAATAACGGAGTAGCGTTTGATAGTCTCTAAGTAGATCGTTTCACATCTTGAGTACATACCACAATCTCAGGTCTAAGGACATAACGTACATGACATGAATAGAGACTTTCTCTTGTTGGGTCAGTCCAGCCTACATGTCTCACATGTGCCCACATTATTAGTTTGACATCTCCATGTCTATGACTTGTGAAACATAGCCATCAACTAATACATGTGCTGGTCTAATATTCAAGTGTGCTCTTACAAGAATGCCGACCAGGGACAACTTTTAGAATAACCATTCAAGTAATTGAGTTCCACAAACAATTCACATAATCGCCAATCAATACTCGTTGTCTATAATGGATATTCAAAGAACACTTTATTAATCATGGATACAATCGGAATATAATCATCTACATGATTAGCTCTAGGACATATTCCTAACAGTCTCCCACTTGCACTAGAGTTAATCTCTTAGATGTCTAATCCCCATAGACCTCACGTGCGCCTCATGCTTAGGCTGTGGAAGAGCCTTTGTCAAAGGATCTGCAACATTCAAATCCGTATGTATTTTGCACATTTTGATCTCATCTCGACCGACGAACTCTCGAATAAGATGAAACTTCCGCAGTACATGTTTGTTCTTTTGGTGATTCCTTGGCTCCCTAGCCTGCGCTATCGCCCCATTGTTGTCACAATGTATATTCAATGGGCCGGGCGCATTTGGAAACACACCAAGTTCAATGAGGAACCTCCTCATCCAAACACCTTCCTTTGCAGCGGCAGAAGCTGCAATGTACTCGGCTTCTGTTGTAGAATCAGTCACCATCTCCTGCTTGGAACTTTTCCAACTTACAGCAGCACCATTAATTGTGAACACAAAACCTGATTAAGACTGTGAATCATCTATGTCAGTTTGGAAGCTAGCATCGGTGTAACCATTTACAACGATCTCCTCATTACCTCCATAGATTAGGAACACATCTTTAGTCCTTCTCAAGTACTTAAGAATGTTTTTAACAAGCGTCCAGTGACTCTCACCTGGATTGACTTGGTACCTGCTCGCAACACTTAGAGCATATGAGACATCTGGGCGAGTACATATCATGGTGTACATGATGGAACCAACTGCCGAAGCGTATGGAACCTTACTCATTCGTTTCCGCTCATCAGCTGTCGAAGGACACTGCTTCTCGTATACCATGTGACATGGGCAAGAACCCTTTCTTGGATTGTTCCATGTTGAACTGTTTCAACACCTTGTCAATGTATGTCTCTTGACTTAATCCTATAAGTCTCTTTGATCTATCTCTATAGATTTTGATGCCCAAAATGTATGTTGCTTCTCCTAAATCCTTCATAGAAAAACTATTATTCAGTGAAGTCTTTACAGATTGCAACATAGGAATGTCATTCCCAATCAATAGTATGTCATCCACATACAAGATTAGAAATACAACAGCGCTCCCACTTTCCTTCTTGTAAACACAAGGTTCTTCTTCATTCTGACGAAAGCCAAACCCTTTGATCACTTCATCAAAATGAATATTCCAACTCCGAGATGCTTGCTTTAATCCATAAATGGATTTCTGTAGCTTGCATATTTTTCCAGCATTTTTAGGATCAACAAAGCCTTCGGGCTGCATCATATACACGTCCTCTTCCAAATTTCCATTTAGAAAGGCTGTTTTAACATCCATCTGCCAAATCTCATAATCGAAATAAGCAGCAATTGCTAGAATGATCCGGATAGATTTAAGCATCGCTACCGGCGAGAATGTCTTGTCGTAGTCAACTCCTTGAACTTGCCGAAAACCCTTTGCAACAAGTTGAGCTTTATAGACGTGAACGTTTCCATCCATATCCTTTTTCTTTTTATAGACCCACTTGCACTCAATAGGTTTAACCCCATCAGGCGGGTCAACCAAGTTCCAAACTTGATTGTCTCCCATGGAATCTATCTCGGATCTCATGGCACTTTGCCATTTCTCGGAATCTGGGTCCATCATTGCTTCCGCGTACGTTGCAGGTTCGTCATCGTCTAACAACAACACTTCCCCACGTGCCTCACGGATTCTTGCTGACCTTCGTGGTTGTGGTGGTGTTTCTCTTGCCACAGGTATCTCAACTTGTTCTGCTACATTAGCATCACTCGTAGAGTTATCTCCTATTGGCTCATGTTGAACTTCTTCAAGATACACCTTCTCTACACTTTTCTCTTTGTTGAGAAACTCTTTCTCTAAGAAAACACCATTCCGAGCAACAAACACTTTGCCCTCTGATCGGTTGTAGAAGTAATACCCTAAAGTTTCCTTTGGATATCCCACGAAAAAGCATTTGTCCGACTTGGGTGTAAGTTTATCTGACATAAGTCGTTTGACATAAACTTCACAACCCCAAATCTTTAGAAAAGACAAACTGGGACTCTTACCAGTCCATATCTCATATGGTGTCTTGACTACGGACTTAGACGGTACCCTATTTAATGTGAAAGCGGCTGTTTCTAGAGCGTATCCCCAAAATGAGAGTGGTAGGTCTGACTGGCTCATCATAGACCGAACCATGTCCAACAAAGTCCGATTACGTCTCTCGGACACGCCGTTTCTCTGAGGCGTTCCAGGTGGCGTAAGCTGTGGAACAATTCCGCAACTCTTTAGATGATTGCTAAACTCATGGCTCAAATATTCGCCTCCTCGATCAGATCGCAAGGCTTTAATTTTCTTGCCACGTTGATTCTCTACTTCATTCTGAAATTCTTTGAACTTTTCAAATGTTTCAGACTTATGCTTCATTAGGTAGACATATCCATATCTACTAAAGTCATCAGTAAAAGTTATGAAGTATTGAAATCCACCTCTAGATGTCGTGTTCATTGGTCCACATACATCAGTATGTACGAGTTCCAACAAGTCAGACGCCCTCTCAGGAAATCCTTTGAATGACGCCTTGGTCATCTTGCCTAGTAGGCAAGCCTCACATGTCTCGTATGATTCAAAATCAAACGAAGCTAGAAGACCATCATCATGGAGCCTCTTCATGCGATTCTCACTTATGTGACCCAAACGACAATGCCACAAATATGTAGAACTTAACTCATTAAGCCGAGGCCTTTTAGCATTAACATTACAGATAGGTGTATCATCAAGATTTAAAATAAACAATCCATTCACAATGGATGCAAAAGCCACAAACATGTCATTCTTTGAGATCACACAACCATTGTCTTTACTCGCAAATGAACAACCATCCTTCATCAAACATGAAGGTGACACAATGTTTCGACCTAAACTAGGAACAAAATAACAATTATTCAATTCCATGATAAATCCTGACGGGAGGTGAAGTTGCATCGTCCCAACGCTCAACGCAGCAACTCTTGCATTGTTGCCCACGCGGAAATCAACTTCGCCTCTTCTCGTGCTTCTACTTCTTACCATTCTCTGCATCGTATTGCAAATATGAGCAACCGATCCGGTATCAAATACCCAGGAGTTAATGTAAGAATCAACGAGAAAAATATCTGTAACATAAACGACAAGTGTACAAGCAGCAGGAGTACCTTTACTACCGCCATCCTTCTTTAAGGACTCCAAGTATAGCTTGCAGTTTCTCTTCCAGTGACCTTTCCCCTTACAATGAAAGCATATTGCTTCAGCAGCTGGTCCATTGGCAGGAGGAGGGTTTGGCTTAGAGATCTCATCTTTAGCCTTCGCCTTCTTCTTCCACCCAGCCCTCCTTTTAAAGTTAGGCTTGTTTTGGACCGCCATCACATGGCTAGTGCCTGCTGCCTTCTTGATATCAGCTTCTGCTGTTTTAAGCATGCCACACAATTCATTCAAGCCCTTCTTCGCCCCATGCATATGGTAGTTCGAGATGAAGTTTCCATAACTGGGCGGAAGAGACGCAAGAATGAAATCAGTTGCCAACTCTTGGCCAATTGCGAAGCCTAGCTTCTCCAACCTCTGAGTGTAACCAACCATCTTGATTACATGTGGCCCTACAGGAGCGCCCTCAGCCAGCTTGGTTTCTGCAAGCGCCTTAGAGACATTGAACCTTTCAGTCCGCGCTTGAGTTTGGAACATATCTTCAAGCGCCATGATCATATCGTTCGCTGAATGATTGTTGTCGAACTGCATCTGTAGATCAGGTTCCATACAAGCAAGCATGAGGCAACCCACTTCAAGATCAGCATCACATGCTTTCTTGTAAGCGGTTTTCTCTGCAGTAGGTGCATTATCATCAGGTTCATCTGGTAATGGGGTGTCTAGAATATCTTCCTTTTTCTCAGCCCTGAGAACAATTCTAGGCTGCGGATCCAATCCGCATAATTTGTTCCATTCAACTTATCTTTCTCAAGAATTGATCGCAAAGTAAATGGCTGATTACTGGGAGCCATCTACAACAAAAGTAATGCAAAATACTAAGACAATGTATCCATGAAGGAGTAAGTTATATCAAAATAAAACATACTCCCACTAAAATCAATATCCCTCAATTGATACTTAGTGATTCAAGACCCACAACTAACAAGTCAACTAGTGAGCTTTAGCATCACCGCTAGAAGACATGGTAGATCGGTAAGCAACACTTTGCTAATCATATCACATATGACTCTTGTTGTTGGGCAGCATCTCTATGCTACGCTCAACCTCCCCATGCTTCAAGGTCCCTAACCGTTAGGATAACCTTGTTCAAGTAACCAAACCTTCTGCTAGTAAGTGTCCGACACGAACCTGTCTAGTCAAGGAAAATCAGTGGCACCCTAATTTCATAGACCCACCACCAATCGTACAAGACACGTGACAGTGCAAGGTTTGGGGAAGCATACAACTTAAACATTGCTGAGGGATCATTCTACTTTACTATCATATTCATGTAGACAAAACATAATAGCGAACAACAAAAGTAGAATAAAATGAGAATCACATTCACACATAGTGACTTGGTATGGCCCTTTAAATAATGGTGATCTCCATCTCCATCATCTTGCCCATCATGGTGATCTCCATCTCCATGATCATGCCCATCATGGTGATCTCCATCTCCATGATCCACGTGTGACATCCTTCTTGTGATAAGCCCTCCAAGAACTATCTTATCGCAAGCTATACTAATTACATAGTCGCAAGATCACAAGATGGCACGCAGGCCAATACATCAAAAGGCAACACATACGGCTCCAGCCGTGTTGCTTACATGTCATGCAGGGCATGAAAATTACATACAATCTCATAGGCCATACCAATCACATCAACTCCTGCAAAAACAAGTTAGGCGTAGAACGATTCTAGGCGCTATAGCAAATAGCAACGGCGGTCCCGTGGGGGGTCGAGGGGGGTGTCGCCCCCCGCGGGTTTCAGGGCAGCGCCCTGAAAACCAAGCGGGATTACATAGATCGCATCTATGGAATCACTATGAAAATCTCATCGGACTGATCTCATCAGCCCAAAATTTTACTGGGATTACATAGATCGCATCTACATAGGTTTCAATTCGATCAATCTAATTGATCTCCAACTCACCCTGATTGGATTTACTTGCATCTATTAACTCGGATGGCGGAATTCCGACCGGTACGAGTAGGTTGATACAATACCATCGCAGCAAGACATGAACCAAAGTCTGAGATTCATCATAACACCCGCATATCACCATATGCTTAGATCTGAACCTATAACGAGGCAGTAGTAACGGCTCTGATACCACTAAAGGAATACGAGGTTGCTACGCTAGCCAGAAAACAAAACTTTTCGACCTCATAAACCAGGATCTACTGCTAGTTACAGGTTACGAGATTACCACTAGACGCGCAAGTGCAGTGGAAGACGACTTGATGTAGTCGTGCGCGTCGCAGCAGGCAGTGCAGTTGCGTGGTCGTCCGTCTCAACGTCCCCTTTGCGCGGTTCGTCCTTGTGCTCCAGATGCAGCACCTCCGAGGAATCCCACACGTACAGGGAGGAAGCGTTGCGCCTCCGGACTGCTAGGTCCGCGAGGAGCAAAGAGGCGCGAGCGTGGGGAGGCGACGGTGGCTGCCAAAAGGCGTGGATCAATATCGCCCTGCGCCCACCCCTTGCTTATATAGGCGTCCTGACGAGCTCCCACGATGGAGGCCCATTAGTAACCCTAAACCTAGTCTAATTCGGGTCCAACCCGAATTAGGCTTCCAGCCCTTTAAGCGTGCGACCCTATGGGCTCACGCATACATAGACATGGCCCAAGTACTCTTACTCAACCAATAGTTGATAGCGGCCTCTAGCAAGGTGTGTCAACTCCTATGCATACGCTATGATCATATCAGACGAACCACTATGACCATGTACAAGTTATTCCCTTCGCCACTCGATATATGGTTCAACTCGTGGGTTAACACTTAACCCAAGCATGGTCATGCATTTGTTGATCCAATCACATGAGTGATCTAGTGATATCTCTCTCACGAAGAGAGGGGCAAATTCCATCTTGATTGTCTATGTCTCATAGCATGTTTCCCGACCACCCAAGGACCACCTTTATAACTACCCAATAACGGAGTAGCGTTTGATAGTCTCTAAGTAGATCGTTTCACATCTTGAGTACATACCACAATCTCAGGTCTAAGGACATAACGTACATGACATGAATAGAGACTTTCTCTTGTTGGGTCAGTCCAGCCTACATGTCTCACATGTGCCCACATTATTAGTTTGACATCTCCATGTCTATGACTTGTGAAACATAACCATCAACTAATACATGTGCTGGTCTAATATTCAAGTGTGCTCTTACAAGAATGCTGACCAGGGACAACTTTTAGAATAACCATTCAAGTAATTGAGTTCCACAAACAATTCACATAATCGTCAATCAATACTCGTTGTCTATAATGGATATTCAAAGAACACTTTATTAATCATGGATACAATCGGAATATAATCATCTACATGATTAGCTCTAGGAAATTCATCACCAAAACCAAACCCGCGGATACCCGAAACCCGAACGGATACCCGAAACCCGAATGAATACCCGAAACCCGCGGATATATATACACATATTCACACATAGATATACACATATTCACATATTCACATATATATACACATATTCACATGTATATATACACATATTCACATATTCACATATATATACACATATTCACATGTATATACAGATATTTCAGATATCCATTGGATATCCACGGGTGAAAAACCGAACCCGAAAACCGTGGGTGAAAAATCATCCCCAAACCCGAACCCGCGGGACCCGAAACCCGCGGATACCCGCCCCGAACCCGACCCGCTGCCATCCTTACGGTCAATCATTGATTGTTACGAACAACATTGCTCGTAGGTCAAAGTATTCCTATTTGAACTCATCCCACACACGTACACCCGGTTTATTCCACAAAAGCATAAGTTCCTCAACTAAGGGCCTCAGGTACACATCGATGTCGTTGTCAGGCTGCTTGGGTCCTTGGATGAGCACTGACATCATTATGAACTTTCGCTTCATGCACAACCATGGAGGAAGATTGTAGATACATAGAGTAACGGGCCATGTGCTATGACTACTGTTCTGTTCCCCAAAAGGGTTCAAGCCATCTGTACTTAAAGCGAACCTTAATTTTCTTGCGTCCTCCGCAAACTCTTGGAATTCTCTATTGATTGTTCTCCATTGGGACTCATCGGCAGGGTGTCTCAACATATCGTCTACCTTACGGTCTTCACTATGCCATCGCAACAACTTGGCATGGTTTTTGTTTCTAAAGAGACGCTTCAGGCGTGATATTATTGGAGCATACCACATAACATTGGCAGGTATTCTCTTCCTCGGACGTTCGCCATCAACATCACCAGGGTCATCTCGTATGATCTTGTACCGCAATGCGTGGCATACCGGATATTCATCCAAATCCTTATAGCCCTCCCCGCGGTAGAGGATACATTCATTGGGACATGCATGTATCTTCTGGATTTCTAATCCAAGAGGATAGACGACCTGTTTTGCTTCATACGTAGTTGTTGGCAATTCGTTTCCCTTTGGAAGCATCTTTCTCTGAATAGTTAATAACTGTCCAAATCCCTTGTCAGATATACCATTCTTTGCCTTCCATTGGAACAATTCCAGTACGGTACCCGGCTTTTTTTGCTCCTCTGTGGCTGTCAGGTACAATAATTTCTTATGATCCTCTAGCATGCGAGCGAACTTGATCTTCTCCTTTTCACTTTCGCATTCTCCCTAAGTGTCATGAATGACCTGACCAAGATCATCAACAACGGGCACATCTTCTCCCTCTTGCTCTTCTTCAGCTTCCCCCATTGCAATTTCATTTAGTGCAGCATATTCAACAAAAATATCTTCATCGTGCCCTGGTTCTTCGTCTTCGCCTTCTTCCATTATAACCCTGATTTCTCCATGCTTGGTCCAACAAATATAGTTTGACATGAAACCAGACTTAAACAAGTGTGCATGGATATTCCTCGCGCTAGCATATTCCTTCAAATTCTTACATAATGCACATGGACAACGTATAAAACCATCTCGCTTGTTTGTCTCTGCCACAGTTAAGAAATAATGCACGCCATCAATAAATTCTTTGGAGCAGCGATCAGTGTTGTACATCCAATGTCGACTCATCGATCTACATAATTACACGTGACATACTATAACAAAATCTTAAACATGACATCCTATATCGGCGTGGTTCAATTTATAAATTATTAAGATACAAAATAGCCAGGTCAGTTACATCACATCAATATTAAATTATGTAAGCATAACCACAATATAGAAAACCCCAAGTAGCACTAAACAAACTAGACATAAAATGCACTTCAACAGGATAATAATTTTGCGGCCGATTCCAACTAAAACAAACGACGCATCATTCGTCTGTTCAACATTCATGGACTTCGTCTGTTGGCTCACTGCTTCATCAACCGCTTCTTTTGGAAATGATTTTTGCACGTGTGTCACATATTCTTCCTCCCAGTGCCATCCTTTGCATCCAGTATCGTCCCACCGAAAATAGAACAACAAATTAAGAACTGGAAAAATCACTTTGCAAAATGAGACAAACTAAAAGAATTGTCAAACGCGATAAAATAGCTCACATTGCGATCCGGACACTTGTAGAAGATACGAACCTTATTGGGACCTGCCTCGGACACTCGGTACTCCATCACAATCTTCTGCTCACACTTGCCGTACGGAATGAGAGGGAGCTCCGGCCTCAGTCGTGCATTTCCAACCCCATGAGAGGCCGAGGAACCATAAGTCGTAGTCATCTACTCACTAGCTAGATTATTTTCTAAACAAACTCAATTAAAATGAGCTATCAAGTACTATAACTCTAAAATAAATTCTTTATATATTTCTCTAAATCACTATAGTCTCATTGAAATTACAAAGGACAATTAACACTATAAGTAGTTGCCATCTACTTAGTAGCTAGATTAATTTATTTAAACTAAATTAAAAATCTTATTTTCTAAACAAACTCAATTAAAATGAGCTATGAAGTAGTTGCTAAGTAAAACTATTCCTCTAAATCGCCGTCGTCTCAATGCAATTATGTCACACCTGGTTTTAAGAACAAAACCAGATATACCCTATATGTGAGCCCAGGAAGTCAAATCTCACATATAGTCACAGAACAAGGTAATATCAAAAGACAACACTTAAATACATGACATATAAGGTCAAGGAAATAACCTTAAGAGAGCAAACAACGGAAAGACACTCCGATCTCCAGGGGAAAACTCCACTCCACAGGGACCAACTGACTGGTTGATCACAAGCCTAACTGCTCGAGACTCTTGCAATCTGGTACCCATCCGGGATTTTTATCCAAGTATTGAAAAGTAAAGCAAGCGTAAGTACATCTCGTACTCAACAAGTATATATGGGGTTCATGAGGCTCAAAAAGATGACACTGGTTTACTGCGATAAGCATTTTTAATTGATTCAAAGCTTTACAATTGAGGTGTCATAAATTATGCTTAAGCCCCCAAATTAAACCACATGATCATATAGCAATTGAATGAATAACACAAATAACCTGATAAAGTGATTCTCAAGTAATAACCAACATGTAAACATTGTTTATGTGAGTTTTCCGTTATTAGTCTGTGAGTTTTCCGGGCCGCTCGTGTCCGTGAGCACGGCTGATATATCAGTTTTTAACACTCTGCAGAGGTTGTACACTTTACCCACAAGTCGTGATTTGCCCTTTCGCCCGAGGTAGTGAACCTCTTACCCACTTCCAAGGAAGGTCGGCAGGGTTCACTATGAAGTCTTTCAAAGGGGCTCGCTGACAAACAACAGACACTACGGATCCACGAGCAAGGGGTATACGGGAGCCCTTCGATGGTACACACTCGCAGCGGTCGCCACTCCAGCCACAACCCGCAACCGCTCGGCAATGGCAACTTTCGTGAACTGCCACATGCGAGAGAGTTACCCTCATACTGAACTAAAGCCAGAGCCATATAGCCCTCATGGCTGTACTGTATGTCCCAGCTTTTGCTGACACATGGGGTCCTAAATCCATGTTACTAAAAAGTCAAGTTTTACTTCATCATTTCATGTAGTCATTAATCAATATTAAAGGATCATGCTTATTTAAATGGAGCACTAGAAATAACTACCCAGATGCAAATAACTCATAGGATTCCAAGGTTCAAGGTAACAACTCTAGGTAAGCCGTATGGTAACAAGATTAGACACATGCATATGATTTTATTCAAAAACATCATGAATAGGACATCAAGGAAGATCCCATATAATACTTGCCTTAAAAGCTTAGATCCTTTCTTCAAAGATCAACGTCTTCAAAGATTAACTTCTTCAAAAGATCTTCTGAAACACCAACTTCTTGATCTCCAACGTAACACTCACCGATTGGACAAAATCACAAACACCACTCAAACACCTGAACAAACATAGCATACATAAATATCTATTTAGAACAATACACCAATCAATTAAAAAGATTTTAAAAGAATTACGCATCTCTACGATCACACGGACGCGAAGAACACACTAAACAGATCTATAGCGGAAAAGAAACGGCTACCGAAAGGTTTACTTTTATAAAAGAGAACTATAGGCTTTTACCCAATTTTAATAACTATATAAAAGAATGGATAAGGTATTTCAAATAAACACCCAAGTTAGATTAAGTCAAAGTTATATTTGGATCTCGAAATAAAAGTAGAACTAATCATATTTTATATATAAAACAAGTTGCATAGTTATTAATCAAGTTTAGGAGTTAACCATAAAATTACAGAGCTATTAACATGGTATTAAAGATCACTAATGAAAAGGTTACGCCGATACGAAGCCAACGCAACTTGAACGGGACGAAACAGATCTAAAACGGAGAAGATAAGATTTAAATAAGATTTAGAGATTAAACAGGGAATTTAAAAGGCATTAAATAAATATTTATTTTCAAAGTTTGCAAAACAGATTGATTATGGTTTTAACATGTAGATAAAAATTCTACGAATCTAACGCAATTTGAATGGGTGAAAACGGATTTAAAACGAATATTTTATGAGCAAAAGAATATCGGTAGCATTTAAAAAAAACTGAACTGCGGATTAAAATTTACCAAAACTCGGGGACCTTTTTACAAGACGTGCAAGCTGACGGCGGGGTCCGGCCGGGTGCCACATGGTGCCGTGGGGTTGGCTGCTGCAGCTCCTGTTGCTGCTCTCAGCGGCGGGGGGGGGGGGGGGGGGGAAGAGGGGGCTGTGGGGGGGACTTTATAGGGGGAGGGGCGGCTAGGGTTGGGGCTTGGGCGGCTGGGCCGATGCTGGGCTGCACGCTGGGGGCAGGGGAAAAGGCCTGCGCGGCCTGGTGCGGGTGGGCCGCGCGCACTGGGCCTGCTGTGCGCTGGGGCAGGGGGAGGGGGGAGGAAGGTGGGCCGGCGGGAGGGAGAGGGGGCGCTGCTGGGCCGGCTCGGCCGCTGGGCCGCGGGGGAAGGAGGAGAGGGGGAGGGAGCTGGGCCGTGGGGGGGGGCGCTGTTGGGCCTCGGGGCCCAACGCGGGGGAAGGCCTGGGCCGCTGGAGAAGGGAGGGGGTGGGCTGGGGCAGGCTCGGGGGGAGAAAGGAGGGAGAAAGGTGGGCCGACGGGAGGAGGGGGGAGAGGGAGCAGGCCTTTGGGCCAGATGGGGTAGAGGAGAGGTTTTGCATTTTTCCTATTTTGTTTTTCTTTTCTTTTCTTTTATTTGAAAGCTATTTCCAAAACCTTTTCAAAGACATTTCCAAAACCTTTTTATTTTCTTAATTTTCAAAACCATTTTCAAAAACCCTTTTGAAATATGTCTCATTTTAAAAGCTCTTTTCAAAACAAGTTTCCATTTAAATTTTTAAAGAGTTTTTTAAATCCTTTTAAATTTCTTTTGCTTGGAAAACTTTTCAAGGTATTTTCATAAACCTTTTTGAAACCCACTTTTGAAATTCTTTTTAGTTTTAACAACACCATACAAACATTAAGTCAAATGCAGAGGCATGAGTGCACAAACATGTTGCTAATTAAAGGACAAATTTTAATTTAACGAAAACTTTTTATTTTCCTATGTTTTTATGAGCACCAAATCACAATTAAATCATTTTATTACTATTTTTTCTAGAAAGCAAAATTTGGGGTGTTACAAATTATAACAACAATTAAAACTATGAAGTCATTTGTAGGCCAATAAGAGAGAAAAATGACATGCAAAATTTAAAATACACAATAAAAACAACAATTTGTAAGCATGCAATGAAATGTGTGATAAACAAGAAAGGATGAGATTGGTAACCTTGCTTAGGAGTGAAGTACGAGTGAAGAAAATCTTGTGTATATGCCAGAAGTAAAATCACCAAGAACACCTTTCTTCCTCCTCTCTTGCTCAAGAACACTCTCTGTTTCTCAAGAACACTGATGTGTCCTCTCTGGCTCGGGCAGGGGAGGAAGAAAGCTATTTATACAGGACCTTTTTAGTCACAGTTAGAGTTACCAATCGGGACTAAAGGCTCATATCTACTTCCGGCTGGTACCTCAAACCGGGATTGAATCTTTAGTCTCGGCTGGAGCTACCAACCGAGACTAAAGATAAGCCTTTAGTCCCGGTTGGTAACTCCAACCGGGACTAAAGGTCCCTGCCTGCAAAAGGCTGCTGCACGCCTGACGTATTAGCCGTTGGGCAACACCCTTTAGTCTCGGCCACAAAAAATGCCGAGACTAAAACCAATTTGACATATCGTTCAAAGGTCTGTTCTCTACTAGTACCTCCTCCACGAGAGACCTGGTTTGTACTCCCTCTGTCTCATTTTAATAGTCATAATAGTCTGTCCCATTTTAATAGTCGTGGTAGCTTTTAACGAGGTGCAGTAAATATTATGTGAACCTGGACCATGGTTGTGTCCGAATGTATAGAAAAATCTTTTTACCTAGACTTTTTAATGCAATTCTAGAACGGCAAATATATTGAACCAGTAGATATTAAAAAAAGCTTTTAAAAAATTCTCATATTTTTTGTATGAATCGCGGTTCATAATAAGTACACACTTATCCATATATCAATAATCAATCGTACACACTCTACTTCTAAGAACCTCCAAAACACTAAAAGCATGTTTGGTACTACTACTACCTTCATCCTAAAAAAATACTATTCTCCACATTTATAGCTCTAAATTGATTTATTATAAAAATATACTTCATAATTAATCTAATCATGTTTATTTGATATACAAATTATTTATACTTTTAATCTATAATTGATCAAACGTGGTATATAAAAATTATGATATTTTTCTAGAATTATATTCTGTTAGGGACGAAGATGGTACTCTATCAACTTTGCTACACAAACTTTATTGTGGAGAAGCTTTTAAAAAATTCTACTTATCGAAGCACCCTTGTTTGTGGAGCTATATTATTTAGCTAAAAAAAATATGAAACGAAGCTAGAAAAACTTAAGGGTAGATCTATGAACATATTGGAAAAGAATTATATACACTAGAACGTTTTTTAGACAAGGCATATAGCTTGTATTTCAATAAGCAGAAGAAACCTGTCAATAGACCTATACATAGCTGATACAAAAGGATTTGCGAGTAATCCCTGGATTACAACGAAGTCCTCAACACAAAACAAAAGCAAGAACATGAGGGGTGGGGAACCCTCCACCTAACAACCCCCACAATTGAGCTTAAAACAAAAAATATCTCAACACTAAGTACCAGTATTGGTAGGAGCCATAGATGATAGCAGCGACAAAGCATCCGCTAAACCTCCAGACGGCGAAACATCTGTCCAAGCAACCTTGGCAGCAAAACATCTGCCAGAAAGACGACGACCTCGGCGGCAAAACATCCACCGATAAACACCTCGGCGGCAAAACATCCGCCGGAAACCGATTGCTCCTCCGAGTCACTTTGGGACACACCCTCAGGACCACGGGCGAGGAGGACCTACCTAAAGAAACACCGGTGGCAAAGAACCCGCCCAACAGACGTCTACGGCTACCACTAGCACCAACTAGACATACCAAGGCGAGGAGAAACATGAAGTGCAAAATGGCACAGTGCAGCTTCCACAGAGTCCAGGCGAGGCCGCGAGGGAGACAAGCAAGGAGCATCAACGAAGCCTTAAAGAAGGAAATGACATCCGCGGACGCCAACTTCGTTGTGAATGGAGATTTCCCTCCACAAACATGGCCTGAAGGGCACCGATGACGGACTGAGGACGACACCTCCAAGAAGGTGATGACGTAGGAGCGCCACCGTCGCCAGCTGGCTAGAGAAGACCGGTGGGGTTTTCACCCATGTCCATCGTCGGTCCCGGAACCCCGCGTGAGGCCGACAAACAGGACCCAAAGATAGAGTGCGGTGCAGGAAGCGGTTGGCGCCACGAGCCAAGCCACCACGGCAGAGCCTGTGCACCACCTGGTCGCCGCAAGTCTCACCACCACGGCGCGACAAGTGCGAGACCAGGCACACCGCCACCGGCCACACCACCACGGCGGCGTCGATGCACCACCACTCCACGTTAGGCACCGCCGCCGCCGCCCTGTCGAGGAAGAGGCCACAGTCGCCCCCACCAAGCAACCTGCCGTCGCAGGCCCAGATCTAGGGCCACAGGCCCAGATCTAGGGCCACAGGCCCAGATCCGCGCGGGCCACCATGGCCGCCGGGCGGGGGAGGACCTCGGCGCCAGATCCCGGCCTCAGGTGGCCGGATCCACCCGCTGAAGGCCGGATCTGCCCTAAAAACAGCCTGTTCGTTTGCCCGTTTTTTGGCTGATAAGTCAGCTGATGTTGTTTTTGGATGTTTTTCTATGAAAGAAAAACATTGTTTCAGTGGCTGATAAGCCGGCTAATAAGCCAAACGAACAGGACAATATTTTTCTACGTCACTTGCCCGGTCATATGCATAGCGGTAAAGTTATATCAAATTAGAGGAAGATACATTTTATTTTATCTATCTATAAAGATCTTTAGCCCCGTTTGAGATGGAGGATTTTCAAAGAAATTCCAAAGAAACTAGATTCCTATGGTTTGATGACGTCACTTGCCATTTAGATCACAGGAACAGACCTTGCGATTCCTTGAAAAGGGTACCATTCCTCCACAAAACACAGGAAGCAAGTTTTCGTGGAAGCCCAAGGCACATGCATGTGTCAGCGTGTGTCAGGTTACTAATGAGCACATGCACGTCGTTCTATTGGACACCGATTGGTTTCTAAACCTGATTTTTTTTCTAATTCATCATTTTTCCATTCCTACATTCCGAACGCTACATTCCTAAGTTTTCTCACTCTATCCTAACTCTATTTCTTTAAACAGGCCCTAAACATACTGTTGGCCCTGTAGTTACACAATGTTCCATCCGTTCCTTATACCCAGATCACAATGCGTGGCGCCACCCGGCGTCTAGGCTCTTATATATAGCCATATTAAATAGGCAAAATTGACTCTTGGACGTAAATAAACCACTCTTTGCTGTTAAACATATAAAATAGAGCGATTTGCTAAAAGACATTTGAGTTTTTGACAAATTTGCTGATGACATCATGTCCAATAAAATATTTTAACAAAATAGATATAAAATCATATAAGTACCAATAATTTTTTTATGCTCTACATAATGAGAGCTATACAGTAAAAATATTGCTTTACACTGAAATGATCATTTTTGCCCTTCTTCATAAATAGACAAATTTAGCCATAGTTAATTTTTTCATATATTTATAGGACACTAAAAATCTTGGAAAAATCATAAAATATGTACATCTTAAAAATTTATGAAGTTGACTTTTCTTCTAGTCTAATACAGTTATCATTCATGAACAAAGAAAGTATTACATTAGCAAATAAATTTGATCAAGCTTGCTTTGATTCGTTTCATCGGTCCCTTGTGAATACTTCGCGTGGAGGACCCCATGAGCTCATGACTCCGTGTCGTGAACCGCGTATATCTCCAATGTCGACCAAAGCTAAAGTTTACATTAAAAAAGAAGCTACATTTTGCATCCTCAATGTAGCAGTTCACCCCGAACCTGCATCTTTCTAACACGGTTCTACACCATCACCAAGACAAAGGATTAAAATAAATAAAATAAAACAGTAGCCTGTACAGAAAACAGGTGGACTGCAGATGCCTATCACAAACATTTGGGAAAAAAAACAAGAAAACTTGATGCAAAATTAACTGAGCAAACTTCATTGCTTGTATTGGGCACGATGACTGCTAGCGAAAGGTTCCTTCTGATTCCGGACGGCAAATAATGATGAGAATCAGGAACAAGTGCTCAGATCACAGCTGCATTTGTGCTGCCTACAAAGGAACTTTGTACTTCGGGACTCACAGTGTAGTTGGTAATCATCTTAAGTTTTGGATGTCCCGGGCGACATTGATGCAAGAAGCAATTGGACAGTTGGTCTTGATTGTATTTGCACCTATATGAGATCTACAAGCAGAAAAACCCTCCTGCACACATTCAAATACATTAGCTTTTTGAGTCATATATAAATTTTAAAATGTACAACTAACATAAGATAGATCCAATGAACTTGACACATATTATTAACAAAAGCATAACTATAACCTAACCCATTTAATCTTTTATATAACATGGCCAGAAAAATAAATGATGAGTGTGGTTATGCAATTGTCTTAGTATTTAATTGTTCGTTCCCTCTAATCATTGTGATATACTAACATGAGTCAAACACTAATACTTGCATGTAATAGTGATATACCTTCCGCAATGAATTGATGAGGGTACCGAGTGGGGGAGAGTTAACTTTTGCTCGTCTCGAAATCTGAATTTAATTGAAAAATGAGCATCAGTTGATAGTTAAATTTTGCTAAGCCAATAATTGACCCTAGCAGATTGCTGAATAAGCGAATATTGAACTGCAAGACATACCTCATCAAGTCTTATATATCCAGGAGGCAACCTCGGGTCACTCTCTTCAATCATCATGCCAAGAAGTTTTTCCAAAGTGACACCATTTTCAATTGTGCATGCCCATCCCCATTCGTTGGCCAAGCTTAGCATTTCGGTAAGGAAAGAGGCATCATGGAGAGGACCTGTCCAAAGTGGGCCTACAACAGTGATTGAATCGGCATCCTGTGAAAAAGGAAAAATTATATACTAGCACAATTCCATGGCCAAGTACTCAATAAACAACACAACTCGATGAGGTTTCTAGTTTCTTGCATGGCATATGCTTTATATCATTGAAGATTATTCATTAGTAAACCAACATCAGAGTCAGTTACAAATGATATCATTTCTTAGATGACAGTTGAGTACTTTACTCCTGTGTTAATTTGACTGGCAAAGTTAAAAGGTTAGGGCTACCTTTCCTGACATCAATCACCAGTAATAAAACAACAATTTAGTCCTGCCACAATGATCCATTGTACCTACTGTTCTGTCTGTACACCCACAAGAAATCTGCCCCAGCTCATCAAATCCAAAAGTTCGAGACTGGCCACAACCCTTGCAATGACAAATGAAGCCATAATTACTGTCAAAACAGAAAGGGCATCAGAGGTAGCATTCCATCATATATACTGACCAACTATGTAATTACTGGATAGAAAAGCACAATGCTTTACCTGATGTCATCATCTTTTCCATTGCAGAGTCGTACCATCACTCTATAAATAGGACCATGATATGCAAAATACGAGAATATGGGTGTTATGTGAAATCCCAAAAGAGATGCTTCCCGTGCAGCACCACCTATAACCATTCGCAAACCGACCTCATTTGGATATGGCGTTGGACGAACAAACGCTCCATATGAAGACAAAGAGCTACAACAAACCACATGTTACATAGTTGACCGAAATGACCCATCTTGTCAATCACAGTGCAGAGAAAATTTGATTTACATATGCATGTTGGCAGCAAAGCATATACTGGGTAATACAGGCTCACCATACTTGACAGAAGAAGTAACCATAGCAACAATAAAGATGCCCCGTGCAATCTAATTACTAATCAAATACATACCAAATCTAGCTAAGCAATTTAACTTCAATATTTCGCTTCTGCCTTTCTGGCTTGCATAAGCACTAACTCATATTACTTGTATTGTGAAATGGAAAAGTGAAAACATTCACATTAACGTTTACGAGATTACAATTATAAGTTGAGCTACATAAACTATTTCAATCCGACACCTCTGAATTCCTATGCATAAATATTGATGAACCTAATATAAAAACGAGCAATAAGCGAATAAGCAACAAACATACTAGTAGAAGTTATCACTCGAGGAATCTACATTTGTAATAAGAAAATCCAGAGACTTTTAGATAAGATTGAAAATAAAAATAGATCAAGAAAGCACCTTCTCGAACCATATCCTCTCGCCGACCGCCAATCCGTGGATGTCAGGTAGAGCAACCCCCCAATTTTGAGCGCCAAGAGCGCTGCCCTTACGTAGGCAGCGTCGCCGCCGAACGAGTCGACGTCGATGACGTCGAAGTACTCGCGCCGGAGGTAGCGCTCTGCGAGCAGACGGGTGGCGTCGTTGTGCGACACAACCCACCTCCTGCTGCACCCCGTCTCCGCCACCGGCGAGCTCCGCCCAAAGCGGGAAAGGTTGGCGAGGATGACGGGGCGAAGCGCCTCGGAGGCATCGTTGGCCCAGACGAAGTCGGCGCCGGCCTGCGCGAGGTAGCGGAGCGCGCGGACACCGCAGCCACACATCGCATCGAGGCAGAGAAATGGGGCGGAAGGGTCAGGACGGCCACGGCAGCGGTGGATGGTGGCCGCGAGGACTGCGAGGTCGCGGCCCGCGGCGCTGTTGCTGCGGTAGAAGGCGGAGCCGGGGTCGAAGGAGACGCCGCGCTCAGAGTGCGTGCAGGCTGGTGGCGCTGGGCGGCGACGCATGGGTTGAAGTAGAGGGGGAGAACGGGGCAAAGATATGGCGGCGGCGGCCATGGCCACGGGAAGACTGCAGGATGGAAATGTGGAATGCGTCAAGTTTATCTTATGATGCGTTTCCGCACGAACGTTTTATGATAGAATGGACCCGCCCACGACACACACGCCGCCCCCGCGTGGCACATAGCCCACGGGAACGCGGCCGGTACACACCGCAGGGCACACGCGCGCTCGGCACACACCACACGAGCACACACGCGCACGGAAACACGCCCGGCCGCGACACACCCCACGACACACACACATGACCAACCGCACACACCGCACGAGGCAAACACGCACACGGGAACGCGCTCGGCCGCGACACACCCTGCCGCCGCACACAAACTACAGCGAGGCTCCTACCGTGACCGGCCGCTGTCGACGCCAACAGAGAGAAAAAGAAAATGAAATAAACTGAAAAATGAAAATGAAACAACGGTAAAAATGAAACAAAATTAGAAAAATAACTGAAACAAAATTTAAAATGCAGTTGAAACAAACCAAAAATACAGTTAGAAACATACACACAGCCACCAAAATCTATGAAACAAAAGTTACATCCGAAACAAACCTAAGAAAAAAGAAACAAGAGAAACAAAACATTTGAAACATTACTGAAAAACAAAAAAACATTAAGAAAAAGGCACATCTGAAACAAAATATCAAACACCCAGAAACAACGAGCGCAACGAAATTGAAACACAAAAAATGAGAAAAAAAAACAGGGAGGAAAATTAGATCCAGACCCAGAGAGAATAGAAGGAGGACGAGGCACGAGGAGCAGCAGGAGGAGGGTGTGGAGAAGAAGAAGAAGCATAGGACGGTCCGAGACTCACCTACCACCGTCGAGGAAGGTTCCGCAGCTCGCCAGTAGCCGCCACCGTCGTCCTCAACTCCGGCGCAGAAGGAAGGGGAGACACGTGGCTCAACGGAAGAGAAGGGAGGCCCACCGGCGCGGATCCGCCCGGATCCCCCATCGCTCCAACCAGATCAGCGGCCGCCATGGTCAGATCCGGCCTGGAGGACCGCCGCCGCCCCCTTACCGGAACCCTAGGTTGCTGAGTTGGAGATGGAGGAGAAAAGGGGGCGCGAGGGGAGGGGAGGGAGCCAACACGAGAGGGCGGCGGCGCGCGGAGAGCTCGACGAGAGGGGAGGGCGCGCGGGGCCGGCTAGGGAGAAGAAGACGAACGGAGAAATGGATAGAGGCGAGAGTGGCCGGGTGTGTGCGCGTCGCGCGCGCGCGTGGGCGGTGGGCGCAGCCCAGTGGACTCCCGACGCGTGCGTTCAACGCGTCGAACGCTCACTGGATAGCATTACCGTTATCTTATAGGTTATATATGGAGAGGTTTTAGCTAAGACCCTGTTTAGTTCTATCAGAAATCTAAAATAAAAAATCTCAATTATTTTGGATTTCAAAATTCAGAATGTTAAATATTTTAGTGGACTATTTAGTTTTAACTAATGTTTGGGTGACATATAAACCAATGTAAAATTTGGTTCATTTTAGTCTCTTGAGTCTAAAATTTAAAATAGAGAATGAACCATTTTTACTAAAAAAATTTGAGTGATGTTTAATTCCATTTTATAAAATGATAAGTCAAAATCCAAAATATTTTAGGTTCTAAATAGGGACTGAAAGTATTGTTTCTATACTGTTTAACAGGTGCATCGGTCCCCATAGCTATAACATAGCTTTGCCCCTTTTGTACGAAAAAGGTGCATAAACTAGACACTTAATCACGGGCGTCTATAACTTGCAATACACCAACAAGCACATACTTTTTTTAAAAAAAATTATAAGATGGTTTTAACTTTTTAAAATATATTATTATTATGTGGAGTTGTTTTTACCGATAAAAAAGTGTACTTCTTTTACTAGACTTATAAATTGTTCAACTAGTGTTTGGGACAAAAAGTTTCACTCCATCCTACGGTTCAATTCTACAACAGAGTCATGTTTTAATTAATATTAATATATTAAGTTTAACAAGTTATAGATAAATTTTAATGTTTATGATAATAAATAAATCTTATTAGATTAATTACAAAATGCATTTTCATAATAAATTGATTTGGAGCCATAAATATAATATATCATTCACTAGAAATTTGATTAAATATAAACCACTTTAATTGACACGAAATCGGTAGTTACATTCTTTTTTAGATAGAGGGAGTTACATCCTATATTAAATTCTATAAATATACTGAAATAACAAAACAACATGGTGCATTTTAGAACCTATTTCATTCAACAACTTAAAGCATTCTGGATGATATTGCACACTTAGGAAAAAAAATACCCATTCCATTAGCCTAAGGACACTCCACATCTGTTAAAACTTTACCTTTAAAAATTGGAGGTTAGTTTAAGTGAATAATATTTTCAATACTCCTTCCGTATCCTAATTAGATGACGTTTTAGACCGTGATACGGTCTCCCAAACACAACTTTGACCTCTTGTTTTTATAAAAATATTTATAGAATAATAATATATGTATATTTGTATGAAAGTATTTTTCAAGACAAATCTATTCATATAATTTTTATATTTGGAATCTCAACAACTTAAAAGTTATTGATCATTTATATTTCCAATGTTTGACTCAAAGCTTGTCCAAAACGTCATCTAATTATGATACGAAGGGAGTATTAGTTTTACGTGTTGTTATCTTTTTTTTCTTTCTTTTGAACATGTTTTATGAATACGGCAAACTAGCTATGTAGTTTTAGAGAGTACTCAGTTCTAAAAATAATATAATTCTAGGATAGTATATACTTATAAAATTTTGAGTTTGACTAAGATCATAAAAAAGTACACATATTTATAATAGTAAATGGTTTTTAATAGTAAATTTTAAGCAGTCGGGTGACTGATCGGTGAGGGTCTTCCTAGATTAAAAATTTTTGCTATTTTTAGCCCTTTTTTTCGTGATTTCTAAAAATTCATGTGTAAGGGTGTATCTATATCCCGTCCTCCCAACAAATCGACGTTTTATAGAGTCGCTTTCATAGGGGCGGCTAACTCAACCGCTGCTAGTAGAAGGAAAAAAAAATGTGACAGTGCAACACCGTTGCACAGAAATGTGTGTGCAATACTGCATAGGGACGTGGCAATGTGTGTACCGATTAAACTTTCTTAAATTTAACTAGACTTATATAAAATACTAATAGCAACTATATCTATAAATAAGTTTATTATAAAAATATATTTATCAATTCATTCAATGATACTGATTAGTTATCATAAGTATTAATATTTTCTTATACATATTTGGTCAAAATTCAATATATTTGACTTCTTCAGAATTGAGAATAACACTAAAATATTTTTGACCAAAGATATATACAAGAAATCATTAATATTTATAGTGTATAATAAGTATCATTATATTAATTATTGAATATATTTTTATAATAAATTTATTTGGAGATATATGTGTTGTTACTATTTTATATAAATTTAGTGAACCTTAAAAAAGTTTGATCTACTTAAAACCCAAAGTGACACTTATTTTGCGACACTGGGAGCACACATGTTCATATCCCTAGGCTGTCAGAGCTAAAGGAAAAATGAGACAATGTTGCACAAAGAGGGGCCAACACTAAGAGATTACTACTTCGTTTTATCCTTAAAGTACGTGGCGACTAACTTTTAGTCCGAGTCATATGACTCTTAATCCCGTTAAGGCTGCCCTAAGGGCAAGGGCAACACAGGCTAGTACTTTGCAGTTCTAGTTCCATATAGACCAAGTCACCCTATACTATTTGGACCTCTAAGGTCTTTTTCAACGCTACCTCTTTATTAGTAGCCCCAAGTGTCAGCGGCGAAGCTAGAGCAAAATGATGGGTGGTCCACCACTTAATTGGTAACTACACTTACGATATGATGTTCAATAAAAAAAAAGCCAACTTGAGACATTAGACATGGGATTGGGCCGGTCGGGGTGCCTTCTTTTGGCCCAAGGGGGTGCACAAAGGGTGAAAATCTGCTCCTGATAACGTGGTTACGATTTTTGCGTGGGTGCCTGGGCATCCAGCAGTCACAACGTGGCTTCGCCCGTGCCAAGTGTCATGTAGGATCATATAAAAAAAATACATTTATCATAGTAGCTTGTAGAACCTACATATGCTTAGAGATAGGTGATTCATGCTAAAAAAGAAGAGAGAAAATAAAGGTGAGGCACGATAAAAAGAAAGATCCCCTTTTGAAAACCGTGTGGTGATATTTTGCATTGTGTAAATAGTTGTATCAATGGGCAGACCCAATAAGTGGTGCAAAGGGATTTTCCACGGTGGGGTAGAGGAGGAGGGCTAGAAAAGAAGTGAGCCGCCCTAGCGCCGCGGCCGCTGCCACGAGCCCCCGCCAACGGCCTCGTCGTTCACCATCGCTGGTCCCCTCACTTGCCCTCTAGCATCTCGCCGAGCCGAGGCTAATGGTAGTGGGGATCTATTGTTTTCAATAAGTTTTCCTAATAGATCAAGTCATTAGGGTTAATGTCTTTCCATACCAAATTTCTTTGCATTAGAGTTTTATCTCCTCTTCCTTCTGTTTGGTGATGGTGAAGGGGTGGAATCATCTTCATCATGACGGCTCCATTGAAGATGAGGACGACAACTTTGACAGTAGCATCTTATTTGACACGATGACATGGAGACTTTTGTTTCCAAATGACAACATCAAAGCAAAGATGATGTCGCCGCCATGAAATAATTTTTTCCATTCTTTTCTCCATTTTTTTTGGGTTAGATTTGACCTCGATGAAAGACTATGAAGAATAATTTTTCCTCATTCTTCGATGGTAAAAAGAAGTAAGACACCATAAAGAAGATCCTCAATCCAACTACAAGAATGTTGGTCGTTGTCCATTGGACATGTGTTCTTAGACCATTTGCTGAGTGTTTACCTATGCAGTCATCATTTGCCGAGTGTGTACCTATGCAGTCATCCACACTGCAAAGCGCCTAACAAATTAGAATTTGAGTTATGCTACTTACAATGTGGGTACTATTTTATAATGCAGAGTGTTTATAACACGTTAATGTACCAAGCTACCATGCAATATAACTCTTCTTTCGTTATAAAAATAGTAGTATGAACATTTACTAGTCTATGGATGACTTTATATGTACTAAAACCACTATCCATTGGTGGTGCCCTAAGGCCACAATGAAGGTAGATTGGTTGCTCCAATCTACTCCTTCCTGCCTATGCCAAGTTCACATGCTTTTGATTCAGCACTACGACTAGATTGGTTGCTCCAATCTACTCCTTCCTGCCTATGCCAAGTTCACATGCTTTTGATCTAGCAGAATGCACATGCTTTCGGCTACAACGTCCCCTTGAGCAATGACCTCCACCTTTTGGTTTTACTTAAAACATCATGCGCCCTTACCTACAGGCGCCTTGCAATGGCATAAAAACAAAAATTACAGTCCACCGTTGAGATGGTTTTATAGATTAAATGGTAACACGAAGACCTAATCACATGCATTGGTTCAATTGATATACGATCATTGTCACTATCACTACTTTGTCAAAACCTATGGTCTCGCATATCACACCAAAAGAACGACAAACGACAAAGTTCGCAGCCTGCAGACAGAGCTGATCATCACAGTGGCAACTGGCATGGTCCCTTAATGTTGAACATTAGACGCTGGTGAGTAGTTGAACTGCCATGTAAATTGAAAAGGTTGTCAGAGACGTAGTTATCAGATGGAAACAATGCAGCTCCCATTCTGTTAAACCATGTTAACCCTAGGCGGATTCATCAGATAACATGCTCATTCGCTTGTGAATGTTGGAGGCCGGAATGTTATATTCCTTTATCTAAAAAACATTATTGTTTGCCTCAAAAGAGCACTGGTGACTAACTAAATCATGTGCAGGCATTGGGTGGATATTAGCACTTGTTGTAATGCATTAAGTACCTCACAGATGGAACATCTATCATTAATATTAGCTCCTGGAAATCCAGTTCATCATAAATCCGAAGTTAAGATGAAAAGATATCAAAAGGTGCAAAAGAAACTTGAAGGATGGTCTGCATTTAATTCAGGCCTACAGTATCTGCATGCGTATATGATGCTAGCACCACCACTGCAACCTTGTCCAAATGCATGCATCCTTTTGTGCAGTAGTATGGATTTCAGAAGCACTTGTCTGCAAGAAGAGAAGTGGTTCATTACTTAAATCGATCTAGTGGAACATACAAAACTCCTAACATAAATTAATCCAAATAGAAATGTAAACAGTGGGCAATGACATAGTTACTTCAGGGGGGAAAGGATGGAATCAAATATAAGTTGTTCACTTTTACATGAACATACATTATCATCCAGTTCATGGATAAAGCACCACAATAGGAAATAAGACTGTTTCTTTATGCAACTTTCACACTACATCGCTACAAGATATTGGTTTTCCCAGTGCTATTCCACTAATTAAAACTTCAATTGTAGCTTAAAACATATGCACCTTAGCTGCATACATGAAACAAAAAAAAAAACTCGACCTGCGGGGGGTAAGACAACCCCGGGTATTGCATTAAGAAGAAGACCTTCTCACACAGGTCGAGATAACCCTCGACCTTAGACCTGTGTTTTGGTCATGGGACAGACGAGGGGATTTTTTTAACCCCAGCCTGAAATTCGCTCCAACAAGGAGTCGAACCCAGGACCTGAGGAGTGCCGCTGGGTTCCTCTAACCAACTAGACTAGAGGCCCTTTGGCTGCATACATGAAACAATAGATTGTGCTGACGATTTACAGAAGCTGCGTGGGAAGATCATAGATCATTCCTCGCAATGCAGTGTAAAAAAAGAGATGTTCTTGCTGTTTTTTAAGACACCTGGTTTGGATCATTTGGCAGGATTTCAGTGATTTTTTTTTGCCAATAAACCCTACAGAACTGAGACGAAATGTCAAGAAGGTGATGCAAAATTAAGCTTATCCTAAATTCGCTAAGGGATATCTGAGCCTCTTTGTCTTCCCTGTTTTTAGTACTAACCATGTTTTTAGTACGGGAATTGAGACGATAAAATCTCCTTTAGCATTAGAGTTTTTTGCCCCCTTGCTTCGTCAGTTTCCTCAATCTTGAAGACAAAGCATCTAGCGCCAGAGCACATAACAAATTAAATGGAAATCCAGTGGATGAGTATTATTTCAGCACATAAGATCATTGAGGAAAGCATTATTGTTGGATTTCCTACTTGATTTCATAATCTAGACACAAAATCTTCTAGAACCAAATGAAGTCAGCAATCAACTAACATATTAATGGCACCCCAAGATTGGAGACCTACAGGCTTGCTAACGGCTTTTTGTGCTGCTGTGCGTTCAAATCTGGAGATGGACGTCATGAAGGAACAGAGAGTTCACCTTGGCATTTAGTTCGTTGGGAGCAGGTAGCCCAAGGAGCTGCCAGCCACTACCGCCACCATAGATCCGCCAGGGACACCAAATAGCAAAAGGAAACATTTTTGCATCAGAACGGAACAAGATCAGCCATATTGGGAAACCAAAATTTGTTTGCCTCAAAGTCTGACATGCAGAGTCGTATTGTTGCTTGTTTCAGTTCGGCACCTAAGAAGAGTAATCTGAGCATCAATCCACGGGAGGCGCTAGTGGTAGCAGCGGATGCTTGGCGCTAGTGGGCACGACGGCCGCGGGGCGCGTGAGTTGCAACTTGCAAGTGGCCCAGCAGTGCTGTTCCGTGGCAGCAGAAACAGGAGGCCATGGTGAAGGTGGATCCAGCGGGGGTGGCATGGGAGCCGTGGACATGGCGATGGGCATCTGTGGCAGCGTGCTTTCTGCGACCGTGTGCAGGCGCAGATCCGATGTCGATGGAAGTAGATTGGGGCATAGCGATGCTCTATGACTGGAGATGATGCGCACGCTAGTTAGGCGTGCGCTTGAGTCACTTCCTAAGCGCCTAGCCGAGACGATGTGTGTGTGTGTGGTGGGGTGGGGGGTGGGAGGGGGGAGGAGAGAGACGATGGCGCTAAGCCGAGACGCACGAGCGGCGTTCATAAGACGGAGCTCTCGGCGTTATGCTATGAGAAAATTGGGGGAGGGGCTGGGCAACCGGAGGGGTTCTGTGAAAAATTGGCTGCAGGAGGTTTTACGCAGAGTAAATTACATGACCGGTTCCTATACCATAAGTAAGTTTTCATCCCGATCCTCAAACTATAAAAATAATTATTTAGGTCCCTAAACTATTGCTTAGGTTTCATCCCGATCCTCAAACTTTTAAAACGGTCATTTGAGTCCCTAAACTATTGTTTAGGTTTCATTCCGGTCCACAGCTTTAGTGACGACGATAACAATTGTCTTATTTTTATTTATTTATTTAGGTTGAATCTTTGAAAAATAATAATAAATCATAGAAAAATCATAAAATAGAAGATTCAATTTTGTTGTACTCCATATGAGTAGATCTACCTAGTGAACAAATAACATGATATACTTTAGTACAATTTTTTCTATGAAGGTTTTGTCTCTCTTTTTTTTAATTTATTTGGGTTGACTCTTTGAAAAATCATAGTAAATCATTAAATGAAAAACCTATTTTTTTGACTCCACATAAGTATATGTACACACTGAACGTATATTGTAGTATGCTTTTCTACAAAGTTTTTGTTTTAGCTTTAGATCTATGCTTTTATGTAATTATAGAAGCGGTCTATGCTTTAGTACCCGTGGTTCAGTTGCTTGCCGACAACTTAGTCCATGTTATGACAATACACTCACTTGGAGGTCACACGCCTAACTCAACACTTGGGTGTCGCAAAGCCAACTCAAATGAGAATCCAGAAGTCACAAGCGATTAACTAGAGTTTCATTTTGCGAGTCTCCCGTGGGGAAGGCACAATAACCCCTCACAATCAACACGACCGGAGCCGCGTAACCGACAACATGAGCGGATTCTAGGACTCAGAGAGCACCAGCGAGTGGACATCAAGGGCGTACCTGACTGCGCCATCTCTAGAGGCGGCCATGGACTCACATATCGGCGACGAGGTCAGCATCAGAGGAGCAGTGGCCGCCTATCGTACAACGAGGGACACCGCAACGACCTAGCCCTCTTCGCCCATACCTTGAACGCCACGCGTGTACAGGAAAAGTTGAACATGCACCACCTGGACCTTTTAGTAGTAGCAATTGAACCACTACTACAGAAACGACAATCACTGCCGGTTCTTCCTCTGACAGACCCCCAATTATTGGGGGCAGGGGCTGAACCGGCAGTGAAACACCACATCACTGCCGGTTCGTGGCTTGAACCGGCAGTGATGCCTCTCGGCCCTATCACTGCCGGTTCAAGCCACCAACCGGCAGTGATGTGGTGTTTCACTGCCGATTCGTGGCTGGAACCGGCAGTGATGTTGTGTACAGTATAAAGCTTCGATCTCCTCCCTCCCTCCTCTGCCCAACAATACAGAACAGTGCGTGAGGAGTTCTCTCTCTCCATTGTTGCGGCCGGTGGATTTCTTGATCTCCATTTTTGGCTCCTCTTCACTTTTGGATCCTCATATCTTCTTGCTCTTGGTTAGTAACAAACATAATTCTTTAGAATTATTGGTTTACATTGTGTCAATTTGTGTTAGAGCTATGCTAGTTTTCATGATCAAGAATAAGGATGTTGCAATTTGTGTCAATTTTTTGTAGCTTTTAGATCCAAAATTATTTAGAAAAATTGTAGCACTTTGTTTTTATCGTGTAATTATTGTATAATCATTGAGTAGCTAGGTTCGAAAGATTTGTCTCGAAAATTATGGATAAAAATTGTAATTAGTTATATTTATTATTTACATTTAATACTCAATACATGCATGAAAGATTTGATGGGACGTGGAATAGATTCGGTATTTATTACTTACATTTAATACTCCATGCATGCATTTAATACTTACATTTAATACTCCATGCTTCCATTGTTATCTATTTGTTCTCTTTATTTTTATAGCGCGACCAAATTCAAATTATATCGAAGAATATTGTTCAAAAATGCTCCTATTAATATGTTCCTATGTTTCCTCTGCTCTGCCCATCTTATTTTATCAGTGCATACATGGCTCGAGGGTGGATGTACGATCTGTCACATATAGACCCACGGTACTTGACGGGCATCGACGATTTCATCAAGCGAGCTAGAGCCAATGCTGGGGACTCACATCTTGTATTCTGTCCATGCAAAGACTGCAAGAATACGAGAAAATGGGGCGACGTGGATCATATACGTTTGCACTTAATCACAAGGGGGTTCATGAGAAACTACACGGTTTGGACTTTGCATGGGGAGGTTGGTCAAAATGTTAATGATGATGTGCTCATGCCTAGTGTAGCATTATTGCCTGTTCATGATTACACAGAAGATGTGCCTACCAATGATGATGTATTTGTGAATACATTAGCTAACGACACAGAGGAAAATGATGGCATTTCACAGCTTCTACATGATGTGCATGGGGGATTCCTTAGTGCTTCACAGTTGAAAAAACTGGAGATGATGAGAAAGGATGCAAAAACACCATTGTATCCGGGCTGCTCAATAAGCAAACTAGAAACCAACATCATGCTATTGGAGTTCAAATCAACGAATGGGTTAAGTGATAAAGGCTTCGATAACTTGTTAGGTATACTATATAAATTGTTCCCGAAGGATACCGAGTTAGCAGAAAAGACTTACCTTGCGAAGCAAATGATTTGCCCAATTGGCCTCGAGGTTGAGAAAATCCACGCGTGTTTTAACGACTGCATATTGTACCGTGGAGAGAAATACAAAGACTTGGATGCATGTCCCAAGTGTAAAACTTCTCGATACAAGCAAGGGCCATCAAATGATGGAAGCAAGACCAAAGGAGGGCTCGTAAAGTCCGTGTGGTATTTTCCTATAGCTCCACAAGTGCATAGGTTGTTTGCAAATGAAAAGTCGGCCAAGCTGTTGCGTTGGCACGACGAAGAGAGAAAGAAAGATTCAATGATGAGGCACCCCGCCGATGGTTTGGACTGGAGGACTATCAACACTATGTTCTATAAGAACATCAGTGGAGAGGTAAGGCATCTGTGGTTAGCTTTGAGCACGGATGGGATGAACCCGTTTGACCAAGTTAGAACCAATCATAGCACTTGGCCAGTGACGCTATGTATATACAACCTTCCACCCTGGCTTTGTATGAAACAATCATACGTCCAGATGCCATTACTAATCCAAGGACCAAAACAACCTGGTAATGATATTGATGTGCTTCTAGAACCAGTGATCGATGAACTACTACAAATGTGGGAGACGGGTGTGAAGGATGTTTGGGATGAGTACAAGAAAGAAGATGTCACGGTAAAGGCTGTACTTATCGCTACAATCACCGACCTACCAGGGCGAGGTTCCTTGTCTGGAGAGAAGACAAAAGGATACACTAGGTGTGTCGAGTGCTTGGACGAGACTGATGCTACACATCTACCAGAAAATAGGAAGATGGTCTACATGGGACACCGTAGGTTCCTACGTCATGTTCACCCTTACCGTAGGAATACAAAATATTTTAATGGGACTACTGAGAAACGTGGACCTCCAAAGTATCAAGACGGGAAACAGATGCTTCAACAATTAAACAAACTCACAAATGTTGTCCTTGGGAAGGGGGACGGGGCAGTAGCAGCGCCAACCGATAGTATCTGGAAGAAAAAATCAATCTTCTGGAAACTACCTTATTGGCCACTTTTGAGTGTACGTCACTGTCTTGATCCAATGCACATAACTAAAAACGTGTGCGGTAACACACTTAACACGTTGATGAACACCGGGGGAACAAGCAAGGATTCTCTCGCGACACGGTTGGACATGCAACACCTGGGCCTCAGGAAGGAGTTACACCCAGTAACTCTTGAGAATGGCCACTTGAAACTTCCGGTGGCATCATGGACACTGAAAAAGGAGGAAAAAGAAATTCTTATTTCTTTCTTCAATGATCTCAAAGTATCGAGTGGCTACTGTGGGAACCCGAAGAGGCTAGTTAACATGAGAGAACTTAAGTTTAACTATGGTTCTATGAAGGCCCATGACTGTCATGTCATAATGACTCAACTGCTCCCAGTTGCCCTGCGAGGTATCCTCCCTGACAAGGTCCGCGCTCCAATCATAAAGTTGTGTTCGTTCTTCAACGCGATCTCTGAAAAGGTCATTGAAGTGGGCAGGTTAGACCACCTGAAGCAGGAGATAGCCGAGATTATATGCAGGCTTGAGATGCATTTCCCACCGACTTACTTCGACATTTCAGTGCATCTACTTGTTCATCTTGTGGATCAAATAAAAGCCCTTGGCCTAATGTACCTACACCAGATGTTTCCTTTCGAGAGGCTGATGAAAGTTTTTAGGCGGTATGTTAGGAATAAATTCAGACCAGAAGGGAGCATGGTAGAAGGATGGTCAACAGAGAAGGCTATTGAGTTCTCCACATATTATCTAGACATCAAGCGGGTTGGAGTTCCAGTATCTCACCACGATGGAAGACTAGGGGGCAAAGGAACAATAGGTGAGAAAGCTGTCAAAATGGACGAAGTCGTCTCCTTCAGACAAGCACACTTCGCTGTTCTCCAGCAGGCCGACGGTGTGATGGCATACATTGATGAGCACAAGCAGTTTCTGCAAATTAAGCACATAGGGAGGTCATAGGCTTGGCTTGAGAAAAAACATAAGGAGGAATTCAGTGACTGGTTTCGACGCCAAAGGCTAGGAAAGGTGATGGGATGTCAGCTAGATCTCTTAGCCCCCAGACCTTCGACTACGCTAATGAAGTATCAAGGATATCAAATAAATGGTTTTACATTTAACACAAAAAAACAGGACGAAAAGAGCACGAACCAAAACAGTGGTGTTTGTTTCGACGCCCACGATGAGTACGGCACGGTGGTGGCAACATACTATGGTTTCATAGATGAGATATGGGAGCTAGACTATGGACATCAGTTGAAAGTTGCTCTTTTCCATTGTCTATGGGTTCGGCTGAATGAAATCAACACCGACAAGGATGGGTTCACTACTGTTGATCTATCCAAGACCGCATACAGAGATGACCCCTTCGTCCTTGCAAAGGATGTTTTGCAAATCTTCTATGCAAGGGATAACAATACAAATGGAAGACAACATGTAGTATTGCAAGGCAAAAGGAAGATTGTAGGTGTCGACGGAGTGACAGACGAAGAAGAGTACAAAGGTTATGAAGAAATGGCTCCTTTTGGGGCGGACGTTACCCTACATGTCCTTGAAGAGGGTGACGAACCTGCTTACCTCCGGAGTGATCATGATGAGGCCATCATCGTGCCTGCACCGTGAATTGTTAGAGTATCATAAACTATGTAATCCTTAATGAAATGTTGTTTTAGTAATTTGAGATCATATGTAGTTCTAGAGATTGTTGAGTTGTACCACGTTGTTGATTGATGTATGCCATATCAAAAGGGATTCCAAAACTATAAAGAATTAGACCTTGAGTGTATAAGCAATAATGTAGATCTCCTCAAAACTAGCAAAAGCTATGTTGGAAGATTTTCAACTTCTATTCAAATTTTTGGAGTAATTACAAAGGGGGTAATTGAATTTTAAACCCTTATTCAACTTCAAAAGGGAATTCAAAAACTATAAAGAATTAGACCTTGAGTGTATAAGCAATAATGTAGAGCTCCACAAAACTAGCAAAAGCTACGTTGGAAGATTTTCAACTTCTATTCAAATTTTTGGAGTAATTACAAAGGGGGTAATTGAATTTTAAACCCTTATACAAATTCAAAATGAAATTCAAAAACTATAAAGAATTTGAATATGCTCCTTCAGCAAAAGTTATAGAGAATTAAAAATTATGCAACTTCTATGTTTAGAGTTTTTCAAGTTTTAGTCAAAAATCAGGAGTAATTTGAATTCTAAGACAAAGTCAAAATTTCCAAATCACTGCCGGTTTGTAAGAAACCGGCAGTGATGTCCCCTATCACTGCCGGTTTGTAATAAGAACCAGTAGTGATGAGGCCGACTATATAACGAACTGACGCGCGTCCAAAATTTTCAGACGCGTGCCAGTTCGACACTTAGCCATTTCAGATAGCGCCCGACGCTCCAGCAGGTGCTCCCCGTCGCCGCCGCCGCAACAGGAGCTCCCCGCCGCTGTTCCAGCCCACCGGCGCTCCAGGCCGCCACCGCTCGAGCTCACCGCCGCTCCATCCGGCCTCAGCAGGAGCTCGACACCGCCGCACCAACTCAACGTCGCAGCAGGAGCCCGACGCCGCCGCACCACCCGACGCCGCATCAGCCCGACGCCGCCGCACCAGCCCGACGCCGCTTCCTGATGCCGCCGTGCCCTACCACTTCCTCGATGTCGCCAGCACACAAGAGCGCACACAGGAGCGCCTCATGTCGCCGACGTCGCCACACCCCTGTTTCGGTGAGCTGCCCACCACCTGTTCGACAGAATGCCGATAAGGAGCTTTGCTTGGAAGAGGAGAGGAAGGAGGGAGAGGAGAGGATAGGAGAGGAGAGGAAAGGAAGGAGGGAGAGGATAGGAGAGGAGAGAAATGTTTCCTCTTAGGTTTTCCTTTTTAATTTTTTTCAAAGCATTTTCATCCTTAGTAATTTTCATCCTTAGAAATGTATATAGAGAGATAGATAGAGAGAGGTAGATAGGTATATAGAGAGATAGATTGATAGCTAGATGGTTCATCCTTGTATATATGCATGATGAGCAATATACTTTGAGCAAAATTTGCGAGAGATAGAGATTGAGAGATAGGTAGTGATTAGATAGAGAGATAGATAGAGATAGAGATAGAGATAGAGATATAAATTTAGTGGCTACCATGACTTATATATATACATGTAAGATAGAGAGATAGAGAGAGATATAAAGATAGAGAGAAAGATAGAGAAAGAGATATAGATGTATAAATGTCATATATGCTTGTATATATGACATCATATTATGCTTTTTATACATGAATTTTTTGTGGAGAGAGAGATATTGTTCTATCATCTATTTATTTCATGATAGATAGAGAGATGCATGACTTATAGATAGATTCACTTATGATAGAGAGATAGAGAGAGATATAGAGAGATAGAGATGTATAACATGACTTATGTATAGCTAAATGAAATGCTTGAGTCTATCTATCTACCTATGAGCTAATACCAATAATCAAAATTCATGTCCAGAAACATGACAATTAAGCGCCGATTCACCACCCGTCGCCCTGCGACCGAAGCCGATGACCAAGGAACTAGTGGTGGCGGTGCTGAACGTGACCAAGGAGCCGATGGCAACCAGCAAGGGGATCAAAGACCTTGGAGCCCTAGCCATATGCTAAACCTAGAAGAGGGCCAAGGAGACGAGGTAATAACTTAGGTCATACCTAAAACACGGTAGATATAACCATAAAAGTTTGATGGGGACTTATTTATAAATTTTGAAGCAGGTTCCGCCGGAAGGTCCAAGTACTGGTGAGAGTTCCAGAAGGACTAAGCGTGGTGCAACAAAGCTCCCTCAGACAACTAGACACTGGCACATCTCTCAGTTCGATCAACTAGGGGAGCCGATGGAGCCACTTAAAGCATTGGGCCCATACAAGAGTACCATCAGGGCACTTGTAAGGGACTTCATCCCGATCAAATACAGGAAGTGGAATGGAAGTGAGCAAGACCCGTGGAGGGTTCCAGAAGTTGAGAAGGAACTAGTTTGGAACAAGCTCAGAGGGTATTTCACTTTCCCTAATGATTGTGATGAAGCGACAGTCAAGAAGAGGGCCAAGGAAATCATGGGTCACTCCTTCAAGAATTTCAAGGGAAAGTTGCACAAGCTCATCAAGGAGGAAAAAGAACCGAATTTTGCGGGAGGTGAATTCAGCAAGCAGAGGGACTTCTGGGAGGAGTTCAAGGCTTACAAGCTATCCGATGAGGCCAAGGCATCAAGTGAAAGAAACAAAGCAAACTCGCTTAGGTCAAATAATCCTCACCGCCTAGGATCACGTGGGTACGTAAGGAAGATTCCGGATTGGGATGCCCAAGTCGAAGCACTAGAGCAGAGCGGCGTTACGCCTCAGACAAGCGATTGGCAGTCTAGATCAGTGAACTACCTGAACCCGTCACCGATCTCCTCCAGAAGATTTCCACGATCACTGAGGAAGTGCATAGAGGGGCCCACAGGTCAGATAGAGAAAATGACGTGCTCACACAAGCACTTGGAAACAAGGAGCACCCCGGTCGCACTAGAGGAGCTGGGGTAATTCCTTGGGAGAAAGCATTTGAAGGTGAATCCGCTTCCTATAGGAGCCGGGCAAGGGCTAGAACGCAAAGAGAAGAGGAGTTCCAAAGGATGCGAGAGGAGCTAGAACAGAGCATGGAAGCACGGATAGCTGCTCAAGTGGCGAGCGCTATGCAAACCATGTGTTCGAGTCAAGGGCCGCATGCAATCCCGGCTTTGAATAGACCAGTGCCCGGCAAGGGCCGCAGTAGCTGTGGCTCAACCCATATGCCTGACGATGAAGAGGTCAATGCTCCTCATCCGGTGGACGACATCAAAGAACCTGTGAATGTCAGGTTGTACATCCGTCAGCAGTGGACCAAAGACAAGGTGGCGGTCGGACAAGCATTTCCTAGAGGAGAGAACATCATTCATGGCAAGCCAGTGCCACTCGGGTATGCCAGGGTCAGCATTGATAAGATATTGGACAAGAAGTACAATAAGATACATATTGATTTCCCAGTGGAGGAAGATAAGCCGCGTCTAGTTCACAACTTGGGCACTCATGTCGCCTGGCGCAAACGCTTAATCAAGCTAGATAACCAGCCATCTTCGGATGATGATGATGACAGTGAATCATCCCGGTCGCCTCCGCCAAGAGGTTTCTCTCCTCGTCAAGATCCACCGACACCTCCTCCACCGCCAAAGGAGAAGACTCCTTCTCCACCGCCAAAGGAGAAGACTCCTTCTCCACCGCCAAAGGAGAAGACTCCTTCTCCACCGCCAAAGGAGAAGACTCCTCCTCCTCCTCTTCCTCCTCCACCAGCTTCAAAGTCCCCAGGACTGGGATCTCGACGGCCTAGCTCTAGATCAGGTTCGACTTCGCAACAGAGGAGGTCATCAGCTTCAGTTGGTAAAGATCCCAAGATGACTAGTAAAAGGTGGCAGCCAGTGCCGACTAAGGACGATATTCTACGAGCTCAGATTGTAGAAAAGGCCGCCAAACTTGCCTTGTATGAACGATTGGCTTATATACCTGAGAAACAAAGCCAATTTGAAAGGCAAAGCAAAAATCCGGGTAACCAAGAAAGAGATAGAGAAATACACACCTTTTAGCAGCTAGAGATACAAAACTTGGCTGCGGACCTGAATATAAGCATGGAGGATGTCGAGAATCTCTATTTTGAAAAAACCGATTTTGAAAAGGCCAAAGTTGCATACAAGTTTGAACTAGGCAAACCTATGGTCGCCAGTTAAGAAGAGTATAGAAATTTGCCAACAAACATGCGACAATTGCATGATTATTACATCATAGATAGTAACAACAGCAAAGACAAGAATGCAACCTTTGAAGTATGCATCCCTCCATGTTTTATTTTTAATCACCTTGAAGAAGTTGTGCATACTATTCATTATGAAGACCTCTTTCAACTCTTTCAACGACGCTCGCTGGATGTGCAGATTATGATGTTATGGACTATGTAAGTACCATACCCTAACAACGTTATAATAAACTACGTGATCTGCATTTGAATATATCCATGCATGTTTATTTTGCAGGTCTGTAGCAAAATTTTGCCTTCAAAAACGAAATAGCAATTTTGACTTCTTGGACCCCATCTATGTAAATGAGACAACATGCAAAGCCGGTCTCCAAGATCCGTATGTCTCAGCAAGTTTGAAGATAGAGTTTGAAAGAATGTTCTCAGTCGACAAAACAAACGAACTGCTAACCTACAATTGCGAGTATGTGTTCTCGACCCTTACTTAAGTGTTTTTTTCTTAATATATCATTCAATAACATGAACTTTGTGATTGCAGCAACCATTACGTCCTCGTAGATATAAGTCTTAAAAATTCAACTATCGAGGTGTGAGACTAAAAAAAGAAGCCACTTAAACTTATCGAACCCCTAGTCAAAGTGCTAAATATGTAAGTGAACCCAATATCACCAGACTTTTCAATCACATATAATATTGTAATTAATAATGTCCTGAGCCTTCACACTTCATTTACATTGTCACATAGAATGAAGGCGTTACCTGATTGGAGAAATGTGGAGCCTAAGATGCAAAAGAAATGGAGAGAACCATTCAGAGTGGAGTATATGAAGAAGGTCAAGGCCCTAGATCAACCAATAGGGAACAACGAATGCGGGTTCTATGTGATGTGGGCAATGCTTTGCTACTTTGGTGCAAAACTAGGAATAGGAGATGACATGGTACGTACGCGTCGCATTTTAATTCTATTGTTTTGTCTTACGTATGTGCATCTCAATATCATCTTGTATCAATTTACAGCGCAAAGATCAGGGCCACAATAGGTTGGTGGATTTTGAGATAAGAGGATTTCAAGAGGAGATAGCAGCTCTTATTCTGGACGATATAGTGTATAGAAAAGGATGTCTATCCATTGTGAAGAGTAAGGACTTCAAGAAGAACTATGGAAAAGACCGTCTCGAAAGGCTATTGTAATGCGACAATTAATTCGATACTTTAAGTTTTGTTTGGATGTTTTGTAATAATTATTATAAATGTGTGATGGGTTTGTATTGTCGCTAGTCGACAACCACCTTCAATTCACATCGATATCAAATGGTTCGATAGCAAACACCTCCACGATCTCCCACCCCACCACCTCTACCATAAACCCTAAACCAGAAACCCCAAATGAAAATAAAACAATTAAAAAAAATGCAATTTTAAAAAATAATATCACTGTCGGTTGGGGTGCCAAATCGGCAGTGATGGCTCAAGCATCACTGCCGGTTGGTGTTACAAACCGGCAGTGATGCTTGAGCCATCACTGCCAGTTGGTAATACGAACCGGCAGTGATGCTTGAGCCATCACTGCCGATTTGCCAGTGCCGGTTCAAAAACCGCCACTGAAGGGGGGTTTTGAACCGACACTGTTTGCCATTTCTGTAGTAGTGAACCTTCACCAACAATAGCAGCACCATCTGTCGCCACAAATAGGTGTGATGAAGCTGTTACAAGGTTAACGAGCAATGGATCGAAAAAGTAAGCCAAGGTGCATGTGTGATTCTTAGCTATGTCCTTGATGTCTTTACCAGTGAGCACGACACACACATCCTTGAAGATGTTGGGTGTCACACAAGGATGATGGACGGTGGATTGAATAAGTCTAAGGTGCGAGCATGATTATTAGCGGTGTCTTTTATGTCGATGTGGGCGAGCCCAAAACGCACCATAGAGCCCAACATTATACACTTCCACTTCTATAGCATAGAAACTTACGTGACTTACCGTTCCAACAATTTCCTCCGTATATAAAAAATGCACTACACACTTTTTGCAATAACTCTTTTCCACTTTTGTGAAAAATGCACTACACACTCTTTGCAACAACCCTTTTTCGCTTTTGTGAGTGTAGACAAAAAACACTCCCGCACATCGAATGTTGCGGTGCAGCACGCCGAGAAGTTGAACTTGCGTGGCTGAAGGGTAGTGGACTGAAGAAGTCGGCCAAAGTGTGAGTGTGATTATCAATGAGTCTACGCATGTGAGATCAACATGCATTTCCTTGAGGGATGACGGACAATGGATTGAATACATCGGCAAGGTGCCGAGGTGATTATTAGCTAGCAGTCTGATGTCGGCGTAGGTGAGCCTGACATGCAATCCTTGAGGATGTTGGGGTGCAGCCCACTAGAAAGTTAGACTTGCACAACTGATGGACAGTGGACTGAAGAAGTCAAATAAGGTGCAGGCATGATTACTAGTGATGTCCTAATGTCAATGCGGGTGAGCCTAACACATGCAACATCGATGTTGGTGTGCGGCACACTGAAAAGTTGAACTTGAATGTCTAACGAGTAGTAGAATGAAGAAGTCAGCCTAGGTGCGAGTGTGATTATTAGTGATGTTGCGCAGGTGATCCCAACACGCACATCCTTGAATATGTTAGGTCTGTGGCATAGGAAAAGTTGAACATGCACGACCGGAAGCTTTTAGTAGTAGCAGTTCAACCTTCGCCGATAATAGCAGCACCATCTGTCGCCACAAATAGGTGTGATGAAGCTGCTACAAGGCTAACGAGCAATGGAACGAAGTAGGCTAAGGTGCAGGTGTGATTCTTAGCTATGTCCTTGATGTCGATGCGGGTGAGCCCAACACACACATCCTTGACGATGTTGGGTATGTCACACAAGGATGATGGACAGTTGATTGAAAAAATTGGCTAAAGTGTGAGCATGATTATTAGCGGTGTCTTTTATGTTGATGCGGATGAGCCCAGAACGCACCATTTTTCCCTTATACACTTCCTCTTCTATAGCATAGAATAAATTACGTGACTTACCGTTCCAACAATTTCCTCGGTGTATAAAAAATGCACTACACACTTTTTGCAATAACAACTCTTTTTTTCACTTTGGGGAAAAATGCACTACACACTTTTCGCAACCACCCTTTTTCACTTTTGTGAGTTTACACAAAAAACACTCCCGGACATCATTCCTTTGTTGAATCTTCCTTTGGCCGTTTTTGACACTTTTTATGTGAAAAACCTTTTGAATTCTAAGGACCTATTTTGTAGACAGGGATACAAATTTAAACAAGTCAAAACAATAACCCACTACCCAAAATAAAAATGATGGTGTAAATGCCTAATAACTTGGCCCATTGTGTTTTAGTTATAATTAGTATTGGGTAACCCAATCATGCTATCTTCGGTGCTTGTCAGCAGGCCAGGACACCTCAAGGCACAAGAGAGTGGCATCTGCATTGTCACAAAGGTGCGGGCATTATTCTTAGCGATGTCGATAAGGGTATGGGTGTCCCCATCACCATAAGCCTCATATAGAATGGTTGCACCTTTGGTATTAAAGTGCTCAACATAGTCATATCTGAGCCGATGATGTCTTTAAAGTTAGTGTGGTTGTAACCGACATGCACATCCTTGAGGATGTTGGGGGTGTGCACACATGGTTGACAGGTAGTGGACTGAAGAAGTCAACTAATATGTGAGTGTCATTATTAGCAATGCCCTTGCTAACCGTGCAGGTGAGCCCCACACACGCATCCTTGAAGATGTTGGGGTGCAACACGCATGTTAGGGTGCAACACGCGGGGAAGTTGAACTTGCCCAAATGACGAGTACTGGACCGAAGAAGTCGGCCAGGGTGCGAGTGTGATTATTAGTGATGTCTGCGTGGGTGAGCCTAACACACATCCTTGAGGATGTTGGGGTGCGAGACACTAAGGAGTTGAACTTGTAACTGTTGGACCTTCGCCGATAATAGCAGCACCAGCCACTGCCGCAAATAGGTGTGGTGAAGTTGCTATAAGGCTGATAGGTTGTTATGGACTGAACAAGTCGGTCAAGGTGTGGGTGTGATTCTTAGCAATGTCCTTGACGTCGATGTGGGTGAGCGGTGAGCCCGACACACACATCTGTGAGGCTGTTGGGGTGTAACACACAAGGATGATGGCCTGAATAATAAGTCGACTAAGGTGTCAGCTTGATTATTAGCCATGTCCTTGATGTCAGTGCGGGTGAGGTCAACACACACATCCTCGAGATGTTCGAGGTGCAACACAACCAAGGGGTTGAACCTGAACGGCTTGAAGCATGGCATCGTAGGCAAGCACAGCCGGCGAGGCATGCTCGAATCTGCTGATGCTCAAACCTATTTGTGGTTTACGCTATCCACACTTCTTTATGGAGGAGGCGGTGGAGACTTCTCCTGCCTCGGGGACGTCCTCTTCAGCAGGCACACGTCAAAATCTAGCATGGAATCTAAGATTGAGCGTCTGGAGAGGACTATGAGTCCTAGATCTCCTGTGGGGGCGGTTGCTGTTGCTCAGAGACAACAGTTGTTGTCGTCGCTAACAGGGGAGGTGCGCATGCTCATGCTCTCGCCACACCAACGTGGGTGCCCTAACTCGAATCCCCAGGCATGCAGACCATGTGCGAGCTGCCATGCCTACTCACCTAGGTCGTCATGCGTTGAGGCTACATGACGTTCGCTCACGCAGGTTGCTACACATGGGCCACCATGGCCACCTGTGCAAGCGCGTCATCCCGTCTCACGTAGGCCACATGCAACAAAGATGTGGGTCTCCACCGTTTCTTCGTTTTGGACGGATGGATTGAACCCACATCCACACTGAATATTACACCCTATGTTGAACCCAACCTACTAGCCTCCCAACCAAACACCCTAAAAGCCAGGTCCGACCCACTACAACCCATTGATCCAACCCACAAACCAAACACACTAAACTGGCACGGCCTAAAGCATGGCATCATATGCAAGCGTAACCTGTCGGGCATGCTCCAACCTACAATTCTAGACAATAAACCATCTAGATTAATGCACGAATAGCAAGTTGTTCTGCTACAACCTGAAAAGCGCCTTAAATCAGAAGCCAATGAGCCCTTACTTTATGTATGGCACACCTTTTTTCATGACGACATTTCCTATCCTAGACATCTAGAGAATGTCAGAAACACTTATGGATAAAAGTGTCAATAGAAGTGTCATAAACATTTCTAGATGTTCTGAGACATTTAGTAGTGGTGAAACATTCCACTGCGAACATATTCACACTCAAGTTATAGTATAATTCACATGATTTAACCTTCATCATGATTTCACAAAAGTCTACATGTTCAAAGCCACCGCGCTTACCTTCTATTTGGTGGTGGATCATGTTATTGTTGTCGCAGCTAGATTAGGGCTTCGTCCTCCCCCCTAAATCGAACCTACCGGTTTCCGATCACACCCTGTTGTCGGCGTCCTTGTGCCCCCTTAGGCTTCGATTTTCTCATTTGGTTCAGTGGTGGCATGACCTGAGGTTTGACATCTAGTTTGCCTCTGTAGCCATGCCTCAAATCCAGAGCACCATGCAGCAAAACTGCACACTCCTAGTTGTTCTTTGTGGGGAGTTAACCGAGAAGCGACTGACGCCAGCTCATGGTGTGCAGTTGTCATACCCCTTCCCATTGCTCTCTTCATCTGCAAGATTAGAGGTGCACAACTACACACTAATCAATCCCACTTTGAATTAATTTAGAGAGGCACAACAAGCGATGCATCCTCTCTTCTTATATCTTCAGGTGCGGCACCAAGAGAATGACGACATTGGCAAACTTGTCTGTCTTCTTGTATCTTCAGGTGCAGGTGCAGCAGCAAGAGAATGAGAAGGAGATTGGCACAATCTGACCCCACAGATGTTTGTCTCATTCACCACCCCACAATTTCTGATAATGGTTTATTTGGAGGTTCAAAATGGGGAAAAGCTTGCCCAATAACTTCATTCAAAGGGGATACCATATGTGGTATATTGTCATCTTATACAACATCTCATTTTTCGTCATGCATTAATGTCAGTCATTCAGAGTTCCTACAGCCATACATGGGGGGTGCATTTCAACTTGCACATGCCCCCTTTCGACTATACTGTGTAAGAAATAATTACAGACGAAGTGTTACTCTTGCCACCGTCCCTACTTGGGATGATCCAAAAAACAAATATCATCCTAGAGAATGAAGTGAACAAGGAAGAACGTTGTTCTGAAGGTTTTCCAGCTATAAGAATATATGATGAAGATGTCAACATGAAATTTCTTGTCTGCGAAGTACCATGCACCCTGGATCCGTGTTTGTTGGGCACACTAGAAGATGGTTTCAATGCACTGTTGAATTGATCTTCGTGTGAGTAAACTTTAAAACAGAGCTAGCGCTCCACCTCTTCAAGATGAAACTCTTCCACATGGAGTTGTTACATTGCATTGCGATATCACAACTTGTAGTTCTGCACACATGTCATTTATTGTTTCTAGCAGTGCCGAAACTTATTTTGATGATCAGTTTCTAGAGAGTAATATCAAGAATGCAATTATTGAGAAGAGGCAGTTAGTTCGTGCTCTATTGAATAGTGAGGATAACCAACCATCTTCATATGAGCCTTTATCTTCCATGTGCGTGGCATGTGGAGCTTCTACTTTTGAAGTCTGGATAAGCCTGCCCAAATGGGCAGCACAGGTTTTGAAACATCTTGCACCAGAAATCTCCTACAAAAGCTTGGTTGCACTTGGAATCGTTCGGGTAAATGGTACACCGGTGTCCAAATTTGATAGGCAGGATGCTGATCGACTTCTTTTCTTTTGCTCTAACTAGTGCAAAGATCAAGCTATTCAAAACGCCTTGGATGCCCATCTATCAAGCTGGTCAGCATCCCTTACTAAGGATAGAACCGTCAAAACAGATGTCATTTGGTGCAAAAGAAGTTTTAAGAGATAATAAGATGTCCCCATCATTGAAACCAATTTAAAGCCTGCAACGGTGAGATCCCTTCCCCACTCTCGCAAGCAACTAATGAATCCCCTTATGGGGTTTCCTCAGTCCATCATTCATGATGCTAGTCAAGCCTAGCTTGCCAGCCCCTCTTGTAAAGGACAATGAAGTACCTGTTATCGTAGTGACTCAAAGAAAACCATCATCCAGATCACCATCATCCTGGTCATGTGTTCAGCCATCAATCCCATTTAATCCTCTGCCAATGAAGAAACATGAGTGCAATCGGTTGCCTATCCACATTTGCTCTGAAGAAGACTTGTTGAAAGATGTCATGCAATTTCTACTTCAGAGGGGTCAAATACGACTTGTACCTCAGGTAGGACTAGCAGAATTTCCTGATGCAGTGTTAAATTCAATGCGTCTTGATTTATATATAACTTATACAAAGAGGTGGTATACCTTAACACAATGCACGAATAGCTGGGTGCTCTGCTGCAGCCCGAAAAGCACCTTAAATCTTAAGTAAACAAGCCTTAATTTATGTATAGCACACCTTTTTTTGACACAATTCCTATCCTAGACATCTAGAGATGTGTTAGAAACACTTCTATTAAAAGTGTCAGAAACATTTCTAGATTAGGGTTATATCCTCCCCCGCTTTGCTCTTCGTACTCCCCCTAAATCAAACCTACCTGCTTTTGGTCGCACCATTACCAGCGTCCTTGTCCTGCCCTGAGCTTTGATTTGTTCATTTGGTTCAGTGGTGGCATGAGCTGAGGTCTGGCAGCTAGTTTGTCTCTGCAACCATGCCTCAAATCCAGAGCACCACGTGGCGAAATTTCACTGTTCTTTGTCGAGATTTTACCAAGAAGCGGCAGACACCAGCTCCCCTGGCACCAGACACAAAGCGGGTGCGGCTATCATACCTTTCCCGGAGCTCGCTTTGTATGGGAAATTGGAGGTGCACACACTAATCAATCCCACTTTGGAGCAATTTAGATAGACACAACAGGCGGTGCATCCTGTCTTCTTGTATCTTAAGGGGCAACAGCAAGAGAATGAGAAGGATATCGCAACTTCTCTAGGGCAATATCAATTTATCTGACCTGCAAGTGTTTGTCTCAATCATCAGCCCACCATTTCCATGGTTTATTTGGAGGCTGCAATTGGGGAAAAGCTTGCCCAATCAATTCATTCAAAGGGCATACCACATGTGGTATATCGGAGGAAATCATTTTCATCTTATACATAATCTCATTTTCCCCATGTGTTAATGTCAGTCATTCAGACTTCCTGCAGCCATACATGGGGTGCATTTCAACTTGCACATGCCTCCTTTCGACTATACTGTGTAAGAAATAATTACGTACAAAGTGGTAAGCTTGGGCCCCACCTACTTAGGGATGCTCCAAAAACAAATGCCATCCCTGTTGGGAATGAAGTGAACAAGGAAGAAGGTTGTTGTGAAGGTTTTCCATCTATAAGAAATATGATGAATATGTGAACATGAAATTTCTTGTCTGTGGAATACCATGCCCTCTAGATGCATGTTTGTTGGGCGCACTAGAAGATGGTTTGAATGCACTGTTGGATATTGACATTCATGTGAGTAAATTTCAGAACCGAGCAAGTGCTCCTCCACCTCTTCAAGCTGAAAATCTTCCACACGGAGTTGTTGCAAAGCACTGCGATGTCACAACTTGCAGTTCTGCACACATCTCATTTCTTGTTTCTAGCAGTGCCAAAACTTATTTTGATGATCAGTTTCTAGAGTGTCATATATCAAGAACGCAATTATCGAGAAGAGGCAGTTAATTCGTGCTCTATTGAGTAGTCAGGATAACTAGCCATCTTCATATGAGCCTTTACCTTCCATGTGTGTGGCATGTGGAGCTTCTACTTTTGAAGTCTGGATAACCCTGCATAAATGGGCATCATAGGTTTTGAAACATCTTGCACCAGAAATCTCCTACAGAAGCTTGGTTGCACTTGGAATCGTATGGGCAAATGGTACACTAGTGTCCAAATTTGATAGGCAGGATGCTAATCGACTTCTTTTCATTTGCTCTAACTAGTGCAATGATCAAGCTATTCAAAATGTCTCGGATGCGCATCTATCAAGCTGGTCAGCATCCCTTGCTAAGGATAGAACCGTCAAAACAGATGTCATTTGGTGCAAAAGGAGTTTTAGGAGATAATAAGATGTCCCCATCATTGAAACCAGTTTAAAGCCTGCAACAGTGAGTTCCCTTCCCCACTCTCGCAAGCAACTAATGCATCCCCTTATGGGGTATCCTCAGTCCATCATTCATGATGCTTGAAGTACCTATTATCGCAGTGACTCAAAGAAAACCATTATCCAGATCACCATCATCCTGGTCATGTGTTCAGCCATCAATCCCATTGAATCCTCTGCCAATGAAGAAGCATGGGTGCAATCGGTTGCCTATCCACATTTGCTCTGAAGAAGACTTCTTGAAAGATGTCATGCAGTTTCTACTTCAGAGGGGTCAAATCCGACTTGTACCTCAGGTAGGATTGGCAGAATTTCCTGATGCAGTGTTAAATTCAAAGCATCTTGATTTATATAACTTATACAAAGAGGTGGTATACCTTAACACAATGCACGAACAGCTGGCTGCTCTACTGCAGCCCAAAAAGCACCTTAAATCATAAGTAAACAAGCCCTTAATTTATGTATAGTACACCTTTATTGTGACATAATTCCTATCCTAGACATCTAGAGAAGTGTTAGAAACACTTCTGTTAGAAGTGTTAGAAACATTTCTAGATTAGGGTTATGACCTCCCCCACTTTTCTCTTCGTACTCCCCCTAAATCAAACCTACCTGCTTTTGGTCGCACCGTCGCCAACGTCCTTGTCCCGCCCTGAGCTTTGATTTGCTTGGCATGAGCTGAGGTCTGACAGCTAGTTTGTCTCTCCAGCCATGCCTCAAATCTAGAGCACCATGTTGAGAAATTGCACTGTTCTTTGTCGAGATTTTACCGAGAAGCGGCAAACACCAGCTCCCCTGGCACCAGACACAAAGCGGGTGCGGCTATCATACCTTTCCCAGAGCTCTCTTTGTATGGGAAATTGGAGGTGCACATACTAATCAATCCCACTTTGGAGCAATTTAGACAGGAACAACAGGCGGTGCATCCTGTCTTCTTGTATCTCAAGGGGCAGCAGCAAGAGAATCGCAACTTTTCTAGGGCAATACCGATTTATCTGACCCGCTGGTGTTTGTCTCAATCATCATCCCACCATTTCCATGGTTTATTTGGAGGTTGCAATTGGGGAAAACTAGCCCAATCACTTCATTCAAAGGGGATACCACATGTGGTATATTGGAGGAAATCATTTTCATCTTATACATCATCTCATTTTCCCCATGTGTTAATGTCAGTCATTCAGACTTCCTGCAGCCATACATGGGGTGCATTTCAACTTGCATATGCCTCCTTTCGGCTATACTGTGTAAGAAATAATTACATTCAAAGTGTTAAGCTTGGGCCCCACCGACTTGGGGATGCCCCAAACAAATGCCATCCCTGCTGGGAATGAAGTGAACAAGGAAGAAGGCTGTTTTGAAGGGTTTCCATCTATAAGAAATATGAGGAAGATGTGAACATGAAATTTCTTGTCAGTGGAGTACCATGCACCCTGGATGCATTTTTGTTGGGCGCACTAGAAGATGGTTTGAATGCACTGTTGAATATTGAAATTCAGTTGAGTAAACTTCAGAATCGAGCAAGTGCTCCTCCACCTCTTCAAGCTGAAAATCTTCCACACATCGTTGTTGCAAAGCGCTGCGATATCACAACTTGCAGTTCTACACACATTTCATTTCTTGTTTCTAGCAGTGCCGAAACTTATTTTGATGATCAGTTTCTAGAGTCATATCAAGAATGCAATTATTGAGAAGAGGCAGTTAGTTCGTGCTCTATTGAATAGTGAGGATAACCAGCCATCTTCATATGAGCATTTACCTTCCATGTGTGTGGCATGTGGATCTTCTACTTTTAAAGTAGGGATAACCCTGCCTAAATGGGCAGCACAGGTTTTGAAACATCTTGCACCAGAAATCTCCTACAGAAGCTTGGTTGCATCTGGAATCTCTTGGGTAAATTGTACAACAGTGTCCTCATTTGATAGGCAGGATGCTGATCGGTTTCTTTTCTTTTGCTCTAACCAGTGCAAAGATCAAGCTATTCAAAATGTCTCATATGCCCATCTATCAAGCTGGTCAGCATCCCTTACTAAGGATAAAACCGCTGGAAGTATAGAGTCAAAACAGATGTCATTTGGTGCAAAAGGAGTTGGAGGGGATAATAAAAATGTCTCCACCATTGAAACCAAGGTTAAAGCCTACAACAATAAGACCCCTCCCCCACTTTCACAAGCAACAAATGCATCCCTTTAGATCAGGTTCAATAAGCTTGGCTTTAAGTCAAGCCATGTCATCTTGAGACAAGCAGAAAAGACAAGTTATACAATAGTTAGGCTCTTCATGTAACTTAAAATTTTATTTTTTATTAAATGGGTACACATGCTAGAGGGAAAGGAGCCAATAGCAAGTATGGGAGGGGTGGTGGGGACCTGCATGCAGCCTAGGAGAATGTGATATGCTTGGTGCCAAGTTTAGAGCTTATTTCATTCTCTCTCCTCTTGTCGGGTACAAAGGTAAGGGGTACCCTAACCTGTGATAATCTAATGCCTAAACATCCAGGCGAAATCCGACAGTCGACCAAGAAATGGAGGAAGGCCCGTTAGGAGAAGGCCTACCCCACCGGCAGAAAGGGCAGGCCATGGGCCAGCCCATTACCAGAGGGATGGTAGGTGGAGTGACCTTCGACCTCGATCCCTCGAATGACGGAGAAGGGATCGAACAAACGACCCTCTGCCGCGACCCCTCGACCGACTGAAAGGGGGATCGAACGAGCGCCCCCCAACCTCGACCCCTCAGATGACGGAGAGAGGTCGATCGAATCCCCCTCGACTCCAACCCCCCGAAGTGACGGACAGGGGGTCCAACGAATGACCCCCGAACAGGAGGCTCGATCAGCTCACCCGCCTAACGCCATGGGCGCTCACTACCTCGGTCAAATCTGTCAAGTCATCACCCATACCCGGATTACCCATCGACTGTACAACTACTGCAGCCACGCCTCGAGTACGGAGCACCCCCTCGAATTTTGAGCAAGGCAGCCCTCGACCGCATTCTCAGGAATGTGTCAGGGTCACGCAGGCCTCGATACCCCTCGACTCGGGGGCTCGACCCTCATCCCCAACTGTTACGGCATGGGCCCGTCCAATCCGTCCCGCTTCAACTGTGGAGTTCGCATGTTCCACGCCATGCCGTCTGGCGACGACCAGTCCGCCATCACCATGCCTCGGAACACCAGAAGTACGGGAGGAGCATGCCGCTACAGCGATCGACGTCTCGTCACAGACATGGCGCACGGACACGCCTCCCATACCGATACGTACTAGGCCCCTGTACTCCTAAGCCTCCACTTGGCCTATAAAAGGGGACGCTGGGATAGTAGAGAAAGAGAGGAGAAGAACACGAGGACGAAGAGGTCAATCATCGACCCCACTCACATTCCTATACAAACTCTCACCAGAACCAAACACAACACCAACCACTCACTTGCCTGATCAATATCTGAAGCAATCAACCAATTCACCTAGAGTAGCCCTGCTAGTTCTAGGCCTCAGCTCGCTCTGAGCACCCCCGTGTAAACCAGCTTGTACTGCCCCTGTACGAGCACTTCGGTGCAAGATAATACAGTACCCCCTCCTCTTGCTGGACGTAGGGCCTTCTTTGCCCGAACTAGGATAAACTCTGTGTTCTTCTTGCATCACATCTGGGAGAGGGAGCATGCAATATACAAATTCACTAGTTGGTGATCGACCCCCTGGGTCGAAACGCCGACAGTTGGCGCGCCAGGTAGGGGGGCTTTGCGTGTCAATCAACTCCCAATTTCTCTTCCAGATGGAGTCCACCGTTCCACCACTTTTGTTCGCCACCATCATTTGGTTCGGGAGCCTAGAGTTCCTTTCCCTAGGCCACGACCACAATATGGTTCTACTTTCTGGAGGTGGTGCGGATAGCAGCGGCTCCAATACATTGGGGCCAGGGAAGACCTCACGACGGTCCCACCACTCACGCCTTTCGACTGCGGCCAGGAGGAGGCGCGAGCGACGCCACCGCAGCCTTCACCGCGCAGATGACGTGACACCTGATGCCACTCCCCCGGTCTCAGCTGGCGACACAGTTCCTCCCTTCGGGAGCCTGTTTGACCCATGCTTGGAGATCGGAGGAGACCGCCTCGCCGAGCCCGACTCCGGCTTCGTCATACAGCCATCTCGGAGGGTCTCCAAGGCCTCTCCGACGTGCTCGGCCGCTCCACCACGTAACCTACTTCCGCATGGGCTCTACAACAGCGCCAGACTCTTCTCTGCCTTCGTAGACCCGCGAATGCAGGCACAACATGGGTCCCCAGGGGACTTGCTACGTGCGACCGTGAACCCCAGCGCCACTCCTCCACCAGGCGAGTACCCGGAGTCGCGACAAACCTCGACCCCTGGGTACTACACCTTGGGCACGATACGACAACGACTGGAGGAGGAGCGCAGGGGATCTTTCCCCAACTTTTACCAAAGCCGCCCTGATCCAGACTCCCCTGATGAGGATTACGATCCCACGCGGGAGTGCTTCCACCTCGATGGACCAGTCGGCTCCCAGGACGACATCACCGACGCTGCAGCCGCGAGAGCAGGAGGAGGGGGCAACGCTACCCCAGCACGAGGCGCCAGTCCACCGATTCCGAACGAAGCCGGTCCGCCTCAGGACGTCCAGATCGCGCAGGCCCGAGAGCTACTCGCCAAGCTCGAGGAGGAGCGCCTACGACTTCATCAGCTCGTGCATGCCCTTGAGCAAGATCCCGAGCGCCCACAGGGTGGAGGGGCCCGCGCCAGGGCCCGTGACGTCCATTAGAGGATCGTCGAGGAAGGAGGAAACGAGCCCCGCGTCTACAACCCCGCCAGTCAGAATGTCGTGGCAGCCGCAATGCTGCTCCGTGACATGCCGGCACCCTCGAGACCCCAAGCACAACGTATTAGAGATGAAATCCAGGGGCTCCTCCAGACCATGGCCGTACAACAAGTGGAGAGCTTGGCCTCAAGGCGCAGAGGAGCTGCTTCCGAGCAATAGGACATGCCCTCTCGTCAAGACCGAGAAGCGTCTGTCCACCAGGACAAGGCGCCCCGAGGCCAAGCAGGGCGACAACCGGTTCGAGACCGCATCCTCGACAATCGACAGCCGCGCGACGCGCGACACGACATCAATGACAACAAACGACGCCGACACGGTGACGCTGAGGCTCGAGGTTACAGTGCTCATCGAGGTGGGCGCTACGACAGCGACGAGGATCGACGCCGGTCCCCTGAACCACTGGGACCACGAGTCTTCAGCAGGACGATCCGGCGAACCGCCTTACTGGGTCGCTTCCGTCCACCCGCCAACCTGGTTAAATACAATGGTGAGACCAAACCATAACTCTGGCTTGCTGATTTCAGGCTAGCGTGTCAGCTAGGAGGTGCCGACAACGACCACATCATCATTCGGCAACTCCCACTCTTCCTCTCCGACACCGCTCGAAGGTGGCTCGAGGAGCTCCCCCCGGACTTGATCCATGGCTGGCCCGACCTGGTCAGGATCTTCGAGGGGGACTTCAAGGGCACCTACGTGCGGCCGGGAAATTCTTGGGACCTCCGCAGCTGCAAGCAGAAACCAGGAGAGACCCTCCGTGAATTCACCCGACGATTTTCCAAGCAACGAACCGAGCTACCCCATATCTCCGACCACAACGTCATCATGGCGTTCGTCGCCGACAAAACGTGCAAGGAGTTAGTACGGGAACTAGGGTGAAACACCCCCAAGACCGCCAACGAGCTCATGAACATCATCGCCAACTACGCAGCCGGTGAAAGACAAGGCGGACGAGCCCGGTGGCTCGAGAAATTGTCCCAAGAGGGACAACAACAACAACAACAACAAGAACCAACAGGGTCGACGTAACATCGATCCTGACGATCTTGTGGCTGTGGCAGACCGGAAGATGCCTCGAGGTCCCCCTCCAGACGGGGGGCATCTTCGATAAAATGTTGAAAGCACCCTGCCCCTATCACAAGGGGCCGACCAACCACAGTCTCGAGGACTGTCGCATGCTCAAGAAGTACTATGACTCTCTCGGCCTCAAGAAAGACGACAAGAAGGAGGACCCACAAGACAGGGGCGATGGCAAGAAGGAGGGTTTCCCCGAGATTCTCGACTGTTTCATGATCTTCTGGGGACCCTTGACCCGACTCAGTGCGCGTCAGCGCAAGAGTGAGCGTCGGGAAGTCTTCTCCGTTCGTGCCCGGGGCCCCCGATACCTCAACTGGTCGCACGTACCAATCACCTTCGACCAGGACGACCACCCCAAACACGTCCCCGACGCAGGGGTCTACCCACTCGTTGTCGACCCGATTATACTCAACACCCGCCTCACCAAGGTATTCATGGATGGGGGAGCAGCCTCAACATCATCTTCGCCGAAACCCTCGACCTCTTGGGGATCCCGAGAACCATGCTCCTGCCCAGTGCGGGGGGATTCCACGGGATCGTCCCAGGGAAGAAGGCACTCCCGATCGGCCGCGTCAAGCTACCTGTCTGCTTTGGCACCCCCTCGAACTTCAGGAGCGAGGAACTGACCTTTGAAGTGGTCGGATTCCACGGCACCTACCACGCCATCATCGGTCGACCTGGGTACACCAAGTTCATGGCGATCCCAAACTACACCTACCTCAAGCTGAAGATGCCAGGGCCCAAGGGAGTCATCAACGTCGACACCTCCTACGAGCACGCCTACGACTGCGACGTCGAGTGTGTAGAAAGCGCCGAGGCGGTCGATGAATCGGCCATCCTCGCGGCCCTCGACGACTTCTCCAAGGAGATCCCCAACCCCAAACAACGCGCCGACAACTTCGAGCCTGCGGAGGACACCAAGACCATCCCGCTCGACCCCAACCACGCGGATGGGAAGGTGCTGACGATCAGCGCCACTCTCGAGCCCAAATAGGAAGTCGTGCTCGTCGACTTTCTCCGCGCGAATGCTGACATGTTTGCGTGGAGTCCCTCGGATATGCTAGGCATTCCGAGGGATGTCGCCGAGCACTCCTTGGACATCCGAGCCGGATCCAAACCGGTGAGGCAACGGCTGCGCCGCTTCGACGAGGAGAAGCGCAAAATCATCGGGGAGGAGGTCGACAAGCTTTTGAAGGCTGGATTCATCAAGGAGGTTCATCATCCTGAGTGGTTAGCTAATCCTGTACTGGTCAAGAAAAAGAATGGAAAGGATAGAATGTGCATATATTACACTAGTTTAAATAAAGCATGGCCTAAGGTTCCTTTTCCACTACCACGTATTGATCAAATAGTTGATTCCACTGCGGGATGCGAAACTCTTTGCTTTCTCGATGCATATTCTGGCTATCACCAAATAAAGATGAAGGAGTCCGATCAGCTCGCGACTTCCTTCATCACCCCTTTTGGCATGTTTTGCTACCTCACGATGCCATTCGGCTTGCGAAACGTCAGGGCCACGTACGAACGATGCATTCTCCAAGTCTTTGGACACCATATAGGACCAACCGTCGAGGTCTACGTCGATGACATCGTAGTCAAATCCAAGAAAGTCGAGAACCTAGTCGAGGACCTTGAAATCGCGTTCGGGTGTCTCAGGGCTAATCGTATAAAGCTAAATCCCGAGAAGTGTGTCTTTGGGGTCCCCCGAGGCATGCTCCTAGGGTACATAGTCTCCCAGCGCGCGATCACTAGGATGGGCCCGATCAGGGATCTTAAGGGCATACAAAAGGTCACAGGGTGCCTCGCTACCCTCAGCCGATTCATTTCGTGGCTCGGGGAGAAAGCACTTCCCCTTTATCGCCTCCTTAAGAAAACAGAGCATTTCACATGGACCGTCGAGGCCGAGGAACCGCTTTCCAAACACAAAGCCTTGCTCACCTCGCCGCCTGTTTTGGTGGCCCCAATCCCCGCTGAGTCCCTCCTACTCTATGTTGCTGCAACTACCCAGGTAGTCAGCACGGCTATAGTGGTCGAGACGGCGGAGGAGGGACACACCCTACTGGTGCAGAGGCCTGTCTACTTTGTAAGTGAGGTACTCTCAGAAACCAAAGTGAGATACCCCCACATCCAGAAGCTGCTATACGTCGTCGTCCTCACTCGACGAAAACTCCAGCACTATTTCCTGGGCCACCCGGTAACTGTGGTTTCATCTTTCCTCTCGGGGAGATAATCCAAAACCGGGAGGCATCAGGAAGAATCGCCAAGTGGTCGGTCGAGCTCATGGGGGAGACTCTCTCCTACGCCCCTCAGAAGGCCATCAAGTCTCAGATATTGGCGGATTTCATCGCAGAATGGACCGGCACCCAACTACCCCCCGGCACAAATACAGGCCGAACTATGGACCATGTACTTCGACGGATCGTTGATGAAGACGGGAGCGGGTGCTGGACTGCTATTCATATCTCCCTCAGGAATCCACATGCGCTACGTCATCCGCCTTCACTTCGCTGCCTCCAACAATGTAGTCGAGTACGAGGCCCTCGTCAACGGTCTGCGCATCGCCATCGATCTCGGAGTCCGGCGCCTCGACGTTCGAGGGGACTCGCAGCTAGTGATTGACCAAGTGATTAAAGCCTCGAGCTGCCACAAACATAAGATGGAAGCCTACTGCAAAGAGGTCCGAAAGCTCGAAGACAAATTCCACGGCCTCGAGCTCAACCACATCGCCCGCCGATACAATGAAGCCGCTGATGAGCTAGCCAAAATCGCATCCACTCGAGGTATGGTTCCTCCTAACGTCTTTTCTAGGGATCTTCACAAGCCATCAGTTGATCTAAGCTCGGGGGCTCCCGCCCTCGAACAAGAAATCGACCCCTCCCCCTCGACGAATCCCCCCTCGAATGGGGATGAAGTCATGGAGATCGACGGAACGATCGCAACCCCAACCTCCTTGACGGTCTAGCGCGTGCCCTACCTCGAATATCTGATACGAGGCGAGCTCCCAGAGGACCGCACCGAAGCCCAACGCATAGCCTGACGTGCCAAAACCTACGTCTTGTACGGGGATGGCCGCGAGCTATATCGACGCAGCCCTACTGGTATACTCCAACGATGCCTCACCATCGAGGAGGGGAGGGCACTGCTAAAGGACATACACTCGGGGTCTTGTGGCCACCACGCTGCACCGAGGACTCTAGTAGGGAACGCCTTTCGACAAGGCTTCTATTGGCTGACAGCTGTCGCCGATGCCACCAAACTCGTCCGATCTTGCAAGGGACATGACCCTCTTCAAGTCAGCAAGGTACCAACAGACGCTCCGACGCTACCACGACAAGCACGTACACAAAAGGGACCTCGACGTCGGCGACCTCGTACTACACCGCTGACAAAGCAACAAGGGGCGTCGCAAACTGATGCCACCATGGGAAGGACCCTTCATCATGGCAGAAGTGTTAAAGCCAGGGACCTACAAGCTAAAGAACAACAAGGGAAAAATCTTCACCAACGCATGGAACATCGAACAGATACGTCGCTTTTACCCCTAGGGCCTCGAGGCCTTGTGCATTTTCTGCATTATGTACATCTATCGCATCACGAATGAATAAAGTGTTCTCGAAATACATTTCACGTTCGTTCATAACTCTGAGGTAGCCTCGACTTTGCTCCTGCAAAGTCAAGCCTCCCTCAGGGGCTGACAGGGGGGACCCCCCTCCCTAAGTCCCTTAAAAACCCGAACGTTTTTTTTTCAAAACTCGACAGTTCCCTCTCCATCTTCGCCCTGAGTACGCTCCGTAACTAAGCTAAGAACGCCTCGAACTCCCTAAGGGTCGAGGGCCGTCGAGCCGGGGGCTCTCCTACGCCTCCGGGCTATGGTACCCCCACTCGTTCCCCCCCTCGAGGGATACAAGCGCGCGTCGAACACTTAATCTAAAAGCACAAACTCAGGCAAAGAGAAACAGAGACGGCTAGGGGCTCAACATTGAAGTGTTACAAAAACTAATCTATTACATGAACCTTCTTGTCCAGATCTGGCTCATAGGCCTCAATTATTCCCATCGCCGTCTCCATCCATCGGGGGAAGCACCTTAGGCTCGAAGAGCTTCGCCAACTCACCACCAGGCACCTCTGCGGCATCAATCAGCTCATGGCACCTCGCCATGTTAGCTTCATCACTCAGCTCCGGGTCGACGACAAAGCCACGAGCGATGACGCTGAGGTCGTAGGAGTAGCCTGAGCGGACGACCGCGAGCGCCCGCTTCACGCCTACGTGAAGAGCAGCATGGACCTGCTCCGTCACCCACGGGTCATGGAGTAGAAATGGCGCAAGAGGGAGTCTCCTCGCGCGTCGCCCGCAACCGGCGGCTCCGGCTCGACCCCCATGTCATCACAGAAGGTGGAGATGGCGCCCTCGAGCCTCTCGTTCAGGGCCGCCTCCGCCCAGTGGAGGCTCTGAAGACTAGTCAGATCCTCATGGGCTCGGGTCTTGTCTTCCTCGAGGGTCGTCGAAACAAATAAGAGACTTCCTCAAAACCAAAAATAGGGGAAGGGTCAAGACCAATCAAGCTAAGTAATGATTCTAAAAAACTCACCCTGGGCGTGCGTTTCCAGGGTGACGGAGGCCTGCTCGACCTCTTGAAGTCGGCGGCTGGCGTCGGCGAGGGCCGTGGCTTGGTCGCTCCTCTCAGCCCGGAGGACCTCGATAAGCAAGGTACCAACAGATGGAGATGCAGCCTTTGAAGAAGAAGAGAGAAATCAGATGGAGGGCTATGAGATTCCTCAGTGGCCAAATACACCTAATCACCTAACTGAGTTTGATCCCAGGTACATACAGGAGGTTGATGGGGAGTACCTACTTACAACACCTGAGGACTCCTATCAGCATGCTGTCACAGATTACTCAAGGTCTTGGAAGGCTACTCAGGAGGCTAGGGCAGTCAATCCCTATATAGTGCCCAAGATGAGAGGTATAGATTACCATTTTTGGAATATCTTTCATTCCAACTTCTATGCTACTGCCATCTATGCCAAGCCAACTAGCAAGATATGCAAGATGCAGTACATTGACTTTGCTGAGTTGGAGAGCAGGCAGGATGTTCAGTTGACTGGGGCTATCAGTGTGTGTGTGATCATTTTTAGATGACTGACCTCATGGGCTTCAGGTATGATTGGAACACAAAGATCCTTGCTCAGTTTCATGCTACTTACTTTTGGGATCAGGAGAAGGATGAGATTCATTGGATGACTGACGGTCGCCACTACCGTTGTGACTATGTCACTTTCTGCCGGATTCTTGGTTTTGGGAGTGAGCACATGGCTGTGCCTAGTATCCACCAGGGTGCTAGAGCTGAGCCACACACAGTGAGCTACATATGGGAAGATCAGATTGAGGGGAGCCCAACTGGTCCAGGACCAACCTTAGGAGCCTTCACTACATTCTGAACAACTTCATAAGGGTAACTCTCAAACCTAAAGACAATGCTACTGATCTTCTGTATTCCCAGGTTCATATGGGTTGAGCTTGCCTGTGCCTTGGATGATGCTAGGAGGAGGCTACCTTATGCTCCTTACTTGCAGTTTGTGATTGAGAGGGTCACTGGGATGAGATATCCCAAGGATTGTGAGCACACCATGTGTGTGATCAAGAAGACCAGAGGAGGTGCACCACCAACTACTGCTCCACCAGTTCCACCTGCTACAGGTGGTGGCACTTCTCACAGGCAGAGGGACATTCCTGAGGGTTCTCGGTCTCGCTCACATGTCAGATCCAGGAGCGGGATGAGGATGAAGAAGTTTGGAGAGTGGATCAATGCCTTCTTCACTATTTGCACATATCAGGCCAGGATCACCTATGAGGAGCAAGTGGCAAACATAGAGGCTATTGCAGGAGCCAGAGAGTTGCAGGGTCTTCCACCGCTTGCTCCAGTAGAGATTCCTCCAGTGTTTCCCAACTTGCCTCGACTGTCAGTATCTGATGATGACTATGAGAATGTTGATGATGATGATGAGATCAGAGGACAGGGTCAATGGGATAGTTCTCAGTGGGCTCCTTGTGACCGCGTGTTTGGTAGGAGGCCACGACGTCAGCAGCAGCAGCAGCAGGAGGATGAGGAGGAGACAGCTGCACCTCCACCTCGCCGTTCAGGCCGCCAGCGTGGTCCGTGCTTCACACAGACTACACACTGAGATGGACGCGCCGTGATCTCCAGTGATGATGAGGATATGGAGGAGTGATTGGTTCCCTTTCTCTTTTCTTCTCTTTTTGGCGCTTGATGCCAAAGGGGGAGAAGTTTGGGGGGGGGTCAAATCTTTTTCGCTGCAGTTTGAGCTTCATGTCATATCCGTTGAGAGTTAGTTTATTAGCTTGTGAGATTGAGTGTCATCGCAAAACTCTATTTTATGTAATAAGGCACTAGTTTGACTCTATTTATGTTGGACATGGACATGTATTTGTGGAATTCGATTCAGGTTATTTTATCTCTGTGCATGTGCTGTTTTAGATCTGTTGTTTCTTGTGTTGAAACCTTGCTGTTACCTGACTGTTAGAGCCAGGGCGGCAGTGCCGCCCCTGCTACAACAGCTAGGGTTGTGTGCTTTTATTTCATATAAACTGACGTATGCATCACGTCTTAGCTGTGACACATATTTAGAGCACCCCACAACAAGCATGGTTGTATGGGGAGGTCCCAAATCACTTTAAATTTGTGAGACTTGGTTTCTAATACGAATTTGAGAATTCAAATCTCAATTCACATATTCAGAGGGAGTTCTCTACACCCATGATTGTATATCTCAGATTTATGATTATTCTTTTGTAAGCTTGAATTGGGTTATCATCAATCACCAAAAAGGGGGAGATTGAAAGTGCAATCAAGCCCTAAGTGGGTGTTGGTGTTGATGACCGCTTAATTCAAGAACTAATGAGATCTATCGAGATGACAAGCAGGTACTAACAAAAAGAGGAAAGACATAGAGAAGGTGGAGGTACCACAATTGCTATGGTGGCTACTCTACTCGTCGAAGGTTTAAATTCATTTATGGTTTGAATTTGAGTATAGGTATGCCGTACTATTAAGGGGGACTCTAGTGCTGTTTGGTCAGATGTGAATCACATGCTCAAATCTATATCTCAGACATGCACTCAGCTAACTCAGTGTCTAGGCCAAAACTTTCTTCCAGCAGATACACTGAGCTAGGGCGGCAGTGCCGCCCTCTATTCCCAGCGAATTTCCTTGACTATAAATAGTCGCTGGAAAGCTCTCCACCTCATCAGTCCAGTACCCCTTCGTCTTCCTCGCAATCCGACCGTTTGAAACAGAGCTCTCTCTCCCTCTCTCTCACTTCATTGTTGACTTTCACCCTCCAAGCAATCCCACACTTCCAACCATAGATTCTTGAGGGAAAAGGCAGCAAAACACTCCTAGAGAGCGGATCTACTACTTCCCAAAGTGTCGGATACCTAGAAATAGGGTACCCAAATTACCAGACTCCGCAAAAACAAAAATCACCATCAGGGGGCTCCTTCGCCTCGCCCGAGCCAAGGTGGCGTCGTCCGTGACGTCATCTACCCTCGGGGGCTCCTCCGCCTCGCCCGAGCCGAGATGACGTCGCCTGTGACATCATCGACCCTCGGTGCCTCCTCCGCCTCGCCCGAGCCAAGGTGGCGTCACCCGAGATGTCATCTACCCTCGGGGGCTCCTCCGCCTCGCCCGAGCCGAGATGGCGTCCCCCATGACGTCATCGACCCTCGGGGGCTCTTCTGCCTCGCCTGAGCCAAGGTGGCGTCTTCCGAGACGTCATCAACCCTCGGGGGATCTTCCGCCTCGTCCGAGCCTAGGTGGCGCCGCCCGTGATGTCATCTACCCTCGGGGGCTCTTCCGCCTTGTCCGAGCCTAGGTGGTGTCGCCCGTGATGTCATCTACCCTCGGGGGCCCTTCCGCCCTGTCCGAGCCCGGCAAACGTCATTTGTGACGACCCTCGCCCTCGGAGACTTCGCTGCCACGCCGCGGCCCAAGGTGCTCTAGCCCACATAGTCAATAGGTCCACAGTACCCTCCGTCCTCAGGGATGGGGTTCAGAGGATGAGCCACCATGTCGATCCCTGTTCACCCTGCGGTACAGGATCCTGTGCTACCTAACCTACGACTTCCGCATGTGATATCCACGCCATGGCTCCGAAGGACACTCCAACAGGGATTAGAGCGTCATCAAGCACTGTACGACGGAACGCGGGGGTGCCTGGTCCTGTGCGACCAACCTCCGCCCATACCTGGAAAGGGGGAACAACATGGTTCCCGGTCACAGGGCACATGGCTATAGCTCGTCAGGGGCGAATAGGACTCGGACGTGCGTCCACTGGCGCAATCTTCTTCAAGAAGGAAGACAGGATGAAGACAAAGGCCTCCTTCGGCAGCAGCCCAAGACGGGCCCACGAACACTCTCCCTCTCTCTCTACTGTACTCCTCCATCTCTTTCTATGTATAAAGGGAGGGAACGGACCCCAATCGAGGGGACTCGACATTCGAACTCGACGTTCGAACTCGACATTCCAACTCTCATTCACACACACTCAAACTCGCACACACGCGAGCACTCACCAGAACCAAGAACCTCATACGCACGAGACCTGGGAACCGCCTTCCCTCGCTCACCAAAAGCTTGTAGCTCCCCTCTACAAGTTCTCCGCGCTCGGTAATACAACCCCGCAACACACTGGATGTAGGGCGTTCGTGCCCGAACCAGTATAAACCTTCGTGTTCTTCGAGCGCAACCATCCGACCTCCGACACGCTTAGAAATTTACTTGTTGGCCGTCTAGACCCCGCCATTTTAGACACCGACAGTTGGCGTGCCAGGTAGGGGGACTTTGCGTGTCACCCGTATTTTTGAGTTTCGGATGGCTGATCGCCACATTCGTTTTGCTCCGGGAACCATCATTCGTTTTGGTAGCCTGGATTTCCAGTGCCACGGGCAGTACGCCGACCTGGCTCTCCGTCGCCCTATGGCATCTCCCGAGGTAGCCATGGACATCATCGCCGCTTCCATGGCCCATTATCTATCGCCCTCCGGGGAACAAACCGCTTGCGGGGCGGTCGTCCCGCGGGCCGATTATCCTCAGTTCGAGCGCCAGCTCGACACGCTGACGGGACCCCGGCTGGCTTGGGAGTCCCTGCGCAACTTTTGCTCCGCGTTCGCCAGCACGGCGGCACATCTCGCAGGAGGGCAGCCCCCCTCTTCCGGGTACAGCACGCCCGTACGCGAAACAGGAGCCCCGGCGCCCACGTCGTGAGGCGACCTGCGTTTCCCAGACCCTCTTCGGCCCAGCCTCGGGAAGCCCGATGGCTCAGGATGGAGACCCAAGAGAGGACAGCGACGACCAGTCTGCAGACACCTCCCTGGCGTCAACACGACCCGCACGCCGGGCGGAACGGCAGTCGGCGTCACCTCCTGTTCCGTGAGGCAAAAGGCAGGCCGCGATGCAGCTACACCGACGTGGTCGCGTCGGCGGGTCGCGGGCCTCTTTTTCCTCCCCACGACGGTAGGGAGAGAGGTGACTACAACGACGCCTCACCAAGCTTTGTCTGCACCACAGCATGCCTGTCAGACATACCCTTCAGGAGTGTGAAAAGATGGCCAGGCATCTCTTGATTAAAAGAAACGGGGGCGGTGGTCGCAACAACCTTCCTCCTCCTGAGGACAAATGCCTCATGATCTTCGGCGGTTCGGGGACCGGATACCACAAGCTCCAGCAGGAACAGGAGCGACGCGAGGTCCTCACGGTCGTCTCGACGGCTCCTGACTTCCTCAACTGGTCAGACACCGACATCACTTTCGGGCAAGGTGACCACCCGAAGCGCATCCCCCATCCGGGACGCTACCCACTCATCGTGGACCCGATCATAGGGGGCATACGCCACCAAGGTATTGATGGATGGTGGTAGTAACCTCAACATCATGTTTTACAACGCCTTCAAGGACCTAAAGGTACCTCAGAGAAAACTTCGCCTGGAGGGGGTTGCCTTCTATGGAATTGTACCCGGCAAACCTTCCATACCCCTCGGGCAGATCGACTTGCCCGTTACGTTTGGGGAACCGGACAACTTCCGGACCGAGCTCCTCACCTTTGAGGTCGCACACTACGATGCGCCCTGCCATGCGGTGTTGGGAAGGCCGTGCTACGCGAAGTTCATGGCCATCCCGAACTACACCTACCTCAAGCTCAAAATGCCAGGCCTCAGGGAGTCATCACGGTCACCTCCGAGCTCACGGAGGCGTACCAGTGCGATGTGGACAGTTGCGAAAGAGCAATGGCCGCGGCGCGATGTCCAGAGCTGGCTGCAGCAGCCGAGGCCACAAGCAGCGAAAGGGTCGATTCTAAGGGCATGGGAAACTTTACCCCCTTAGAGGGGGTAAAAGAGATCCAGCTCGAGCCTTCCAAAACGGACAACCGAGTGCTGCGCATCAGCGCCTCCCTAGATCCGAAACAAGAATCAGCGCTCGTGGACTTTCTCCGCGCGAATGGCGATATGTTCGCTTGGAGCCCCGCGGATGTCCTGGGCATACCGAGAGACATGGCCGAGAACGCCTTGATGATTCATTCTGGGGCCCAACCGGTGAAGCAACGCCTGCGCCGTTTCGACGAGGAAAGGCGGCGGGCCATCGGGGAGGAGCTCCACAAACTTTTGACGGCTGGATTCATCAAAGAGGTATTCCATCCCGAATGGTTTTCTAATCCAGTGCTAGTTAAGAAGAAGAGCGGAAAATGGAGAATGTGCGTAGATTACACCAGCCTGAACAAGGCGTGCGGCAAGGACCTGTACCCTCTTTCGCGTATCGATCAAATCGTCGATTCCACCTCGGGGTGCGAAACTCTTTCGTTCCTTGACGCATACTTCGGCTACCATCAAACCCAGATGAAGGAGTCCGACTAGCTCGCGGCATCCTTCATCACGCCGTTTGGCTCTTTCTGCTACGTCACCATGCCATTCGGATTCAGGAACACGGGGGCCACGTACCAGCGGTGCATGCGCTCAATTTTTGGGAAACTCATCGGCACAACAGTTGAGGAATATGTGGACGACATCGTGGTGAAGTCCAAGAAGATGGAAACCATGGTCGCAGATCTCGAGACAGCGTTCGGGGCCATGAGGCTCAAACGCGTCGAGCTCATCCCCGAGAAGCGCATATTCGGGGTTCCGCGTGGCATGCTTCTCGGCTTCATCGTCCCCGAGTGCGGCATCGTGGTCAATCCCAACAAAGTCTCCGCCATCGCCAGTATGGGAGCAATACTCAATGTGAAGGGGGTGCAACGGGTCATGGGATGCCTTGCATCTTTGAGCCGTTTCATCTCGCGCCTTGGCGAACGAGGCCTCCCGTTTACCGACTTCTCAAGAAGACCGAAAACTTCACCTGGACCTCAGAAGCGCAGGAGGCCCTCGACAAGCTCAAGTCGATCCTCACAAGCGCACCCATCCTTGTTCCGCCGACGCCACGCGAGAACCTTCTCCTTTACATAGCCGCCACCACCCAGGTGGTGAGCTCCATCATCGTCGTCGAAAGGGAGGAGGAGGGGCACGCACTGAAGGTCTAGCGGCCGGTGTACTTCATTAGCAAGGTACTATCTGAGACCAAGACCAGGTACCCCCAGATCCAGAAGCTCCTTTACGCAGTTCTCATCACCCGGAGAAAGTTGGCCCACTATTTCGATGGCCACAACGTCACCATCGTGTCGTCCTACCCCCTCAGGGAGGTGGTATAGAGCCGTGAGGCTAGATGAAGGGTGGCGAAGTGGGGATTAGAGCTCATGGGGGAGTTTATCTCTTATGCACCACGGACGGCCATCAAATCCTAGGTCCTCGCGGATTTCGTCGCCGAGTGGACCGAGGTCCAGCTGCCACCGACGGCGGAGAACCAGAAGTTTTGGATCATGTATTTCGATAGATCGTTGATGAAGACCGGAGCCGGCGCTGGCCTAGTTTTCGTCTCCCCGCTCGGGGTCCTGCTCAAGTACATGATCTGTATGTTCTTTCTGGCATCTAACAACATCGCGGAATATGAGGCCCTGGTAAACGGGCTACACATAGCAACAGAGTTGGGAATCCAAAGGCTCGACGTGCGAGGCGACTCCTAGCTCGTAGTCGAACAGGTTATGAAGGAGTCGAACTGCCACGACCCAAAGATGACAGCATACTGCCAGGTTGTCCGCTGCCTGGAGGAAAATTTTGATGGCTTGGAGCTCAACCACATCGCCAGAAGATACAACGAGGCGGCAGACGAGCTCGCAAAGTTGGCTTCCGGTCGAGGCGCGGTCCCGCCCGGAGTCTTCGCCAGCGACCTCCACAAGCTGTCCATCACCTGCATGTGGAGCCCGAGGCCAAGGTCCGGAGATTACCGCGGCAGAAGTCATGGACATCGAGGAGGTACATGACGCCGGGGACGATGAACCGACCGGTAGCGACGACCCTCCCCCCAACTGGAGGGTACCCATCCTGGATTGGTTGATTCGGGAGCACCTCCCCGACGATAGGAACAAAGCACGCCGCGTCGCACGCCGCGTCAAGTCCTTCGTCATTATCAACCAAGAACTCTATAGAAGCAGCCCCATGGGAATTTTGCAGCGTTGCATCCCTACGGAGCAGGGCGTGGGTCTGCTAGAGGACATACACGCGAGAGACTGCGGACACCACGCAGCCCCCTGCACGATCGTCGGAAAAGCATTTCGCCAAGGTTTCTATTGGCCTACGGCCGTAGCAAACGCCACGGAGATAGTACGCACCTGCGAAGGGTGCCAGTTTTACACCAACAAGTCTCACCTGCCCGCGCAAGCGCTGCAGACCATCCCCCTTACATGGCCCTTCGCGGTCTGGGGTCTGGACCTGGTGGGACCACTATCCAAGGCCCCCGGGGGTTTCGACCACCTCCTCATTGCCATCGACAAATTCTCAAAGTGGATCGAGGCAGGCCCCCTCGCCCGGATCAAGTCTGAGCAAGCAGTCATGTTCTTCATAGACATAATATATCGATTCGGAGTGCCCAACACGATCATCACCGACAACGGCACCCTATTCACCGGCAAGAAGTTCCTGGACTTCTGCGACGGGAACCAAATCCGGGTGGACTGGGCTGCCATCGCGCACCCCAAACGAATGGACAGGTCGAGCGCGCCAACGGGATGATCCTGCATGGGCTAAAACCGAGGATCTTTAGCCGGCTTAAGAAGTTCGGAGGCCGTTGGGTCGCGGAACCTCAGAACGACCCAGAGCAGAGCCACCGGCTGCTCCCCTTTCTTCATGCTCTACGGGGCGGAGGCCCTGCTCCCCACCTGTCGGGTACAAAGGTAAGGGGTACCCTAAACCCTTCGATAAATTGACGCTGAACATAGCGACCATTTTTAAGACAGGAACCAACCAACCGCTCAAGTCAGCAAAGAAGGGCCAATCACACGAAGGCCCCCTGCACCGGCGATAGCGACCAGTCATGGGCCGGCCTGCTTCTGGAAAGATGACGGACCAGGGGTCGAATAAACGACCCCTCCGCCTCTACCTCGACGCCGAATGACGGACCAGGGGTCGAACGAACGACCCCTCCACCTCTACCTCGACGCCGAATGGCGGACCAGGGGTCGAACGAACGACACCTCCGCCTCCACCTCGACGCCGAATGACGGACCAGGGGTCGAACGAACGACCCCTCCGCCTCCACCTCGACGCCGAATGACGGACCAGGGGTCGAACGAACGACCCCCGGGCAGGAAGCTCGATCAGCTCACCTGCTCCCGATATGGGTTAAAGGAGATCCGACGCACTCACCTACTCCCGCCTAACGCCATGGGCACCCACGACTACAGTCAAATCCATCAGCTCACCGCCATGTCCCGGACCTCCGTCAACTGTGCTGCCGCTGTAACCACGTCGCGAGTACGGACTCCAGAGGCACCCCTCGAGACGTGAACAGGACGCCCTCGATGACGTCTTCAGGGATACGACGAGGCCACGCAGGTCTCGACCCCTCCCCTCGACTAGGGGCTTGACCCCTACCTCCAACCACTCTGGTATGGGGCCCGTCCCATCCGCCCCGTCCCGCTTCAACTATGGGACTCGCGCCCCTCTATGGAAGGTCGACCCTACTGTGCCGTGACGTGCAGCAACGTCTAGTCTTTTGTCACCATACCCTGGAGCACCGGAAGGATGGGAAGGCCATGCCGCCACAGTGATCGACGTCCCTTCGCCAACACTATGCCGTGGACATGCCTCCCACGCTACAACAGTTTAGGACCCTGTACCCTCGGGCCTCCCCTTGGTCTATAAAAGGGGACGCTGAGATAGAAGAAAATGACTTTTTTTGGGGCTACTCCGGCACAAACCCACATTCGCTCGGACACTTCTCACTCAGACATCGTCTCTGATCCTCACACTCCACACACCCCGTTGCTTGATCGACCCCTCAAGCAACCAACCGACCGCCTAGGATAGCTCTGCTAGCCCTAGGTCTCAGCTCATCCTGAGCACCCCCGTGTAAACCTGCTTGTACCCCCCCCCTGTACGAGCACTTTAGTGCAAGATAATACAATCTATCCTCCCCCGCTGGACGTAGGGCCTTCTTTGCCCGAACTAGGATAAATCTTGTGTCCTTCTTGCATCACATCTGGGAGAGGGAGCACGCAATATACAAATTTACTAGCCGGTGGTCTTGACCCCTAGGTCATAAACACGACAGTTGGTTCGCCAGGTAGGGGGGTTTGCGTGTCGATCAACTCCGAACTACTCGCTTAGATGGATTCCACGATTCCATCACCTCCATTCGCCACCATCGTCTGGCTCGGTAGCCTAGGGTTCATGTCCACGGGCCAGGGCCACTACATGGTCCTACTCTCAGCTGGTGGCGTGGGCGGCGGCAGCTCCGGTACGCCAGGGCCAAGGAGGATCAGGCGACGGTCCCTCCGCTTGCGCCTTTGGCCTGCGATCAGGAGGAGGCGCGAGCGACTCCGACGCACTCATCACCATGCAGATCCTGAGACGCCGGATGCCATTCCCCCGGCCTCAGCTGGCGACACAGTTCCTCCCCTCGGGAGCTTGTTTGACCCATGCTTGCGGGTCAGGGGGGCGGGCACCCCTCTGAGTGGGACTTTGGCTTTGCCATATCGTCGTCCCAGAGGGTCCCCATGGCCTCTCCGACACACTCACCCCTGCCACCACTGCGTAACCCGTTTCCATACGGGCTCCACAATAGCACCAGACTCTGTTCTGCCCTCGAAGGTTTGCAGATACAGGCATGTTGCGGGTCTCCAGGGAGCCCGCCACGTGCGACGATCAACCCCGTCACCACCTCTCCACCAGACGAGCGCCCGGAGCCAAGACAAGCCCCGTCCTGGGTCATGTTGCGGCGACGCCAGGCGGAGGAGCGTAGGGGATCTTTCCCTCACTTCTACCACGGCGACCCCGACTCGGACTCCCCCGACGAGGATTACGATCCCACCCGTGAATGCTTCCACCTCGACGGTCAGGCTGACCCCCAGGACGACGTCGACGACACCGCGGCCACAGATGAAGGAGGAGGGGGCAACGCCACACCAGCACGAGACGCCGACCCCCCGAGTCCTGACAAAGCCGATCCACCTCCGGACGTCCAGATCACGCAAGTCCGAGAGCTTCTCAGCAAGCTCGAGGAGGAGCGCCTACGACTTCAGCAGCTCGAGCACGCCCTCGAGCGAGATCGCGGGTGCCCACAGGGTGGGGTAGCTCACGAGCGGGCCCAGGAAGTCCATCGGCAAATCATCGAGGAGGGGGCAAACAAACCCTGCGTCTACAACCGCGCCAGCCAAAATGTCGTTGCGGCCAAAATGCTGCTTCGCGAAATGCCGGCGCCATCAACACCCCAAGCACGGCGCATCAGGAACGAAACCCAGGGGCTTCTCCAAACTGCGGCCGTGCAGTAGGCGGAGAGCTTGGCCTCAAGGCGTCGAGGAGCCGCCTCCGAGTGTCAGGAAGCACCCCCTCGACAAAATCGAGAGGTATCCGTCCACCAGGACAAAGCGCCCCAAGGCCAAGTAGAGCGGCGACCAGTTCGAGACCGCATCGTCGACGATCGACCACCACGGGAGAACAATCAACGTCGATATGGTGACACCAAGGCTCGAGGTTACAGCGCTCACCGAGGTGGGCGCTACGAGAGCGACGAAGATCGATGTCGATCTCCGGAGCCACCAGGGCCCCGAGTCTTCGGCAGAACCATCCGGCGAATCGCCTTGCCTGTCCACTTCTGTCCACCCACCAGCCTGGTCAAGTACAACGGCAAAACCAAGCCAGAGCTCTGGCTTGCTGTTTTAGGCTGGCGTGTCAGCTAGGAGGAGCCAACAATGACCACGTCATCATTTGGCAACTCCCACTCTTCCTCTCCGACACCGCTCGTAGATGGCTCGAGGAGCTACCCCCGGAATTGATCCAAGACTGGCCCGACCTAGTCAGGATCTTCGAGGGAAACTTCAAAGGCACCTACGAGCGGCCAGGGAACTCCTAGGATCTCCACAGCTGCAAGCAGAAGCCAGGGGAAACCCTCCGCGCCTTCACCCGTCGGTTTTCGAGGCAGTGTACCATGCTAACCCACATATCCGACCACGGCGTCATCACGACGTTCATCGCCGGAACGACCTGCAAGGAGTTGGTGCGGGACCTGGGACGGAACACCCCCAAGACCGCCAACAAGCTCATGGACATCATCGCCAACTACGCAGCCGGCGAGGAAGCCGTTGGCGCGTTCTTCCAGATACCTCTAGACAAGGGGAAGGGTAAGGCGGACGAGCCCAGGGGCTCGGACAACGGGCCCAAGAAGAACAATGGGCCCAAAAGGAACAACAACGACAACGGCAGCAAGAAGAAGAAAAAGAAGAACCAGCCGGGTCAACGTAACGTCGAGCCCGAAGTCGAGCCCGACGATCTTGTCACTGCGGTGGACAAGAAGAAGCCTCGAGTGCCCCCTCTCAACGGGGGCGTCTTCGACAAGATGCTGAAGGAGCCCTGCCCCTATCATATGGGACCGGCCAACCAGAGTCTCGAGGACTGTCGCATGCTTAAAAAGCACTTCAACCCTCCCGGCTTCAAGAAGGACGACAAGAAGGGGGATCCGCACGACGGGGGCGACGGCAAGAACGGGGGTTTCCCCGAGATTCACGACTGCTACATGATCTATGGGGGACCCTCTACTCGACTCAGCACACGTCAGCATAAGAGGAAGCGTCGAGAGGTCTTCTCTGTTCGAGCCCAGGCTCCTCGATATCTCGACGGTCACACACGCCGATCACCTTCGACCAGGACGACCACCCCGAGCACGTCCCAACGCAGGGGTCTACCTGCTCGTCGTTGACCCGATCGTACTCAATACCCGCCTCACGAAGGTACTCATGGATGGGGGAAGCAGCCTCAACATCATCTACGCTGCGACCCTCGACCTCCTGGGGATCCCGAGGACCGAGCTCTTGCCCAGCGTAGGAGGATTCCACAGGGTCGTCCCAGGAAAAAAGGCACTCCCAATCGGCCGCGTCAAGCTACCCGTTTGTTTCGGCGTCCCCTCAAACTTCCGAAAGGAAGAGCTCACCTTCGAGGTGGTTGCGTTTCGTGGCATCTACCACGCCATCATCGGTCGACCAGGGTACGCCAAGTTCATGGCAATCCCAAACTACGCCTACCTCAAGCTGAAGATGCCAGGGCCCACGGGGGTCATCACCGTCGGCACCTCCTACGAGCACGCATACGACTGCGACGTCGAGTGTGTGGAAAACGCCGAAGCCGTCGAAGAGTCGGCCGTCCTCGCGGCCCTCGACGACTTGTCCAGGGAGATCCCCGACCCTAAGCGACACGCCGACAACTTCAAGCCGGCGGAAGACACCAAGACCGTCTCGCTCGACCCGGCCACGCGGATGGGAAAGTGCTGACGATCAGCGCCACCCTCGAGCCTAAATAGGAAGCCGTGCTTGTCGACTTTCTCCGTGCGAATGCCGACGTGTTTGCATGGAGCCCCTCAGATATGCCGGGCATTCCGAGGGAGGTCGCCGAGCACTCCTTGGACATCCGAGCCGGGTCCAAACCGGTGAAGCCGAAGGAATACGAGGTTGCTACGCTAGCCAGAAAACAAAACTTTTCGACCTCATAAACCAGGATCTACTGCTAGTCATAGGTTACGGGATTACCACTAGACGCGCAGGTGCAGCGGAAGACGACTTGATGTAGTCGTGCGCGTCGCAGCAGGCAGTGCAGTTGCGTGGTCGTCCGTCTCAACGTCCCCTTCGCGCGGTTCGTCCTTGTGCTCCAGATGCAGCACCTCCAAAGAATCCCACACGTACAGGGAGGAAGCATTGCGCCTCCGGACTGCTAGGTCCGCGAGGAGCAAAAGGCGCGAGCATGGGGAGGCGACGGCGGCTGCCAAAAGGCGTGGATCAATTCGCCCCGCGCCCACCCCTTGCTTATATAGGCGTCCTGATGAGCTCCCACGGTGGAGGCCCATTAGTAACCCTAAACCTAGTCTAATTCGGGTCCAACCCGAATTAGGCTTCCAGCCCTTTAAGCGTGCGACCCTATGGGCTCATGCATACATAGACATGGCCCAAGTACTCTTACTCGACCAATAGTTGATAGCGGCCTCTAGCAAGGCGTGTCAACTCCTATGCATACGCTATGATCATATCAGACGAACCACTATGACCATGTACAAGTTATTCCCTTTGCCACTCGATATATGGTTCAACTCGTGGGTTAACACTTAACCCAAGCATGGCCATGCATTTGTTGATCCAATCACATGAGTGATCCAGTGATATCTCTCTCATGAAGAGAGGGGCAAATTCCATCTTGATTGTCTATGTCTCATAGCATGTTTCCCGACCACCCAAGGACCACCTTTATAACTACCCTATAACGGAGTAGCGTTTGATAGTCTCTAAGTAGATCGTTTCACATCTTGAGTACATACCACAATCTCAGGTCTAAGGACATAACGTACATGACATGAATAGAGACTTTCTCTTGTTGGGTCAGTCCAGCCTACATGTCTCACATGTGCCCACATTATTAGTTTGACATCTCCATGTCTATGACTTGTGAAACATAGCCATCAACTAATACATGTGCTGGTCTAATATTCAAGTGTGCTCTTACAAGAATGCCGACCAGGGACAACTTTTAGAATAACCATTCAAGTAATTGAGTTCCACAAACAATTCACATAATTGTCAATCAATACTAGTTGTCTATAATGGATATTCAAAGAACACTATATTAATCATGGATACAATCGGAATATAATCATCTACATGATTAGCTCTAGGGCATATTCCCAACAGAAGCAACGGCTGCGCCATTTCGACGAGGAGAAGCGCAGGGTCATCAGGGAAGAGGTCGATAAGCTTTTGAAGGCCGGATTCATCGAGGAGGTACATCATCCCGAGTGGTTAGCAAATCCCGTACTTGTCAAGAAAAAGAATGGGAAGGATAGGATGTGTGTAGACTACACTAGTTTAAATAAAGCATGTCCCAAGGTTCCTTTTCCATTACCACGTATCGATCAAATAGTAGATTCCACTGCGGGATGTGAAACTCTCTGCTTCCTTGACGCGTATTCTGGCTACCACCAAATAAAGATGAAGGAGTCCGATCAGCTCGCGACTTCCTTCATCACCCCTTTGGCCTGTTTTGCTACCTCACTATGCCCTTCGGTTTGCGAAATGCCGGGGCCACGTATCAGCGATGCATGCTCCACGTCTTTGGGAAACACATAGGGCCGACCGTCGAGGTCTACGTCGATGACATCGTGGTCTAGTCAAAACAGTCGGGAACCTGGCCGGGGATCTCGAGATCGAGTTTGGGTGCCTCAGGGCAAACCACATAAAACTAAACCCTGAGAAGTGTGTCTTCGGGGTTCCTCGAGGCAGACTCTTTGGGTACATAGTTTCCCAACGCGGGATCGAGGCCAATCCCGAGAAGGTAACCGCAATCACAAGGATGGGCCCGATCAACGACCTTAAGAGCGTACAAAGGGTCACGGGGTGCCTCGCCGCCCTCAGCCGGTTCATCTCGAGGCTCAGAGAGAAGGCACTACCCCTTTACCGCCTCCTGAAGAAAACGGAACAGTTCGCATGGACCGCCGAGGAATCGCTCTCGAAGCTCAAAGCCTTGCTCACCTCGTCACCTGTCTTGGTACCCCCGAGCCCGGCCGAGCCCCTCTTGCTCTATGTCGCAGCAACTACCCAGGTAGTCAGCGCTGCCGTAGTGGTCGAGAGGGCAGAAGAAGGACACGCCCTGCTGGTTCAGAGGCCTGTCTACTTCGTGAGCGAGGTACTTTCCAAGACCAAGACGAGATACCCCCACATACAGAAGCTGTTGTACGCGATCGTCCTCACTCGGCGCAAGCTCCAGCACTATTTCCTGGGCCACCCAGTCACTGTGGTCTCATCTTTCCCCCTCGGGGAGATAGTCCAGAACCGGGAGGCATCTGGAAGAATCGCCAAGTGGTCGGTCGAGCTCATGGGGGAAACCCTCTCCTATGCCCCCTCGGAAGACCATCAAGTCTCAGGTATTGGCAGATTTCATTGCAGAATGGACCAACACCCAACTACCCCCGGCGCAAGTTCAGACCGAGCTCTGGACCATGTACATCGACGGATCGTTGATGAAGACGGGGGCAGGCACCGGATTGCTATTCATATCACCCTCCGGGGTTCACATGCGCTACGTCATCCGTCTCCACTTCCCCGCCTCCAACAACGTAGTTGAGTACGAGGCCCTCGTCAACGGTCTGCGCATCGGCATTGAGCTCGGGGTTCGACGCCTCGACGTGCAGGGGACTCGCAGTTGGTCATCGACCAAGTGATGAAAGATTCGAGCTGCCACAACCCCAAGATGGAGGCCTACTGCAAGGAGGTCTGAAGGCTCGAGGACAAATTCTACGGTCTCGAGCTCAACCACACCGCCCGCCGATACAACGAAGCTGCCGATGAGCTGGCCAAAATTGCGTCAACCAGAGGTACAGTCCCTCCCAACGTCTTCTCGAGGGACCTTCATGAGCCGTCCATCGACCTAGGCTCGGGGGCTCCCCCCCTCGAGCAAGGGGTCGATCCACCCCCCTCGACCGATCCCCCCTCGAACGGGGAAGAAGTCATGGAGATCGACGGAACGGCCGCAACACCAACCCCCTCGACGGACTGGCGCGCACCCTACCTCGAGTACCTAATGCGGGGCGAGCTCCCAGAGGACCGCACCGAGGCCCGCCGTATAGCCCGACGCGCCAAAACCTACGTCTTGTATGGGGACGGCCGCAAGCTGTATCGACGTAGCCCTTCCGGGATCCTTCAACGCTGCCTCACCCTCGAGGAGGGGAGGGCATTGCTGAAGGATCTACACTCGGGGGCTTGCGGCCACCACGCGGCGCCGAGAACGCTGGTAGGAAGCGCCTTTCAACAAGGCTTCTACTGGCCGACAACCGTCACCGATGCCACCAGACTCGTTCGATCTTGCAAAGGATGGCAATTCTACGCCAGGCAGACCCACCTACCCACCCAAGCTCTTCAGATGATACCCATAACTTGGCCGTTCACAGTATGGGGGCTCGACATGGTCGCCCCCCTGAAGAGAACCAAGGGTGGCCACACCCACCTCCTCGTGGCTGTAGACAAGTTCTTGAAGTGGATCGAGGCTTGACCCATCGCCAACATCCAGTCTCGACAAGCCGTGCTATTCTTCACCGACATCATCCATCGCTTCGGGGTCCCCAACGTCATCATCACCGACAACGGCACCCAGTTCACCAGCCAAAAGTTCCTGGACTTCTGTAACCACCACCACATCAGGGTGAATTGGTCTGCAGTCGCCCACCCTCGAACTAACGGCCAGGTCGAGCGCGCCAATGGTATGGTTTGGCAGGGCCTCAAGCCAAGGATCTTCGATCGGCTGAACAGACATGGCAAGAGATAGGTCGATGAGCTGCCCGCTGTCCTATGGAGTCTCCGAACAACACCAAGTTGAGCCATGGGGTTCTCCCCGTTCTTCTTGGTCTATGGGTCCGAGGCCATCCTCCCCACTGACCTCGAATACGGGTCCCCTCGACTAAAAGCCTACAGCGAGCAAGCCAACATAGCAGCCCGAGAGGACTCCCTCGACCAGCTCGAAGAAGCCCGAGACGTGGCTCTCTTCAAGTCAGCAAAGTACCAGCAGACGCTGCGGCGCTACCACGACAAAAACGTACGCCGACAAAGCGCCGCCGACAAAGCAACAAGGGACATCACAAGCTGACGCCACCTTGGGAGGGACCCTTCATCGTGGCAGAGGTGCTGAAGCCCGGCACTTACAAGCTGAAGAACAAAAAGGGCGAGATCCTCACCAATGCGTGGAACATCGAACAACTACGTCGTTTCTACCCCTAAGGCCTCGACGCCTTGTACATTTCCCGCATTATGTACACTTATCGCATTGCGAATGAATAAAATGTTCTCGAAATACATTCTACATTCGTTCATAACTCTAAGGTAGCCTCGACTCTGCTCTGGCAAAGTCAAGCCTCCCTCGGGGGCTGACAGGGGGGGACCCCCCTCCTAAGTCCTCTAAAAACCCGAACGTTTTTTCAAAACATGGCTTTCCCTCTCGATCTTTGCCCCGAGTACGCTTCATGACTAAGTAAAGACGCCTCGAACTCCCTAAGGGTCGTGGGCCATCGAGCCGGGGACTCTCCTACGCCTCAGGGCTACGGTATCCCCACTCGCTCCCCCCCTTCCAGGGATACGAGCGTGCGTCGAACACTTAACCCATAAGCAACGACTCAGGCAAAGAAAAACAGAGACAAGTCGAGAAATAAAAATAACAAGTCGCATCTCGAACAAAATGCATTAGATATAAGAAGCACTCGGGGGCTCGGCATTGTATCATTACAAAAGCCTAACTATTACATAGACCTTCTTGTCCAGATTTGGCTCACAGGCCTAGAGCTACTCGGCACCATCTCCATCCGCCGAAGGGAGCACTTCAGGCTCAAAGAGCTTCGCCAGCTCGCCTCCGGGCACCTCCGTGGCCTCGATCAGCCCATGGCACCTCGCCTCGTTCTCTTCGTCAGTCAGCCTTGGGTCGGTGATGAACCCGCTGGCGACAACGTTGAGGTCGTAGATGTAGCCCGAGCGGATGACCGTGAGCGCCCGCTTCACGCCCACGTGCAGGGCAGCACGGACTTGCTCCGTCACCTCCTGCGTCATGGAGTAGAAGCAGCGCAGCAGGGAGTCTCCTCGAGCGTCGCCCTCGACCGCCGGCTCCGGCTCGACCCCGAGGTCGTCGCAGAAGGAGGAGATAGTGCCCTCGAGCCTCTCGTTAAGTCCCGCCTCTGCCCCGAGGAGGCCCTGAAGGCTGGTCAGTTCCTCGTGGGCTCGGGCCTTTTCTGCTACGAGCTCTGCCAAAACAAGCACATAACTCGGTCAAAACCAAAAGAGCAGGAAAAGGGTCGAGACCAGGCAGACACAACAACAATTTCAAAACACTTACCTTTGGCATGCGCCTCCAGGGTGGCATAGCCCTACTCGGCCCCCTCGAGTCGGCGGTGGACGTCAATAAGCTCTGCGGCCTGGTCGCCGACTTTAGCCTGGAGGCCCTCGATGACCTTGCTAGCATCATCAAGGGCTCTCTTCTGGTTAGCCGCCACCAACCCTAGAGAGGCCATCCGAGTCCGAGCCTTCTCCTCCACAATGACCAGCGCGTCGTGTTCGCGAGAGGCGTCGTCGACGTCCCCCTGGAGCCCCCGGATGTTCTCCGCTGCCCGGGCCAGCTCCTCTTTCAGCTGGGCGGCCTCCTCCTCCGCCTGGCGCTAGGCCTCCTGGGCAGCATCCCGTTGCTGCCTGACCTCGATGACCGCTTGGAGGGCGACGTCGATCCTCGACTGCGCCATCTCCTGGGCGGCCCGGGCAGCCTCCAGCACAGCGGCCACCCCGGCCCTCGCATGGGCGACCTCGGCCTCGGCCCTCGACCACGCTCGGGAAGCCTCCTCTTGCGCGGGGAGCGCCTCGGCTTTTGCCTGGGCGGCCTCGGCCTCCGCCTTCTCCAGCAAAGCACGGAGGGCAGGAAGCTGCTCCTGCGTCCGGAGGATGAACTGGAACTTGTCGTATGACCTCGCCCTCAGCATCTAACAAGGATGAATAGGAAGATCATTAGAAAAGAACAGCCAAGCAATCCAAGCAAAATCAAAGGAAGAACGAAACTCACCTCCACCCCCCGATGCAGGTCCACGGCAGCAACCTCCGCGGCCAGGCGCACCGCGTGCTCGAGCCACGCCCGGAACTCCTCCAGGTGCTCCCACTCCCCGAGCTCGGCCTGATCGTCGAGCTTGAGGAAGGTGCGCCCGGGGTCTCGAGGGTCGGCCAGCTTGAGGGCTCTTGTCCCCAGAACCCGCTGCGGCGGTCGATCCTCTCCTGGACCTCCCGCATGACGACCCAGCGCATATCAGGGCCACCCCCGTGGCGTGCCACCCTCTCCGTCCAATCAAGGAAGGGAGAAGCCCCCTCGAGCTGGGCTCTCCCAACCTCAGGGCCACCCCGCGAGGACGTCGCCGGTCCCTCCGAGCCATCGCCCCTGGGCAGGGGAAGTCCCGGCCGGGAGAACAACCCTGCGCGGTGAAAAAGACAAAATGATTAGTACCTAATCCCACAGGCTCACTGCGGGTCAACCAAGTTAGAGGACGGATTACCTCAAGACGACGATTGCCCGACCTCGAGACGAGGCTGAGCAGCCGCCCCGAACGTCGTCGCGCCCGGCGCATCGCGCCCGTGGACCGAGCTGGCGGCCCCCTCCGGTTCCGACCGAGGGGCTGCCACAGCGGCCATCTCCCCCGGGCCCACCAGCTCGGCCACCATCTCAGACACCTCCTCAGCGGTGGGCTCCTCCACCGGCGATGTCACCTCCGGTGCAGCAGCAGCAGTACCCCCGTGCTCACGCTACTGGCGCACCTCCTACGATGCAAGGCTCTCGGGCCACCGCCCCGGCGTCGGGTGAGCCGGGGTCTCCTCCTCGTCCGCGGAGGCCATGTCCACCACCTCCACTTCCGCGGTGGCATGGGGCTCGACCCCCTCGGTCACGACCGCCATCGATGCCGGCCCCGCGCCTTCCGAGGCTCTGGGTGCGCCTCACTCCGACAGGTGGGCAGGCACGGCTTCACCCGCCACTTCGGCAGACCTCGCCGGTGCGGCAGGCGGACCCGTCTCTTGCCCCGCTTGGGCCAGCTCTGCGGCGGCCCGCGCCGCCCCTCGCCCCATCGCCTCCCGGGCCCTGGCCGCCCACGCCACCTCAGGGGTGGGGGTCGAAGGGGACGGGGCAGCAGGACCGGCCTCTACGATCGCGTCGACCGCGGCCTCTGTCCTCAGCCTCTTGGCCGGGGCGAGGGACGCGTCCTCGGTCAAGCGCTTCGACCTGAAAAAGCGACCCATGCGCACTGGTAAGCACGGGTCATAACCAACGAAAAAACACTTGACCCCCTCGAGCCACTCGATCGGTAGAAAAGCAACTTACCCCTTCGGGGTCATGGGGTTCCGGCCAACGGACTTCGAACCGCTCAGGGGCTTGAACGGAACGCATCGGGAGCCACTCCTCCCGCGGTCCGCGGCGGGGGTCGAGGCCACCCTCGGCACTGTCTCCTGGGCAGGGGTCGACGACGCTCCCGTCGTCCCCCTACTGGCTTCCTCCTGCGCCAATGGGCCCGACACCTGTGCGCTCGACCGGGTAGGCGCTGGAGGCGTGCTCGACCGACCCCCTGACGGGGATCATGATGATCGCCCGCGCGTCTGCCGCGGCACTTCGCCTTGAGAAACTACGGGGCGCTCCCCCCGCGGTTCGACCTCGCCAGTAGGGGCCGACCTCAACGTCGACCTCTCTCCTCCTCCGGTTCTAACAGCCGCCCTCTGCTGTTCGGGCGCCGTTTGTTCCTCCTCGAACCCTCCTTGCGGCTCGGCCTCCCCCTCGCTCCTCTCCTCCTCTTCCTCATCCTCCTCCGAGGGTGACTCCTCGGAAAGGCCGGCCCGCCTCTGCCGGGCCCGGCGTTGCTCCTGCTCCTGCTTCTCTCGGGCCCTCTTGACCTTGTCCTTCTTTGCCTTGTCCTTAGTCTTCTTGTCCTGCTCAGCTTGAAGGCGCCTCACCTGGGAGTCGCCCTGCTCCTCCTTCACCGGTGACGGCGACTTCCGGAAGACAATGTCCCCCTGAGGAACACAAGGCAGTTAGGATGCAAGCAAAGAAGGTGAACAAGGCAAACACGAGAACTAACAGAGAAAGGGAATCATACCAGCTGGACGTATCCCTGGTCCATCATCATGGGGACGCTAGCGACGCCCTTGACCTCGAACACGCCCACGAAGGAGGCACGTACGTGGCGGGCCACCCTCTCGGGGGGTAGCTGATGGAAAGCCGACGCGACGATCGCCGCCGTGAGTCCCACCTTCTTCAGACGGTCGATCGCGCCAAGCAGGTGGGTGAGGCACGACTGCTTCTTCTTCTCGACGCCGTACCTCCAGTGGTCGGGCTTCGAGTCGATCGTCCTCTCGGTGCATGCAGGGAGCAAGTCGTCGTCGTTCCTCATGTAGAACCACCCGGAATGCCATCCGGAGTGGCTCGACGAGAGCTTCGTCGGGATCCAGCTGTCTGCCCGCTTGAGGGCGATGCTGCAGCACCCGGTCCTGACCATCTTGCGGTTGCCGAGGCCGGCCGACGCGTGGAATAGGATCGCCTTGAACAGGTGGAGCCACAACTCCCAGTGCGGCTCGATCCCTAGGTACCCTTCACACACGGTGGTGAAAACCGCCGCGTGATAGATACCGTTGGGGGTGAGGTGCTGGAGCTCCACGCCGTAGTGGTGGAGGATCCCGTGCAGAAGACGGTTGGGAGGGGCGCCTAGCCCCGCTCTGTGGAAGACCTCGAAGCTGACCACGTAGCCCTCCGACGGATTGGGCTCGGCGTGCTCCTGTGGCGGCACCACCCACTCCGGCCGGTCGACGGAGGTGATGGGCTGGAGGAGGCCGCTCTCCACCAGGTCACCCAGGCGCGCGGCGGTCGCCGAAGACGGGAGCCAAGCATCGGGGCTGTGCAGGCTGTACTTGGCCATGGGGGCAAGGAGGCTGACGCGCTCAGACGTGGGGGCGGAAGGTACGTTCCCAATCTCTCCTCTCCTTACTCTCGCGCGCGCAAAAGTCTGGCTCAAAGGGCGTCTAAGGCAACGGCGGGGAGAAGGAGGCAGGGAAGGCGATGGCAAGGAGGCAGGGAAGGCAAATGCGAGAAAAAAGCGGCCGACTCCTCACTTCCGGTATTTATAACCGGGAGGCCAACGGGCGGATCCAGCAAACAGGCGCGTGCATACCGCCTCCTCGTATTCCTCCAGGATAAGGCGCACCTGTCGCATCATCGGGCTCTGCACCGCACCCCGCCCTGTACCTGCCACTGTTGCGGCCAAACGGACAACTCCTAAAAAGGTGCGCGGTAGGAAGCGTTATCTTCGGAGGTAAGCAACCAACGAAGGCCAGTCCGTCAAAATCTTGAGGGGACGAAGGCTGGCCCTCGAACGGGGTTCGACAGCCACCCTCGAGTAACTGAGGACAGAAATGACCTCGGGTTAGGGACTCCGGTCCACCCCCAAAATCTTGAGGGGTCAAAGGCCAACCTTCGAACAAGGTTCGATAGCCGCCCTCGAGTACCTGAGGTCTGAGGGGACCTCGGGTTACAGACTCTGGTCCACTCCCAAGTCTCGAAGGGGTAAAGGCTGGCCCATACACAGGGTTCGACAGCCTCCCTCGAGGACTCGAGCCCAACGGGCAGATCCAGCAAAAACACAGGTATGTCCCCATGTTCAATACACCTACCCACTTCCCCCTCCACATTCCACAGGATAGGACGTCACCTTCGGAGGCTAGCGGCGGATGACGAACCATCCGTCAAATCTTGAGGGAGCGAAGGCTGGCCCTTGCATAGGGTTCGACAACCGCCCTCGAGTACCTGAATTCAGAAAGGACCCATGGTTACAGACTCCGGTCCACCCCTAAAATCTTGAGGGGGCGGAGGCTGGCCCCACGAACGGGGTTCGACAGATGCCCTCGAGTATGCGAGTCAGGGATGACCCGGGGGGGCCAGGCGCGTGCCCCTAGCTCGAGAACGAACTCTCGAGGTCCCCTGGGACATATCCAAGGCATAACCACGGAATACCCAAGGATCCCTACGCCGGGAGGCATCGAGCCACTAGCTCCCATCGAACGGAGTTGGCACCTAGGTAGGCCATACGTCTTGCTTAATGAGAACGCCTCCGGGCTCCTAATCGACCCCTATCGAATGGCGCACGAGTTCTCACTTGGATTTTCATCCGTACCGGGCACCATTTCTATGGATACCTGCCCGACACCAGCTCACAGAGGACTTCGAGGCTCGTCCTAACGGGGATAGCACGATGCTCTTCATCCCGCAATCCGAACGCAAGGATCCGTGGGAAGGACACTATGAGGTAGTGAAAGCCCAGCCACGTAAGGCTCGAGGGCCTGACTACGCATGGCACCCCTCGAGGAAAGAGGTTCGAAAACACTCGTGACCTGGCAAACAGAGTTGACCTCTCGGTAGGGGCGCTGTGACTCCAGTAACGCTCGAGGGAGCGAAGGCTGGCCCTCGGAAGGGCTTGATAGCCACCCTCTAGCACCTCATTTCAGGGAAAGGAACGCTCATAGCCTGACGAACGGAATCGACCGCTCGGTGGGGCGCCATGACCCCAAGTAACCCTGAATCCCCCAATAAAACACATATCATAGCCCCCAGAGGAGTCCTTAATCACTCCTCTGGGGCCTCGGGGGCTACCCCCGCGGATTCGCTCGCGCGCACCCCACGGAGAATCGAACCTCCCACTAACTCTGCAGGTCAAATACACACATCAAAGACCCCAAAGGAGTTCTTAATCACTCCTCTGGGGCCTCGGGGGCTACCCCCGTGGGGTGCGCTCGCGCGCACCCCACGGAGAATCGAACCTCTTACCAACTCTGCAGGTCAATGGCAAAAGCCTCTGCGTGGATTCTTCTTATCTACACAAAGGCTCGGGGGCTACTGTCGGGTACAAAGGTAAGGGGTACCCTAAACCCTTCGATAAATTGACGCTGAACATAGCGACCATTTTTAAGATAGGAACCAACCAACCGCTCAAGTCAGCAAAGAAGGGCCCATCACATGAAGGCCCCCTGCACCGGTGATAGCGACCATTCGTGGGCCGACCTGCTTCTGGAAAGATGACGGACCAGGGGTCGAACGAACGACCCCTCCGCCTCTACCTCGACGCCGAATGACGAACCAGGGGTCGAACGAACAACCCCTCCACCTCTACCTCGACGCTGAATGACGGACCAGGGGTCGAACGAACGACACCTCCGCCTCCACCTCGACGCCGAATGACGGACCAGGGGTCGAACGAACGACCCCTCCGCCTCCACCTCGACGCCGAATGACGGACCAGGGGTCGAACGAATGACCCCGGGCAGGAAGCTCGATCAGCTCACCTGCTCCCGATATGAGTTAAAGGAGATCCGACGCACTCACCTACTCCCGCCTAACGCCATGGGCACCCACGAATACAGTCAAATCCATCAGCTCACCGCCATGTCCCGGACCTCCGTCAACTGTGCTGCCGCTGTAACCACGTCGCGAGTACGGACTCCAGAGGCACCCCTCGAGACGTGAATAGGACGGCCCTCGACGACGTCTTCAGGGATATGATGAGGCCACGCAAGTCTCGACCCCTCCCCTCGACCGGGGGCTCGACCCCTACCTCCAACCACTCCGGTATGGGGCCCGTCCCATCCGCCCCGTCCCGCTTCAACTATGGGACTCGCGCCCGTCTGCGGAAGGTCGACCCTACTGTGCCGCGACGTGCAGCAACATCTAGTCTACTATCACCATGCCCTGGAGCACCAGAAGGACGGGAAGGCCACGCCGCCACAGTGATCAACGTCCCTTCGCCAACACTATGCCGCGGACACGCCTCCCACGCTACAACAGTTTAGGACCCTGTACCCTCAGGCCTCCCCTTGGTCAATAAAAGGGGACGCTGAGATAGAAGAAAAGGACTTTTTTTGGGGCGACTCTGGCACAAACCCACATTCGCTCGGACACTTCTCACTCAGACATCGGCTCTGATCCTCACACTCCACACACCCCGTTGCTTGATCGACCCCTCAAGCAACCAACCGACCGCCTAGGATAGCTCTGCTAGCCCTAGGCCTCAGCTCATCCTGAGCACCCCCGTTTAAACCTGCTTGTACCCCCCTGTACGAGAACTTCGGTGCAAGATAATACAATCTATCCTCCCCCGCTGGACGTAGGGCCTTCTTTGCCCGAACCAGGATAAATCTTGTGTCCTTCTTGCATCACATCTGCGAGAGGGAGCACGCAATATAAAAATTTACTAGCCGGTGGTATTGACCCCTAGGTCATAACATCGACACCACCGACTTGGAATACGGTTCCCCGTGGGTCAAGGCTTACGACGAGGAGGGCAACCAAACCAACATGGAGGACACCGTGGACCAGCTAGACGAAGCAAGGGACGTCGCCCTCCTACATTCCACGAAGTACCAGCATGCCCTCCGGAGGTACCACGATCGCCGCGTCCGCAAGCGCGAATTCAACATTGGCGACCTGGTGCTTCGGCTCAAGCAAAGCAACAAAGATAGGCACAAGCTCAGGCCGCTGTGGGAAGGACCGTACGTCGTGGTGCAGGTCCTCCGCCCTTTAAGCTACAAGATTGCCACTATGGGTCCCGATAGCCAAGTCTTCTCCAATGCCTGGAACATCGAAAAGCTATGTCGTTTTTATCCCTAAACGCCTCCCGCCGAATCATATACGCCCGTATATACCTTTTTTTCCTTTAGGAGAAGATTCGATATGCGCCATGGAGGCGACGCGCGGCTCGAACGCAAAGTAAGACGTGCGCCCAGCCCATGGTCGCACGACTTACTCGGGGGCTGGACAAAGGGGCCATCTCCTCCTCGGTTTTTTCAATAAAATCTTACCTCGCCCCGTTTTCCTCCCCGCGCTCGATCGTTTTTTGCTTGAAATTATGTCCCCGCTCGCGCACGGGAACATCTTTTCTGACATTCGCAGGGACACTAGGCTCAACACCATGCTTACTCCCAGGCGCAAGCAGGGCTCGGCTCGACCCCCGACATGGTTCACCCGACACATCCAGGGATCGAACGAACGTGTACGCACCGACACCAACGGGGATGACCTCCGAGTCCAGGTAAGACCAAGGGATAAGGGCTATAGACGCCCTAACGGCCCGTTATGTTCCAGAGATGCGAAGGCCGACCCAGCGGGGTTCGAAACGGCCGTCTCTGGGCAACAGAGCGAGGGGCGAATAGGGAATGGACACGCTATCGGTCATTAGCCTGGCAATCTGATGCCAAGGCCATTCCCAGATTTCGTATTTGGGTCCGTCTTCACGGATGATTGGTTCATGGTATTCCTATCGAAGGAAGGCAACAGACCCCTGGGACCCATCGAACGGACCCGGCTACTATATGAAACCGATTTGGGGTGAGCCACGACATGGGCCGCCAGCTGGAACCCTAGCGAATGGGAACTGAGCACCCCACTCAGATTATCCCATTATTACCTCGACGAGCATCCATGGATCGTCTGACTCGAGGATAGCATGGACTGGCTCACATTCCCCCTTCTCGCGGAGAGATGCATGGGGAACGCACTAAAAGACGACACAGACCCGAGACGATTTCTTTACGCCAAGTATAGACTCGGGGGCTGCCACCATGCCCCTCCTACCGGTTCAAACAATTGGATAAGGGAGGGGAAGAAAGGCGCACCGAACCTCACGCGTCAGAGGCCCACTCAGGTAAAAAACGATAAACAAACGTCACATTCATATACGCTAATCCTTGCGAAGGTTACATACATTTCAGGTGCCGCAAAGGCCAGACCTGACCAAACACAAGATGGACTGAAGGGGGATCCCAGCCAAGTGCCAAAGGAAAGCGAAATAGGGCAAGAGACGAACGCCCTGCCAACACAGGTAACGACCGCTCTGAAGGCAGCCTATCAGGCGAACGCCCGACGAGCCGAACTGCCCCTGCTTCGTCTCTCCATGACAGAGTGGCGACTGCACCACCGTCATCCAAGACCTGCGCGGTCGACTGCGCCCCCAGAAAGAAGCATGACGAGTTGGTCAAGCATTTTTCTATGTCGCGCTTCGAATGCCAGGCCACGGAACGCCCGACGATCCGGCGGCGTTTCCCGCCCGAACGCGACCAGGCTCGCTGGCTCGCAGGCCCACCGTCTCCCAGTAGTGGTGTCGCCACCAGCAGGTCCAAGGAACGTCTGGGTTAGAAGACTGAGCGGGCGGACCGCACAGTCTTCGCGCTAGACGCATCCTCGGCCCCCTGCCATGAGAGACGGTAAGGGAGCATGACCGCCCCGTGGGACGAGATGACGAGAAAGAATTGCGCATATCGCAGAGCTCCCCCTAACATCTCCCGTCCCACGACGCGAGACGGTGGCGCTCCCCATGCAGAACGTCCTCTGAATCCGGTTTTGCTCTCAAAGGGCTGTCCGCCAGGGCGGCTCAGAGGACTCTCCGACGGGACCTCAGAGGAAGAACTTGGGGCAAGCCATGCTGTGAGAATGTGTGCTTTCCCACAGGCGGCCTCCCCTATTTATAGCACGCCAGGGCACTCACGTGGTGGTCGGCCCGTGAAGCTATAGCTCCGCCCCCAACCACATTGCACTGTGCGACGGCACCCACTTCAAGGGGGTGCAGCTGTGCAGCGAAGCTATAAATGGCCAAGCAGACTACGGACTCAGGGCACGCCGTTCAAAGTCTGAACCACAGAGCGAGCAGTGCTCTGGCACCACTCCTCGAACGGGAAAGACACAGCACGTCCACTTTTGGGCTACATCAGGAGGGGGCGCAGTCAGACTCCGAAATCCGACAAACAGATCTTCGACCAGTCATTTGGCCTGTTGACACAAAAAGCGTCAGGATCTGCGAACACCTCGGGCTTATACCCGAATTTGATGTCCAAAGGTGTGCCAATCGATTTGACCAGTTAATCGACAAGGACGGTAACTAGAACAAGATCTGAACGAGACAACGGCGATGCGCCCGGATGTCAAGGCTCAAACATGATCAGGATAACTAGAGTAGAGCTGAACGAGACGACAGCGATGCGCCCAGACGTCAAGGCTCAGGTTGCTCAAACGCGGAACTTGCAAGGGTTGACAGAGATCGAAGAGATGCAGCTCGTCGAGACTTGAAGAACTCGTAGGTAAACTAATCTAATGCGATAAAAGTAGAATTGCTGAAAAGTAAATAAGAATAATAGATTTGTTTGATATATGATTGGATATATTTCACGTGGCCCTTGGGCACATATTTATACTCCCGTATGGGGAGTTGTACATGGATACGACTCATACCTTCCTAAACAAACACTCTATTCTTAGGGAAATAACTGACTCGCGTAGGAGTCGGGCCCAAATAATAATAATCTTTTTCTAGACAGACTCTTCTATTATTAAGGAAATAAAACGACTCGTACAAGAGTCGGACTCAAACTCCTATCACAATACTGGTATAATAACACCAGTTTCCTTATCTATCTTCTTCGACGAAACCTTCCATCGGTAGATTCATTTAATCCGCAACTTCCTTCTAACGCCATCGATAGTCTTCTACTGACATCAGTTCCCTTATTCTACTTCCATTGGCAACGTCCCCTCATCGGCAATATGCTTCAATCGGTAACTCTTCACTCCTGAACCTGCTTTTACCAACCAACTTATCGGCAAAAATCGTCCAGTTTCCATCGGCAACAAACTTATCTCATTTGCAGCATTCACTCTCATTCTCTGTGCCGCAATCTTCTCCTCTAAGGCACCTGCGTGAATTCCTCGATTCCCGCGCGCGAAAATTGCAAGTTACCAACAAAACCCCGCGACTGCAGCGTAAATAGTTGCAAATCCAATCATATCTCCTCGATCAGCGCGCAAATTCACTACCATACCCTTCCATATTCTTGCCCCGTGCAAAGAAAATACCCCTAACTAGGCTTATACAATTTACCACCATTCAATCTGCCTTTCACTCCGAGCTCGCATTCATTTTTACCCCCGTCTTCAAACCTTCTTCGGCACTCCCAAGAGTCCTCCGACGTCCTCAAGAACTCCTTCTGCTCCAATGGCGATCAACTTTGACGTTCCCATGGTAAATCTTTTCCCTTCTCAATCTGCCTCCCGCGATTTTTTGTTCTGCGCCACTCCGTAAGTTTTCTTTCTTCCCCTTTTTACTATTTGAACCCTAGGAACTACGCAACAAGATAGTGATCCCTCTCGATCAATCACATTTTCACTGCTTGGGCCCAATGGGGAATACCGATCCTACTACGCTCATCAATGCAGAGACCAATTGCATCCCTTTTAGATCTGGGTGTTTCAATCTAGGGTTGTGGAGGGATGCTTTCCGCTCATGGCCCAAACCCACCAAAGGTTGGAAGAATTGGTATCTCAGGATGGCTAGAACACAGCAAGTTTACTGGGCAGAGCGCAACCTGGACCAATGCATTAAGCTTTCTATTGCCGATATGGCGAAGAACGAGAATATGATGATGGCTGCTTCTTACTTTTGGTCCGACACAATGAACGCATTCTTATTCAGACATGGATCAGCCACCCCCACTCTTGCCGATGTGCACATGCTTACTGGCCTCGACGTCTTCTCTGCCGATCCCTCCAATCTTTTCGGTAGGAAACCCGAACATCGGGTAATCACACGCAACATCGGCGGCTGGACTAGATATATTCGAGAAAACCAGAAGACTGTTAGTAGGTCAGAGGGAACATGCCATCTTCCTGAACATGTGGTTGGAAAAGATCATCTTCTGCGGCAGAACAGTTGGATCTACTACTATGTACCTTCCTGCAGCAGAGCTTCTGGCCGATGGAGCAAGACTTCCTCTTGGCCGATACCTCCTTGGTTCGGTATATCACCTCCTTCATCAGGTATCCAGAAAGCTATTGCTAGGCGAGCCCATCGGCAACCTTGATGGTCCATGGTGGTTCATCAACATGTGGTTGAACGCACACACGCATAAAGCCCTCCAGTTCGACTTATTCAATCAACAATTTCCAAGGGACATATCGGAAGACTATGAATTTAATGATGATGAATCGGAAACCCGTTTCCCACTCAACTTTGGGGAGACCATCATCATATTACCAGGGACCGATGCCAATGAGGGTCAGTTCGGCATGTTCTTTCAGAGACTTTACTGCGGGATTCCATCTGCAGAATGGGTCTGGTGACCTTATATTGATCAAGACAACCGATTTCCACTTTCCTTCAATCTTACCGATGGAAATATACCACAAAATGAGTTGATCATGAAGGTCACCATCATTCCTCAGGCCATCCCAGTTAACATCTTTGGGACCGGGAAGAATACTTCTCCAACTTATGAGTTTTATTATCCATCGGCAGCAGCAAGACAGTTGGCATTTGGTCAGTTGCCGATCAAGTTCAGCTATGCCAAAGTGATAAAACCAAGATAGATCATCTCTAGCACCATGGATTGGAACAGGATCGTCACTCTCCCTGCTCACGCCGATGCATCAAAGATTGATTTATACTCTTGGGCACCAACATCTTTCATCACTGAGTCATACAAATCCTAGTGGCAAGAGTGGAAAAATCAGCTGTTCGCCAAGTCATCGCATTACTATCGGCATTTGATCGACGCCGATCACATTATCCCTAATGACGCAGTAAGTTCACTTTTCACTCTGATTTACTGTATAATTTATTTCCGTTATCAGCATCCAACCTCTTTTTACTAACAGGTTGACGATCCAATCCCCAAAAAGAGTAAGAGCGGCAAACATTTCAACCTGCGAATAATGAACCCTACATCGGTAATAGGCAGCAAGGCTCCTTCGTTGGCCGCCATCACACCTCAAAGGGTTCCTAAGGTTACCCTCAAACCTAAACTGACGTCGACTAGGACCACCGCTACTCCATCGGCCACTGCCACCTTGGCGCAAGCCTTCGCAGTAATAATCTTTCTGATTCATGCCGATTACAAACTCTTATCGGTAATGTTTATCTTATTTAACCTGCACCAAATATCTATTGCAGGCAACGGGTTCATCGGCAACTGCTCCAAATTTACAAGCTTCTCCGACTCACGCTGCCGATGCCCCCCGAGCTTCACAATCGAAATGCCCCGGTTCACCAACTGTTGCTCTAAACAAGAAGAAGCGCTTGAGGCTAGCCACTCCATCCATATCACCAACTCCTATCGATACACCAACACCAGAGTCAGCACAGCGTCCATCCCCAATCAACCATCGGTTGAGATTCCCGACCAGGGAATAGTACCATCACCACATGAGTTGGATGAAACAACAGAAACAACATCGACATCGGCACCAACATCAGTACCAGACGAAATTCCTAGCCAGAGGTCGGTACTATCGCCACAAGGGCCAGTCCTAATAGCGGAAACATCACCAGCAACAGCATCACCAGCACCAAATGTTCCTCCAACAGAGGCAAGTTCATCGGCAACCATTGCCGATCCTCAAGACCGCGCTATGCCAGCAGACTTTCCAAGTCCCAGGCAAGAGATCCGCTTCAAGATGGTAAGCCGACTGTCATAACACTTGCAAAACAAACTCATGCTCGTCAAGCCCTAATCTTCTTCTTTTTCAGGCCCAAGACTCCCCAAACAGCCTATTCTCTTTCGCTATCAACCTTCCAGAAGATGGCGATGAAGAAGAAAGCTCTGCCCAACCATCAAACGCTATATCGGCAGAACTGAAGGCCAAACTTGACGCGCTGTTATCTTTACTGTAGCAAAGCACATCCGAACTAGTCCATGACTCCAATGCAGTAAGGATAACCTTCAAAGAAATTCAAAGTCAGCTACCCGCCGATGTCGAGGAGACACTTTTCCAAGCAGCATATCTCGAGAGCAGACAGCTTCAATACCGAAAGGCTTCACGCCGCATTGCCGATAGAAGTGCTCAGGCGGAACTCGAAGAGGGAATACTCAAGTTCAAACAGATTGCGGATGAGAAGCACAAGGACATCAGCCGCCTAGAAGCTTCCAGCGTTGAGCTCGAACAAGAGATTACTCGTCTATCGGCACAAAAAGAAAAGTTGCTAGCCGAGTTGAAAGAAGTCGACGAAGCTTTAAACTCGGCTAACCAGAAGAAACTCCAACTTCCCAGTGTCGCTATAGCCTTGCAACAAGAGAGGGATACTGCTGCCCGCGAGGCCCTAACATTAAGGAAGAAGACCAAGCCGATTGAAGGTTCTGCCGATGACGATGCTAGGGAAATAGAGGAAGCAAACCAAATTCGCCTGCGTGCGATTTCATCTATTCAATCCCTGCTGTAATTTATATTGTGTCGGCAACTATTAACCTGATACTTGATTTTGTCTATAACATAATGTTAACATGCTTCCTGCCGACATTCTGCATGACTCTTATTCCATCGGCATTTACACCTTGTATTGTTTCATGCATCCACCCAGATACTGGGATAATATTTCTTTAAATATTTACCGTTGATTGCTTTGAGAAACGCAACCCCTTCGAGGGTTTCCAAAATATAAGCATTACCAGGAGCAGACTGTTTTATCCGATAAGGACCCTCCCAATTAGGAGACCACTTTCCAAACTTTGAACTTTTAATCCCAATCGGTAGGATCAGTTTCCACACCAGATCTCCATCGGCAAATTCCTTCAACTTTACTTTCTTGTCATACCACCTGGCGACCCTCTTCTTGTTTTCTTCAATGCTGATCAAAGCCCTTAACCGATGACTCGCTAGATCTTCTAACTCATCCTTCATAAGAGTACCATAATCATCGGTTGTCAATTGGTCCTGAGAAGATAATCACCTAGAACCAGTTTTAATTTCCCAAGGCAAGATAGCATCATGCCCATAGACCAATTGATATGGTGAAACCTTAGTTGCACCATGACAAGCCATCTAATATGACCACAAAGCTTCATTCAACACTATATGCCACCTCCTAGGGTTTTCTTCAATCTTGCGCTTGATAAGCTTGATAATTCCCTTATTAGTTGCCTCAGCCTGACCATTAGCTTGAGCATAATAAGGAGAAGAGTTCAAAACATTGAACCCCATACCGATCGTAAAATCCTCAAACTCCCCCGACGTAAACATGGTTCCTTGATCAGTCGTAATAGTTTGAGGAATACCAAATCGGTAAATGATATGCTCTTTTACAAAATTTATCATATTCGCCGACGTAACCGTCTTCAAAGGAATTGCTTCAACCCACTTTGTAAAGTAATCGGTAGCGACAAGTTTAAACTTATGACCCTTGCTTGATGGCGGATAAATTTGACCGATGAGATCAATAGCCCATCCTCTAAACGGCCAAGGCTTGATTATAGGATTCATTGCCGATGCAGGTATCCTCTGAACATTACCGAATTTCTAACAATCTTGACATCCCTTGAAGTATTTGAAGCAATCCTCAAGAATTGCCGGCCAGTAATACCCATTCTATCTAATCATCCACTTCATCTTGAATGTCGATTGATGCGCTCCACATACCCCTTCATGAATCTCGCCCATTAACTCTTTTGATTCTTCTGTACTAAGGCATCTGAGCAAAACTCCATCAATGGTCCGATAATACAATTCATCATCAAGGAGCACATATTTGGTAGCTTGAAACCTTAACCGCCTCTCAACCTTTCTAGACGGATTTCTCAAGTAATCAACAATTTCCTTCCTCCAGTCATCGGCAATCGTTACCGATGTCATTACTCCCTGAATTGGCTGATACCCTGAAGCGTACTGTGCCAACCGATTAGCTTCTTCATTATATAACCTGGGAATGTGTTCAAGGCAGTATTCTTTAAATTCTTTCAATAACTGCAAACACTTCTCATGAGCCGCAATTAAAACCTCACTTCGGCATTCATATATTCCAATCAATTGATTGATCACCAACATGGAATCACCGAAGATTTCAACAGCATCGGCATGTACTTCCCTGAGTAATTCCAACCCCTTCAGTAAAGCCTGGTACTCAGCCTGATTATTAGTCGAAGTAGCAATAATCGGCAACGAGATTTCATACTTTTGTCCCCGAGGTGAAATTAGGACAATGCCGATGCCTGCTCCTTCCTTGCATGTAGATCCATCAAAGAATAAGGTCCAAGGAGCAATCTGCACGGCGCTTACTGCATTGCAATGTTGAGTAACAAAATCGGCCATCACCTGACCTTTAACTACCTTAGCCGATTCATACCTTAGATCAAATTCTGAAAGTGCTAGAATCCATTTTCCGATTCTCCCACTTAATATCGGCATCGATAGCATATACTTAACCACATCATCTTTGCAGATAACAGTGCATTCGGCCGACAATAAATAATGCCTTAATTTTATGCATGAGAAATATAAGCATAAACATAATCTTTCTATGGCCGAATACCTTGTTTCAGCATCTACCAGCCTTCTGCTCAAATAATAAATCACACGTTCTTTCCCTTCAAATTCTTGGATTAAGGCTGATCCGATAACGCCATCATCGGCAGACAAATACAACCTGAAAGGCTTCCCGTGTTGAGGTGGAACTAAGACCGGAGGGTTTACCAAATATTTCTTAATCTCTTCCAAGGCTAACTGTTGTTCCTCTTTTCACGTAAACTCTTGATCAGCTTTCAGCTTTAACAACGGGCTAAAAGACTTAATTTTACCAGACAAGTTGGATATGAATCTCCTGATAAAATTAATTTTGCCGATCAAAGATTGCAGCTCAGTCTTATTGGTAGGAGCAACTACTTTGTTTATTGCATCAATAGATTTCCTACCGATCTCTATACCTCTCTGATGTACCATGAAACCCAGAAATTGACCTGCCGATACTCCAAACGCACACTTATTAGGATTCATCTTTAACCCATGTTTCCTTGTGCATTCTAAGATCTTTCGTAAATCAGCAAGATGCTTCTCAAAATTTCCAGACTTGACCACCACATCGTCAATATAGATTTCAACTATCGTACTGATGTACTTATGAAAAATAAAATTCATTGCTCTCTGGTAAGTAGCACCGGCATTCTTCAAGCCAAAAGTCATTACAACCCACTCAAATAAACCGACATGACCTGGACATCTAAAAGAAGTCTTGGATATGTCTTCTTCAGCCATGAATATTTGATTATACCCAGCATTACCATCCATGAAACTAATGATTTGATGTCCAGCAGCAGCATCAACCAGCAGATCGGCAACGGGCATCGGATAACCATCCATCGGTGTAGCCTTATTGAGATTCCTGAAATCAATGCAAACACGTAGTTTTCCATTTTTCTTATACACAGGAACCACATTAGAAATCCATTCGGCATATCGGCATTGCCGGATAAATCCAGCTTCAATTAACTTTGTAATCTCAGCTTTAATGTCGGGTAAAATAATAGGGTTGCATCGACGTGCTGGTTGCTGATAAGGTTGGAAATTAGACTTAATAGGTAACCGATGTTCAACTATTGATCGGTCCAAACCAGACATCTCTGTATAATCCTAAGCAAAATAATCTTTGTATTTCTTTAATAAATCACTCAACTGTTGTTTACATTGGTAATCTAACTTAGGACTAATGAAAGTTGGCCTGGGCCTACTGCCATCACCGATATCTATCTCTAGTAAATCATCGGCGGATGTGAACCCCTGTCCCAGTTTTCCATCATCGGCGAATCGATCCATTAAAACTCTTCTTTAGGACCGACTGCTTGGATCGGTGTAATGCGGTAATCGGCAACTTTGAGGAACTCCGTGTCCCAAGCTTCACCTGATATGCACCTGGTTTTCTCATAAGTTTCCGATTCTGCCGATGCAAAAATTGACGGAGTTTTACTCCGGACGACTTCAATCTTGTCTCCAACCCATTGCATGAGGCTTTGGTGCATTGTAGAAGGAATGGAGCAATTAGCATGGATCCAATCCCTTCCTAGGAGCAAGTTGTAGGTGCCTTTGCCACTGATCACGAAAAAACGTTGTCGGCAAAGTTTTACTGCCAATGGTTAATTCAACACATACGGCTCCCATAGCTGGCGACACATTGCCTTCAAAATCTTTAAGCTTCATGTCCGTCTTGACTAAGTCTTGGTCACCTTTCCCATGTTTCCTGAACATGACATATGACATTATATTGATTGATGCCCCACCGTCCACCAGCATCTTCGTCACGGGCTGCCCATCCACTTTACCTTTGATGAACAGAGCTCTTAAGTGCTGCCTTTCATCATCGGCAGGCTTCTCAAAGACAGCTGTCATCGGATCTAACACCAACTGTGCCATCTCAGCAGCTTCTTCCTCAGCATCGACAGATGCCATGAATTCCATCGGCAATATGACGACCATATTGATTTCTGCCGATGGATCCCTATCCTTGCGCTTTGGCCTCCACTGCTTGACTGGAGACTTTTCCCTTGAAGGATTTTCACTGTCATATAAATCTCCTTGGCGTTCGCGCTGAATCCTTCTTTTCTGAGTCTTTGTCAGACCTTTGGGGCACCATTGAGGAAGCTTAGTTTTCCAAACAGGCTGGTACTATTTTTCACCGCTTGTATCGGCACCACGCCTTATGTTTGGATCTCTAGAGAATATCTCCTCATCGGGTACTCTTGCATTGGCCATCTCCTCAAGCTCCTCTTGACCAACACGCCTACCAAGCCTGTCATGCGCGCTGAGCTTGCCCCCCAGCTGATCATGTGCTGACCGTTTTCCTCCGATCGACCTGCTATAGTTTGATGCTCGATCGTCAAAACAAGGTTTCTTTTCTGACCGATCGGCAGGGTAGTACCCATTACATTCAGGGCAATTATCAGCAGTGGGTAGTTTGATGCCTTCTTCCCATCAATGAACAAAGAAGGGACACCTCCAATGATCTTTATGCCGAAGCCAATCTTGGTGCCTTTCTTCTTCCTACCGCCGATATCGTTCCTCCTGCGATTGCGGATAATCTTGTTGTGGCCGCCTATGCGTGATCACGACGCCATAAGACCTCCCGGCGCTACTGCTATTTTTGGCAACTCTCTTACCTCTTCTATCATTGGCAAACTTCCTCCATGTTACTTCATGCGCAGCTATTTGATGTTCAGGGTCTACCGATGCGCTTTTCTTGGCAGCTTCCGATGTCAACACCTTAGTCTTTCCACTGGTTTCCACCATGTTATTTGGAAACGGGTGCTGATCGATCTTCATTGGCTTCTGGGCTTTAGTATTTCCAAACGTGATTCGCCCAGATTCAATTTCTGATTGCAACTGCTGCCTAAAGACTTTGCAATCATTGGTGTTGTGTGAAGTTGCATTGTGCCACTTGCAATACCTGATCCTTCTGAGCTCTTCGGCCGATGGAATTACCTGGTTAGGAGCCAGCTTGATCCGCCCTTCTTGAAGCAATAGATCAAACATCCTATCGGCCTTGGTAATGTCAAAGGTGAACCTCTCAGCTTCCTTCTGGCCAAACGGACAGGATACCGACTTCTTGTCCTTAACCCATTCAGCAGCGCCAATGCTCAGCTCTTCATCTGACTCAGAATCCTCTTCTTGCCCAATGAAGGCCACCTTCTTGCTCCAAGTTTTCCTGGGCTCAAAATTTTTAACATATTGATCGGCAATCCTCTGCACTAGATGACTTAAACTTTCAAACTCCTGAGATGTATATTTATCTTTGATATGTGGCGGCAATCCTTGAAAGGCCAAATCTGCCAATTGTCGATCATCAAGCACCAAGTTGTAGCACTTATTCTTCACATCTCGCAGCCTTTGGACGAAGTTTTCTACCGATTCGTCATTACGCTGCCTCAGCTTAACCAAATCGGTAATCTTCTTCTCATGTACGTCGGCGAAGAAGTATTTATGAAACTGCCTCTCCAAATCGGCCCAAGTGATCACAGAGTTTGGAGGCAGTGAAATAAACCATGTGAATGCCGATCCAGACAATGATGACAAGAATAATCTCACCCTTAGTTCATCTCGGCTAGCTGCTTCCCCACACTGGATAATGAAGCGGTTGATATGCTCCATCGTGGATGTATCATCTTGGCCTGAGAATTTTGTGAATATGTATTAACCTTGGGTTTAATGCCGAATTGCTCTTTCATCACTTCGGCAATCTTATCGGCCCAATATGCATCTTGTTCTTGCCTACTCATTGGCTGATTGTTGACTGGTGGAGCCGGCTGATGCGCCCCTTCAGGTCTTGGTGGAAGATGATTTGGAGCAGTTGGCATGGGCGCAACACTAGTCATCTGGACATTATGCATCGGCTGACTTATCAATGGATAACCTTGCACACTCACTGGGTTATGTTGTGGCATCATACTCATCGGTTGCTGTACCGATGCTCCACTCTGAGTATTTGCTGGACCTCCATAATGATACATTAGCACGCCAGGCTGTTGAACTGGCAGCTGATTGGTCCATCCAGGATTATATATCATCGGCATGTGACTTATCGATGGCTAATAGCTAACTGGCGCCTGCTGCTCCTGTACCTTGGAGTAATCAACAAATTGGTTACCTTGATGTGCTAGTACTCCAGCTTAAGGATTTACCACCATAGGTTGACTCCTAGTTGCTATACTATGTTACATCGGCACAGAATTTACCGATGGTGGCATTAGAGGTACTTTAGAAATCACCATCTGGAGATCTTCTGATGGCATTTGCACAGTTGGAGAAGACGTGGAGTAATGCATCATAGGGATCACCGGCTGTGATTGCATTGACGATGCCACAGAACCCTTCCAAGCTGAACTATCTCCTTGCACCAGACTGGAACCAACAGATGGATTTGGAGGCATACCATATCCCCACCAGTTTGCGGGAGCTGGATGATAGCAGGCCTCGACATTGTCGACGCCACTGGATCTGTACTAAGCTTGGTGACGCTTTCAGGACTTGATGTTGGTGGTGTAGCCACATCGGCAGACGGATCCACAGGAGTGGAAGACGCCATTGGAGCTGCCGATGGGTTTATAGATGCCGATCCAGGTTAATGATACGCTGGACCAACATACTGAGGTGCATGTCCTTCTTTGAAAGATTGCATAACAACATTGTACATAGTATTGGACAGCACATTGGAGTGGCTGATTAACGCATGATTCAATGCAGAATTAACCATCTCCTGTAATTTACCAGGATTGGCATCGAATGTGACCTGCCGCGGCAACGGCGGATCTTGCTTCTGGATGGCTTCGCCGCTCCTGCTTAGGCTGAAGGACTTCAGATATAATTGCTTGTACTCCTCCATAGCCCGCTCCATAGCCTGTTTTTTATCATCTTTCAGATCAGCCTCGGAGACTTCGATGACGTTCCTCGGATTGACGTCGGTATGATCACCCATAGCAGATGTATAATTGGTCCCACCGGGTGTGCCAAAAGGTGTTGACACAAAAAGCATCAGGATCTGCGAACACCTCGGGCTTATACCCGAATTTGATGTCCAAAGGTGTGCCAGTCGATTTGACTAGTTAATCGACAAGGACGATAACTAGAACAAGATCTGAACGAGACAACGGCGATGCGCCCGGATGTCAAGGCTCAAACTTGATCATGATAACTAGAGTAGAGCTGAACGAGACGACAGCGATGTGCCCGGACGTCAAGGCTCAGGTTGCTCAAACGCGGAACTTGCAAGGGTTGACGGAGATCGAAGAGATGCAGCCCGTCGAGACTTGAAGAACTCGTAGGTAAACTAATCTAATGCGATAAAAGTAGAATTGCTGAAAAGTAAATAAGAATAATAGATTTGTTTGATATATGATTGGATATATTTCACGTGGCCCTTGGGCACATATTTATACTCCCGTATGGGGAGTTGTACATGGATACGACTCATACCTTCCTAAACAAACACTCTATTCTTAGGGAAATAACTGACTCGCGTAGGAGTCGGGCCCAAATAATAATAATCTTTTTCTAGACAGACTCTTCTATTATTAAGGAAATAAAACGACTCGTACAAGAGTCGGACTCAAACTCCTATCACAATACTGGTATAATAACAACAGTTTCCTTATCTATCTTCTTCGACGAAACCTTCCATCGGCAGATTCATTTAATCCGCAACTTCCTACTAACGCCATCGATAGTCTTCTACTAACATCAGTTCCCTTATTCTACTTCCATTGGCAACGTCCCCTCATCGGCAATATGCTTCAATCGGTAACTCTTCACTCCTGAACCTACTTTTACCAACCAACTTACCAGCTCTGGCTCCGACGTATGGAGCAGACCACTTCCTCCCCACCTCGTAAGGGAGGCGAAGGGTCAAGCACTGTAAAAGTCTTCCGAATAAGCCCTTAGGAGGAAAAATCTCCCTCCTAAGGCCTCGGGGGCTATACCCGGCGGGTGCGATCGCGCGCACCCACCGGAATACATAGAATCGAACCAAACTACCATAAACGCTCTCGGAAGCCTCTTGTGTAGTCCTTCACTACATCAAAGGCTCGGGGGCTACTGTCAGATACCTAGAAATAGGGTACCCAAATTACCAGACTCCGCAAAAACAAAAATCACCATCAGGGGGCTCCTCCGCCTCGCCCGAGCCAAGGTGGCGTCGCCCGTGACGTCATCTACCCTCGGGGGCTCCTCCGCCTCGCTCGAGCCGAGATGATATCTCCCGTGACGTCATCGACCCTCGGGGGCTCCTCTGCCTCGCCCGAGCCAAGGTGGCGTCGCCCGAGACGTCATCTACCCTCGGGGGCTCCTCCGGCTCGCCCGAGCCGAGATAGCGTTGCCCGTGATGTCATCGACCCTCGGGGGCTCTTCCGCCTCGCCCGAGCCAAGGTGGCGTCGCCCAAGACGTCATCAACCCTTGGGGGGCTCTTCCGCCTCGTCCGAGCCTAGGTGGCGCCACCCGTGACGTCATCTACCCTCGGTGGCTATTCCGCCTCGTCCGAGCCTAGGTGGCGTCGCCCGTGACGTCATCTACCCTCGGGGGCCCTTCCGCCCCGTCCGAGCCTGGCAAACGTCATTCGTGACGACCCTCGCCCTCAGAGACTTCACCGCCATGCCACGGCCCAAGGTGCTCTAGCCCACATAGTCAAAAGGTCCGCAGTACCCTCCGTCCTCAGGGATGGGATTCAGAGCATGAGCCACCATGCCAACCCATGTTCACCCTACGGTACAGGGTTTTGTGCTGCCTAACCTACGACTTCCGCACGTGATATCCACGCCATGGCTCCGAAGGACACTCCAACAGCGGAACATGCCTGTTCTGCCTCTTGCTCAAGAAATTCTTGAGATTCACCCTTTGCATACTTTGTGACAATACACCAAACCAATGGCTTCCTATACATGCACCAATGAATTTGACAATATTTGGGTTCCTCAATGTTGCAAGCATCATAACTTCTTGGACAAATTGTTGCTCCAATAGTTGAGATTTCTCATGTCAGCCTCAGGTCACTCCAAAAGGGTAATCAATCGCTAGGCCTTTAGGACCTATGTTGGGGGTCGGGGGAAAGAGCAAAGTTACAACAGAGGCAGTATTGAGTGATGGTGCAAGGCGCCAACTTCCTCGGCTTCATCGGTGTCGTGAGTGGTCATGATGACAGCATGAACTTTGGAGGAACTTTTGTGTCATTTATACATCAACATTGTTCAAGAGTTGCATGCTTCGACGACATCTTCTATTTGGATTATGAATGTAATTTGTCTCTCTTTTCGGGTCTAGTGCATAGTTTGAACTCTCCAAATGCAACGACCTGCATCCACGTTTCATTTAGGGGGGGGTTAAGGTATACTCCCGTCGTCCCTTATTAACTGTCGTTTTGGTTTTCGTGTCACAACTTTGACTAGATTTATTTAAAATACGTGTAATATTTTATTTGTGTCTCTAAATAAATTTCTTAAAAAACTAGATCAAAAGATCTATCTAATGATGTCAATTATGTATCATAAATATTAATAGTTTTTTATATTAAATTAATTCAAGTTATTTCTCGGGAAGTGAGAAAGACAGTTATTTAGGGACGGAGGGAGTAGTAGTCAAAGTCATTAGTGTAATCTCCTATGTCTAGGCCTGGGCATATGTCACACCCCAAAATTTCACATTTTGGGTTGTGCTTAGAAAACACTAACTAAAATCAATGATTTCTATAAAAATTTCCAAGATTAGTTTGATTTGCACAAATTTAGTATAGGAAAAGTGAATTTATAAACTTTTCTAAATCAATTTGATAGACTTTAATTTTTGTGGTAGTTGTTTATTGCTTGTCTTGATGCATGTGAGTGTTTACAGTTTTTTAAAACGCGTTTAGTAAGTCGTTTATCGGTCTCTAGTTCGTCTCTACCTTTTTCTATAATCAAATTCTTGTTCTCGATCTTAATCTTTCGTTTGGACATTCCCAATATCCGTTGTCTCTTGATCCAAATGATTCCCTTGAGTTCATAATTCATCAACATGTCTCTAAATTCTTTCCGGGAATTTTTCTGCATTTTTCCGGACCTTTTTTTCCTATTTATCTACGAGAAAATTCTAATTTTTAGATGCTCCAAAATATCTTTTCATGAGATCAAAATACTTTATTTGGGTTCATTGTGTTCAAAAGTATCTCCGAGAATTTTCCCTGATTTTTTGGAGCATTCGGAGTATTTTTCGTGGCTTAATTATTAGTTCTAGACTTTTCTAGAATTATTTTATTCACGAAAATAATTTATTCCGAAAATAAATAATGAAGAACTCAATTTCCCACCAGCCCACAAAGCCCATGTGCAATAATCCTCATAAATCACAAAAGTTCAAGCATTTTATTTACTAATGGGCTTTGATGGTTAATTTGGCTCGTTAGTAAATGTGAAGGTGCACCATCAATTAGTACCATATCGCTAGTTGATGTTGAGGTGGAGAGTCTTCCTCCCTATAAATATGTACCCACCCCCTTGACCAAAGCACATCACGTCTACCACAAGGGGTGCCCCTAGTTTGGGAATACCTAACGGTAGAAAATCATATCTTTTTCCTACTCTGCCGTTATCGTGCAGCCTACTCCAACCGTGGTGATGCTCTCCGATCGACATCCCTTGCCCGGCGTCCGATCAACATCCCTTGGCCTGGCGACCCCCTCCTTCTGCACGAACGAGCAGCATCAAGAGCGTCCCTACAAAAGTGAAGGAAGGAGACAAGTGCGATTTTTCTTTGACGGTATAATCTCTAACCACCACCGTTTATTCGTTTTAAATCCGTTTTCATCCATTCAAATTACGTTAGATTCGTAGAGTTTTTATCTAAATGTTAGAACCATAATCAATCTGTTTTTCAAACTTTGAAAAATAAATATTTATTTAATGCCTTGTAATTTCCTAGTTTAATCTTTAAATCTTGTTTAAATCCTATCTTCCACGTTTTAGCTCCGTTTCAATCCGTTCAAGTTGCGTTGGCTTCGTATTGGCGTAACCTTTTCATTAGTGATCTTTAATACCATGATAAAATATCTGTAATTTTATGGTTAACTCCTAAACTTGATTAATAACTATGCAACTTGTTTTATATATAAAATATGATTAGTTCTACTTTTGTTTTCAAGATCCAAATATAACTTTGACTTAATCTAACTTGGGTGTTCCTTTGAAATACCTTATCCTTCCTTTTTCATAGCTAAAACTAATAAAGCTCTTAGTTCTTGTTTTAAAAAGCAAAAGCCCCGTTAGTTGTATCTTGATCTTTGTAGCTTCGATTAGCGTGTTCTTTGCGCCTATGTGATCGTAGAGATGCGTAGTTTTCTTTTAAAATCTTTTTAATCGATTGGTGTAATGTTCTAAATAGATATGTATGTATGCTATGTTTGGTCAGGTGTTTGAGTGGTGTTTGTGATTTTGTCCAATTGGTGAGTGTTACGTTGGAGATCAAGAAGTTGGTGTTTCAGAAGATGTTTTGAAGACTAGAACTAGAAGAAGGATCTAAGCTTTTAAGGCAAGTATTATATGGGATCTTCCTTGATGTCCTAATCATGATGTTTTAAACCAAATCATATGCATGTGTCTAATCTTGTTACCATATGGCTTACCTAGAATTGTTACCTTGAACCTTGGAATCCTATGGGTTATCTTTGCATCTGGGTAGTTATTGCCAGTTCTCCTCTTTAACTAAGCATAATCTTGAATATTGATTAATGGCTATATGAGATGATAAAGTAAAACTTGACTTTTTAGTAACATGGATTTAGGACCCTATCTGTCAGCAAAAGCTGGGACATACAGTACAACCATGAGGGCTATAATGGCTCTGGCTTTAGTTCAGTATGAGGGTAACTCTCTCGCATGTGGCAGTTCGCGAAAGTTGCCATTGACGAGCGGTTGCGGGTTGCGGCTGGAGTGGCGACCGCTGCGTGTGTGTACCATCGAAGGGCTCCCGTATACCCCTTGCCCGTGGATCCGTAGTGTCTGTTGTTTGTCAGCGAGCCCCTTTGAAAGACTTCATAGTGAACCCTGCCGGCCTTCCTTGGAAGTGGGTTAAGAGGATCGCTACCTCTGGCGAAAGGGCAAATCACGACTCATGGGTAAAGATGTACAACCTCTGCAGAGTGTTAAAAAACTGATATATCAGCCGTGCTCACGGACACGAGCGGCCCGGAAAACTCACAGACTAATAACGGAAAACTCACAGAAACAATGTTTACATGTTGGTTATTCTTGTGAATCAGTTTATCATGCTATTTGTGTTATTCATTCAATTGCTATATGATCATGTGGTTTAATTTGGGGGCTTAAGCATAACTTATGACACATCAATTGTAAAGTTTTGAATCAATTAAAAATGCTTATCGCAGTAAACTAGTGTCAACTTTTTGAGCCTCATGGACCCCATATATACTTGTTGAGTACGATATGTACTTACGCTTGCTTTACTTTTCAATACTTGGATAAAAATCCCGGATGGGTACCAGATTGCAAGAGTCTCGAGCAGTTAGGCTTGTGATCAACCAGTCAGTTGGTCCTTGTGGAGTGGAGTCTTCGCTTGAAGATTGGAGTGTCTTTCCGTTGTTTGCTCTCTTAAGGTTATTTCTTTAGCCTTATATGTTATGTATTTAAGTGTTTTCTTTTGATATTACCTTGTTCTGTGGCTATATGTGAGATTTGACTTTCTGGGCTCACATATGGTGTATATCTGGTTTTGTTCTTAAAACCGGGTGTGACAGCAGAGCACTTCCTCCTTCGTCGGTACCAACACCAGCCACAAGAGGCAGGTGGCGGCGGCCGTCTCGAGCAGCAGTAGCGCCGCCATGAGCACGTCGTGTTTCTATCCATGTGGCTAGCCCGCTTCATGCTCCCGGCGCCATCGCATCCCGACTCCGACTCCGACTCTGGCTCTGGCTCCGGCTCCGACGACATCCTCCCGGGGGAGGTGCTCGCCATCGCCGTCTGCCTGACACACAGCCACAGCGCGGCGGTCACGCCCGCGGTGCTCGCCAGCATCTACAGTGACCTCTCGGAGCTTCGCCGCCATGTCTAGGGTTACGTGTTGTCTCTCATGTACTCTATATTTAATCCTATTTGGGCCTAATACCATCTTTTTCAGTCTCCCTTTGTACATAACACGAACCACAACGATATATCTTGTGACATCTTCTTCATGTGGTTGGCGCTTGTTGACACAAAAAGCGTCAGATCTGTGAACACCTCGGGCTATTACCCAAAGCTCGGTATTCCGGAGGCGTGCCAATCGATTTGACCAATCAATCGACAAGGATGATACCTAGAACAAACTGAATGAGACGACAGCGATGCGCCCGGACATCAAGGCTCAGATTGATCAAGGATAACTAGAGCAGAGCTGAACGAGGCAAACAGCGATGCGCCCGGATTGCCAAAGCTCAGAGGTACTCCCACGCGGAACTAACAAGGATTTGACGGAGATCAAGATGATGCAGCCCGTCGAAAGCTTGAAGAACTCGTTGATAGCTATAACTAATGCATAAAAAAGGGTAAATTGCGATAAAAGGTAGAATAAGATAAAATTGGTTTGTTTTTGAATGGGATTGCATTATTCCATGGCCCTCGGGCACATATTTATACTCCCGCATGGAGAGTTGTACAAAGACACGACACATATCCTTTCTAAAACAAACTCCTACTTTTAAGGAAACTGACTCACGCAGGAGCCGGATAATAATATTTATTTCCTAAACAAACACACCTATTTTAAAGGAAAATAAACGACCCATGCAAGAGTCGGACTCAAACTACTATAATAATACTGGTACAAAACACCAGTTCCCTTATACTTCCTTTCGATGGAAACTTTCCATCGGCAGACCCCTTCAATCCGCACCTTCCTTCTTTGGCCACTTGTAATCCTTTGCTGTCGCTAAGTGCTAAGTCACGCCCATCGACATCGGCAACGTTTTCCTGATCGGCAATCGGCAGCATCTCTTCATCGGCAATTGACAACGAGCCCTTATTGGCAATCGGCAACCATCCTCCATCGGCAATCGGCAATGACCCCTCATCGGCAATCAGCAATGACCCTTCATCGGCAGTTGGCAATGCCCCCTCATCGGCAGTCGGCAATGACTCTTCATCGGCCATCGGCAATGACTTTTTACTGACAATCAGCTTCAGCAAGACTTCACCTTCGTCGGCCAAGATCATCTAGCCTACACACTTGGTCTTCTGCAACACTCTCCCATCGGCCATATTGGTTCATACTTTACCGATGCCGATGGAGAACGGCCATTGACCAGTCAAGCCTTAGCCCATTTGACACGTGTCGAAAAACGGTGTCAACACATGCCCCCCAGTTTCAGAGCGTATAACTTTACGTGCCGAAATTCTCTCCACTGTAGCCGTTGCTGTAGCCGTTACCCCCCGAGATAGGTGTACGGTTTCCTCGATCCCGGCGTGTGGAACTGCAATTTAATAATAAAATCCCTCGATTGTAGCACAAACAGTTACAGACCACCTCGATCACCGCGTGTATCTACCGCGGGCCTCTCCACATTCCTGCACAGTGTGAAACAGAAACCCAAAATACCCCTGAACAGGCTTATAAAAGTTACCGGGATCCACACCGTCCTTTTTACCCGAGCCCATTTTTACTTTCACCTTCCTGCCTTCGTCTTCAACCTCCGGCTGCTCTGAAGAACACAAGCTCGAGCAACAGTACCCCTTCGCAATCCAAGGACGAACCAAGCATCACTCTGACTCCAAATGGCGATCCAAGTTGACATCCCGAAGGTAAGACTCATTCTCCATTCAATCCAACCTCTCTGCATGGCTCTTTTCCCCGCAAAAACCTGGTTTTATCCCCATTCCTTTTCTGATTCGTCCCTTCTTCTTCAAACCCTAGGAGCTGTATAATAAGATAGTAATCCCACTCGTCGGTTCCAACCTCACCTGCCTAGGCCCAATGGGCAATCCAGACCCCACCGTCATCATTAATGCAGAAACCAACCAGGTACCGTTCAGATCCGAGCGCTTTGATCTAGTATTGTGGAAGGACATGTTCCGCTCATGGCCCAAGCCAACTAAAGGATGGAAGAACTAGTACATGAGAGTAGTCAGATCACAGCAAGTGTACTGGCAAGAGCGTAACTTGGATCAGTGTGTTAGGCTCTCAATTGCCGATATGGAGAAGAACGAAAACTTGATGATGGCAGCCTCATACTTCTGGTCCGACAGCATGAACGCTTTCCTCTTCAGGCATGGACCGGCTACCCCAACCCTTGCCGATGTCTATATGCTGACCGGCTTGGACATCACCTCTGCCGATACGCTTAGCCTTTTTAACAGGAAAGCTGAGCATAAGGTGAACACCCGGAACATCGGCGGTTGGACGGGCTATATCAAAGAGAACCAGAAGACCGGATCGGTAACTCAATGGGAGCACGCCATCTTTTTAAACATGTGGTTGGAAAAATTCATTTTCTGCGGCAAAACCATTGGCCCGACCACCATGCATCTCCCAGCGGTTGAACTGCTTGCCGATGGAACGAGGCTCCCTTTAGGCAAGTATCTTCTTGGATCAGTTTATCGATTGCTGCATCAAGTATCCCAAAAGCTACTGCTAGGAGAACCCATTGGCAATCTTGGAGGCCCTTGGTGGTTTGTCAATCTATGGCTGAATGCACACATGCACAAGGCTCTCGAGTTTGATCTGTTTGCCCAACAATTCCCGAGGGATATATCAGAAGATTACCGATACGACGATGACGAATCGGCAACTCGCCCTCCGCTTAACTTTGGAGAGGCTATCATAGTGCTTCCAGGTACCGATGCCGATGTGGAGAACTTTGGCTACTATTTCCAGAAGTTCTACAACGGACTTCCCTCCTCGGAACGGGCCTGGTGGCCATATCTTGACGAACACAACCAGTTCCCGTTGCTGTTCAACTTGTCTGACATGAGCTTGCCTGAGAACCAAGCAATCATGAGAGCCAGCATCACTCCCCCGAGCCATCCCAGTGAATATCTTTGAATCTGGGAAGAATGCTTCACCATCCTATGAGTTTTACTACCCATCGGCAGCAGCGAGACAACTGGCATTTGGCCAACTGCCGATCAAGCTCTGCTTCTCCAAAGTAGTAAGACCTAGGCAGACAATCTCTAGTAATCTGGATTGGAATAAAGTCATCAACCTTCCTGCCGATACCGATCTGTCAGACCTTGACTTGTCTTCCTGGTCGCCAACCTCCTTCATCACCAACGAGTTCAAGTCTTGGTGGCAAGAGTGGAAGTGTCAGTTACTCGCCAAGTCTTCGCACTATTATCGGCACCTGATTGACGCCGATTACATCATCCCCGATGACGCAGTAAGTATGCTATCTGATGTACTTTTATTACTTTATTTTTTGTCATCGGTATGATCACCTAACCCCTTTGCACCTGACAGGCCGATGATCCAGTCCCCACAACGAGCAACAGTGGTAGGCCCTTTATTCTTCGGATAATGGGCCCCATATCGATCATCGGCAACAAAGCTCCGACGCTGGCCGCCTTCACGCCTCAACAGGTACCTACACCGACACCCACAAAGGCCCAGGCTACATCGGCCGCTGTTGTTGCCTTGACACGGGTTTATGCAGTAAACTCGCTTTTACCCGTACCGATTACATACTGTTTTATCGGCACTATTTATCTTGCGTAACTTGATTTGCATTATTAGGCACTATGGTCATCGGCATCTGCTTCCAGCAGGCAAACACCTTCCAGCCCGGCTGCCGATGCCCCCCGGTCTTCATCAAAGCGGGTCGCCTCCCCTGCTGCTGCGCCGACGAAAAAGAAGCTCCTGAGGCTGGCTTCCCCTCCACCATCGGCTCCAACTGCGCCATCAGCTGCCGATGCGCCGCCAGCAGGACTGCCTCTGGTTCCAATCGCACCACCCACTGGCGGGTCATCGGCAGAACCTCGATCGGCTTCTGCGCCGGATCAACCGATGGATGATGTCCCCAGCCAGGAGATAGCAGCTGCTGCGACAACCGAATAGGCATCGGCATCGGTACCGGTTGGGCTTAATGAAGAAACAACACCCGCCGTAGCAGCGGAGGTAGCATCAGCATCGGCACCATCAACCGATGAGAGAGCAGCATCACCACTATGTGAACCAGCCGCCACGTCGGAAACGGCGCCGATGATAGCACCACCAGTACCGATGGCACCGACTACTTCTCCGGCCCAATCATCGGCATCTGCGGCCGTCGTCCATGATGAAGCTGGACCATCCAGCATACCAAGTCCCAGGCAGGAGATCCGCTTCAAGGCGGTAAGTTAATCATCCCAAAGCTTACAGTACAATCTTCCGATCGGCAAACTCTAACCTCTGTTTTCAGGCTCAAGATTCTCCGGACAGCCTCTTCTCTTACAGCTTGAACCTTCAGACCGAGGATGCACGTCAAGGCCGCATTCAAGCGGACAGCTTATTTTCCTTTGCCGTCGACGTCCCCGATGAAGATGAAGAGGAGAGCTCCGTTCCAACCTTGTCGGCAGAGGTCAAATCTAAGCTAGAAGAGTTGCTTTCCTTGCTGCTACAAGACACGTCTCAACTCATCTAGGATTCATCGGCAGCAAGGATTGCATTCAAGGACATCCGAAGCCATCTCTCCGCCGACGTAGCAGAAGTCCTTCTCTAGGCAGCCTCTATCGACATCAAACAGATCCAGTACCAGAGGCTTACTCGTCGCATTGCCGATAGAGCTGCCCAAGCCAAGAGCGAGGAAGAGAAGCTCAAATTCAAACACCTTGCCGATGAGAAGCACAGAAGCATTGGTCAAGCAAAAGTCTCCATCGGCAACCTTGACCAAGAAATCTCCCGACTATCGGGAAGGAAGGAGGAGCTACTGGCGGAGCTGCAAAAGGTTGAGGGGGATCTGACGGCTGCCAACCAGCAAAAGACCCAACTGTCCGATTCCATCGGGGCCTTGCGGCAGGAAAGAGACCATAATGCCCGACAAGCCATCCTATGGAAGAAGAAAATCAAGCCGGTTGAGGGCTCTGCCGATGCCGACGCCAACGAGATGGATGAAATAGAGCAAATTCGCCTGCGTGGGATATCAATTATCCACTCCTTACTGTAATGTCTGTTGTATCGGCAAGGATGTGACCTGATACTTGATCTCGACTTGTAATATAATGTCAGTTTGTTTTTACCGATGTTTTTATAATTTTTTCTTTTCATCGGCATTCGACTGAGCACTATGCATCTACCCATATGCTAGGGTAATATCTTTTTAAGTATTTGCCATTGATCGCCCTAGAAAACACCACTCCTTCGAGAGTTTCCAAAATGTACGCATTACTAGGAGCAGACTGTTTTATCCGATAAGGACCTTCCCAATTAGGGGACCACTTCCCAAATTTAGAGCTCTTAGTCCCAATCGATAAAATCAACTTCCAAACCAAATCGCCATCGGCAAATTCCTTCACCTTTACTTTCTTGTCATACCATCGGGCAACCCTCTTCTTGTTCTCTTCAATACTCATTAATGCCCTCAACCGATGACCTGCCAAATCTTCTAACTCATCTTTCATCAGAGTAATATAATCATCGGTCGTCAACTGATCCTGAAAAGATAATCGCCTAGAACCAGTTTTAATTTCCCAAGGTAGGACAGCATCGTGTCCATAAACCAAGTGATACGGCGAGACCTTGGTTGCACCATGACAAGCCATCCGATATGACCACAAAGCTTCGTTTAATACCATGTGCCACCTTCTAGGGTTTTCCTCAATCTTGCGTTTTATAAGCTTAATGACTCCTTTATTGGTCGCTTCAGCTTGACCATTAGCTTGAGCATAATAAGGAGAAGAATTTAACACCTTGAAACCCATGCTAGCAGCAAAGTCATCAAACTCTCCCGATGTGAACATGGTCCCCTGATCGGTAGTAACGGTCTGAGGAATACCAAATCGGTAAACGATGTGCTCCTTAACGAAATCCACCATGTTCGCCGATGTCACCTTCTTCAAGGGATTGCCTCAACCCATTTGGTGAAGTAATCGGTAGCAACAAGTATGAACTTGTGCCCCTTGCTCGACGGCGGATAAATCTGGCCGATGAGATCAATAGCCCATCCTCTGAACGACCAAGGCTTAATTATAGGATTCATTGCCGATGCAGGCGCCCTTTGCACATTACCAAACTTCTAACAGTCCTGACACCCTTTGAAATATTTGAAGCAATCTTCAAGGATTGTCGGCCAATAATATCCATTCCACCTAATCATCCACTTCATCTTGAATGCCGATTGATGCGCTCCACATACGCCCTCATGGATTTCACCCATCAGCTCTTTTGATTCCTCTTTGCCAAAGACACCTAAGTAAAACCCCATCAATTGTCCGATAATACAACTCATTATCAAGGAGCACATACTTAGTAGCTTGGAACCTTAGACGCCTTTCAACTTTCCTGGATGGATCCCTCAAGTAATCGGCAATCTCCTTTTTCCAGTCATCGGCAACTGTTACCGATGTCGTGACTTGAATCGGCTGATATCCCGAGGCATTCTGTGCTAACCGATTGGCCTCTTCATTATGCAACCTTGGAATGTGTTCAAGGCGGTATTCTTTGAACTCCTTTAACAACTGCAAACACCGCTCATGAACAGCAATCAAAACTTCACTTCGGCACTCATACGTCCCGATCAATTGGTTAATCACCAACATAGAATCGCCGAAGATTTCAATAGCATCGGCACGCACTTCCCTGAGTAACTCCAACCCCTTAAGTAAAGTCTGGTATTCAGCCTGATTGTTTGTTGAAGTAGCAACAATTGGCAACAAAATCTCGTACCTCTGTCCTCGGGGTGAAATCAAGAGAATACCGATACCTGCTCCATCCTTGCATGTAGACCCATCAAAGAATAGAACCCAAGGAGCAATCTCAACAAAGCTCACCATATTGCAGTGCTGAGTAACAAAATCGGCCATCACCTGACCCTTAACAGCCTTAGCCGATTCATACCTTAGGTCAAACTCTGACAGTGCCAAAATCCACTTACCGATTTGTCCACTCAAAATCGGCATTGACAGCATATACTTGACCACATCATCTTTGCAGACAACAGTGCATTCGGCCGACAGTAAATAATGCCTTAATTTAATGCAAGAGAAATATAAACATAAGCACAATCTTTCTATGGCCGAATACCTGGTTTCAACATCCACCAATCTTCTGCTCAGGTAATATATCACACATTCCTTTCCTTCAAACTCTTGAATTAAGGTTGATCCGATAACACCATCATCGGCAGACAAATATAACCTGAAAGGCTTCCCATGTTGAGGTAGAACTAAGACTGGAGGATTTACCAAGTATCTTTTAATCTCTTCTAAAGCTAACTGCTGCTCTTCTTTCCATATAAACTCCTGATCGGCTTTTAATTTTAACAGAGGGCTAAAGGACTTAATGTTACCAGATAGATTAGATATAAACCTTCTAATGAAATTAATCTTGCCGATCAAGGACTGCAACTCAGTCTTGTTTGTGGGAGCAACTACCTTGTTAATTGCATCGATAGACTTTCTGTCGATTTCAATGCCTCTCTGATGCACCATGAAACCCAGAAACTGCCCTGCCGATACGCCAAATGCGCACTTGTTAGGATTCATCTTTAACCCATGCTCCCTCGTGCACTCTAATATCTTCCGCAAATCGGCAAGATGCTTCTTGAAGTCTCCAGACTTAACCACCAGGTCATCAATGTAGATTTCAACTATTGTGCCGATATACTTATGAAAGATAAAATTCATTGCCCTCTGATAAGTAGCACCGGCATTCTTCAAGCCAAAAGTCATGACTACCCACTCAAACAAGCCAACGTGACCATCCATGAAGCTAATAATTTGATGTCCAACAGCAGCATCGATCAGCAGATCGGCAACGGGCATCGGGTAGCCGTCCATCGGTGTAGCCTTGTTCAGATTCCTGAAATCAATGCAAACACGAAGTTTCCATTCTTTTTATACACAGGAACCACATTAGAGATCCAATCGGCATATCGGCATTGCCGAATAAATCCGGCTTCGATTAACTTAGTAATCTCAGCCTTAATATCGGGTAGGATAGTAGGATTGCATCGGCAGGCCGGTTGCCGATGTGGCTGGAAACCAGACTTGATGGGTAATCGATGTTCAACTATCGATCGGTCTAAACCAGGCATCTCTGTATAATCCCAAGCAAAACAATCTTTATTCTCTTTCAACAAATCGGTTAACTGTTGCTTACATTGGAAATCTAACTTAGCACTAATAAAAGTAGGCCTAGGTTTGCTACCATCGTCGATGTCGATCTCAAGCAAGTCATCGGCAGACGTAAAGCCCTACCCCAAGTTCCCATCATCGGCGAACTGATCCATTAAGACTCCTCCTCAGGACCGACTGCTTGGATCGGCTTGATGCGGTAATCGGCAACTTTGAGGAACTCCTTGTCCCAGGCTTCGCCGGATATGCACCTGGTCTGCTCATAAGTGTCCAACTCTGCCGATGCAACAGTAGATGGAGCTTCACCGCGAACGACCTCAATTCTATCCCCGATCCACTGTACCAGGCTCTGATGCATAGTAGAAGGGATACAACAATTAGCGTGGATCCAATCCCTTCCGAGGAGCAAGTTGTAGGTGCCTTTGCCGCTAATTACAAAGAACGTTGTCGGCAAAGTCTTACTGCCGATGGTTAAGTCAACACATACGGCTCCCATGGCGGTTGACACATTGCCTTCAAAGTCCTTGAGCTTCATGTCGGTCTCGACCAAGTCCTGGTCACCTTTGCCAAGCTTTCTGAACACGACATAGGGCATTATATTGATCGATGCGCCACCATCCACTAGCATCTTGGTCATCGGCTGACCATCCACTTTGCCCTTGACAAACAGAGCCCTTAAGTGCTGCCTCTCATCATCGGCAGGCCTTTCAAAGATAGCCGTCATCGGATCCAGCACCAATTGTGCCATATCGACAGCCTCTTCATCATCGCTGACGGGCGCCATGAACTCCATCGGCAACATGACAACCATGTTTATATCTGTCGATGGGCCCCTCTCCTTACGCTTCGGCCTCCATTGCTTCTCTCCCGAGGGTTCTACACTACCATACAGGTCATCGCGATGCTGGCGCTGAATCCTCCTCTTCTGGGTCTTAGTAAAACCCTTAGGGCACCATGGAGGAAGCTTGGTCTTCCAGACAGGTTGGTGCTGCTTCTCACTGCTTGCATCGGCACTTCTTCCGATGTTGGGATCTCTGGAGAATATTTCTTCGTCGGGCACTCTAGCATTGGCCATCTCCTCTAGCTCCCCCTGATCAACTCGCCTGCCAAGCCGATCATGGGCACTAAGCTTGCCCCCCAGTCGGCCATGTGCCGATCTGTTCTCTCTGAGCGGCCTGGCGTATCTGGGTGCCTGATCATCAAAACAAGGTCTCTTACCTGACCGATCGGCTGTGTAGTACCCATTGCATTCTGGACAATTATTGGCAGTGGGCAGCTCGATGCCTTCCTCCCAGCAATGAACGAAGAAGGGACACCTCCAGTGGTCCTTATGTCGAAGCCATTCCCGATGCTCTTCTTCTTCTTGCCGATACCGTTCCTCACGTGATTGTCGATGATATCGCCTTGGCTGTTTGTGAGTGATAACCACCCCAGGAGCCCTGTTGGCGCTGTTACCCTCATCGGCAACCTCCTTGCCCTTTCTGTCATCGGCAAACCTCCTTGCGTCGTGCTCGGACACTTGGCAGTTAGGGTCTACCGATGAATTCCTTCTGGCAGCTTCCGATGTCAGCACTTTGGTTTTTTCGCTGATTTCCACCATATTGTTGGGGAACGGGTGCTGATCTATCTTCATCGGTTTCTGGACTTTAGCGTTTTCGAACTTAATACGCCGAGACTCGATCTCCGACTGCAACTGTTGCCTGAATACTTTGCAGTCATTGGTACTGTGTGAAGTTGCATTATGCCACTTGCAGTACCTAATCTTCTTGTGCTCTTCGGTCGATGGAATCACTTGGTTGGGCGCCAACTTGATTCGCCCCTCCTACAGCAACAAGTCAAACATCCTATCGGCCTTGGTGATGTCGAAGGTGAACCTCTCAGTCTCCTTTTGGCCGAACGGACAAGACACAGGCTTCTTATCCTTCCACCATTCGGCCGCGTCGACGTTCAACTCTTCATCCGATCCGGAATCTTCTTCTTTCCCGATGAAGGTCACCTTCTTGTTCCACGTCTTCCTGGGCTCAAAGGCTTTGACATCCTGATCGGCAATCCTCTGCACCAGGTGACTCAGGATCTCAAACTCTTGGGACGCGTACTTGTCCTTGATGTGCGGCAGTAACCCCTGGAAGGCCAAATCTGCTAGTTACTGATCATCAAGCACCAAACTGTAGCACTTGTTCTTCACATCCCGCAGTCTCTGTACAAAACTCTCTACCGATTTGTCGTTACGTTGCCTCATTTTGACCAAATCGGTAAGATTCTTCTCATGTATGCCAGCAAAGAAGTACTTGTGAAATTGCCTCTCCAGATCGGCCCATGTAATTATAGAATTCGGAGGCAACGATATGAACCATGTGAATGCCGATCCGGACAATGATGAAGAGAACAATCTCACCCTTAATTCCTCCCTGCCGGCAGCTTCTCCGCACTGGATAATGAAGCGGTTGATGTGCTCCATTGTTGACGTGTCGTCTTGGCCAGAGAACTTGGTAAAATCGGGCACCTTGTACCGATTTGGAAGAGGAATCAAGTCATATGCAGGAGGGTACGGAGTCCGATAGGAGTATGTGTTGACCTTGGGTCTGATGCCGAATTGCTCTTTCATGACTTCGGCAATCTTACCGACCCAGTACGCGTCCTGCTCTTGCCGACTCATTGGCCGATTGTCGACTGGTGGAGTCAGCTGACGCGCCTCTTGAAGATGTGCAGTAGTCGCGGGCACAGCACCAGTCATCTGCACACTATGCATCGGTTGACTTACCGATGGATAGTTTGGCATACTTGGCGGAGTTGGCTGAACCATCACATTCATCGGTTGTTGTACCGATGGTCCGCTCTGAGTGTGAGCTGGGCCTCCATAATAATACATCGGCGCGTCAGGCTGCTGAGCTGGTGGCTGGTTGACCATCCCAGAATTGTAAGGCATCGGCATATGACTTATCGATGGCTGATAGCTGACCGGAGCGTGCGGCTCTTGAATCCTAGAGCAATTAATCACCAGATTACCTTGGGTAATCGGTACTCCAGCTTGAGAATTTGCCGCCACAGATTGACTGCCGGTGGTTACGATATGTTGCGTCGGCATAGAGCTTGCCGATGGTGGCATCAGATGTATCTTGGGGATTACTTGGAGATCATCTGATGGCACTTGTATGGTCGGAGCAGGCGCAGAGCTGTGCATCATATGGGCCATCGGCTGTGACTGTGTTGCCGATGCCGTAGAACTCCTCCAGGCTGAACTATCTCCCTGCGCCAGATTAGAACCAGCATACAGATTCAGAGGCATACCGTATCCCTACCAGTTAGCAGGGGCTGGTCCTGAAGTTGTCGACGCGGCGGGAACTGTGTTGAACTTGGTGAAGTCGCCAGCGTTCGGTCTTGGTGATGTAGCCACATCGGCAGATGGTTCCACAGGGGTGGAAGACGCCATTTGGGCCGCCGATGGGCTTGCAGATGCCAATCCAGGTTGATGGTACGCTGGACCGACATATCGCGGTGCGTGCCCTTCTTTGAATGTTTGCGCGAAGGCATTGTAGACAGTATGGGACAACACGCTGTAGTGGTTAATCAATGCCTGATTTACAACAGTATTAACCATCTCTTGTAGCTTACCAGGGTTGGCGTCGAACGTGACCTGCCGTGGCAACGACGGATCCTGCTTCTGAATTGCTTCGCCGCTCCTGCTGAGGCTGAAGGACTTGAGATACAGCTGCTTGTATTCCTCCATAGCCCGCTCCATGGCCTGCTTCTGATCATCTCTCAGATCGGCCTCAGAGACTTCAATGACATTCCTCTGGTTGACATCGGCGTGATTAGCCATGCCGAATGTGTAGATTTGTATAATCTGTCCCACTGGGCGTGCCAAAAGAGGTGTTGACACAAAAAGTGTCAGATCTGTGAACACCTTGGGCTATTACCCAAAGCTCGGTATTCCGGAGGCGTGCCAGTCGATTTGACCAATCAATCGACAAGGATGATAACTAGAACAAACTGAACGAGACGACAGCGATGCGCCCGGACGTCAAGGCTCAGATTGATCAAGGATAACTAGAGCAGAGCTGAACGAGGCAAACAGCGATGCGCCCGGATTGCCAAAGCTCAGAGGTACTCCCACGCGGAACTAACAAGGATTTGACGGAGATCAAGATGATGCAGCCCGTCGAAAGCTTGAAGAACTCGTTGATAGCTATAACTAATGCATAAAAAAGGGTAAATTGCGATAAAAGGTAGAATAAGATAAAATTGGTTTGTTTTTGAATTGGATTGTATTATTCCATGGCCCTCGGGCACATATTTATACTCCCGCATGGAGAGTTGTACAAAGACACGACACATATCCTTTCTAAAACAAACTCCTACTTTTAAGGAAACTGACTCGCGCAGGAGCCGGATAATAATATTTATTTCCTAAACAAACACACCTATTTTAAAGGAAAATAAACGACCCATGCAAGAGTCGGACTCAAACTACTATAATAATACTGGTACAAAACACCAGTTCCCTTATACTTCCTTTCGATGGAAACTTTCCATCGGCAGACCCCTTCAATCCGCACCTTCCTTCTTTGGCCACTTGTAATCCTTTGCTGTCGCTAAGTGCTAAGTCACGCCCATCGACATCGGCAACGTTTTCCTGATCGGCAATCGGCAGCATCTCTTCATCGGCAATTGACAACGAGCCCTTATTGGCAATCGGCAACCATCCTCCATCGGCAATCGGCAATGACCCCTCATCGGCAATCAGCAATGACCCTTCATCGGCAGTTGGCAATGCCCCCTCATCGGCAGTCGGCAATGACTCTTCATCGGCCATCGGCAATGACTTTTTACTGACAATCAGCTTCAGCAAGACTTCACCTTCGTCGGCCAAGATCATCTAGCCTACACACTTGGTCTTCTGTAACACTCTCCCATCGGCCATATTGGTTCATACTTTACCGATGCCGATGGAGAACGGTCATTGACCAGTCAAGCCTCAGCCCATTTGACACGTGTCGAAAAACGGTGTCAACAGCGCTATACACACTTGCTGCTTATGGAGGAGGCGGTGGAGATTTCTCACATAGGGGATGTCCTCTTCAGCAGGTACACATCGAAATCTAGCATGGAATCCAAGATCGGGCTGTCCGACGAGGACTACGAGTCCTTGATCTCCTATAGGGGTGGTTGCTCTTGCTAATAGACGATCATCATCGCTATCGTCGACAGAGGAGGTACAGTGCACTACACTGAGTGCCCTGGCCCGGATCCCCTAGGCATGCACCTCATCAAGGCCGTGTGCAAGCTACAATGCCCACTTGTCAAGGCCGTCATAGCCCGGGCAAGCACGTCATCCCATCTCGCATAGGTCACACACGATGAGGACGTGGGTCGCCCCAGTTTCTTTGTTTTGAACCCACATCCACGTAGAAAATCCCCAACATATTGGCCTCCCAACCAAACATACTAAAAACTAGGTGACCCACTCCAACCCATTCCATCCCCAAACCAAACACACACTACACTTGCATGACCTGAACCATGGCAGCCAATGCAAGCACAACCTACAGGGGCATGCTGCAACCTGCTCTTCTGGACAATAAACCAGCTAGATCAATGCACGAATAGCTGGCTATTCAGCTGCAGCCCCAAAAGCACCTTAAACCAGAAGTGAAAAACCCCTTAATTTATGAATAGCACACCCTTTTTGTGACAACATTTCCTATCCTAAACATCTAGAGAAGTGTTAGAAACACTCCTGGAGAAGTGTCACAAACATTTCTAGATGTTCTGAGAAATTTCGTAAGTTGTGAAACATTCCGCTCAAAACATCACAAATTCACACTAAACTTGCACAGCCTAAAGCATGGCGTCGTAGGCAAGCACGGCCTGCACACCATGCTCCAACATACGCTTCTAAACAAGAAGGAAGGCTCACAGATCCGCGACCGCACTTGCCTTCTATACTATTGGGGGAATCGTGTTATTGTTGTTATAACTAGATTAGGGTTCCTTCCTCCCCCACTTTGATCATCCTACTCCCCTAAATCGAACATACCTGCTTCCGATTGCACCGTTGATGGTATCCTTGTGCCACCCTAGGCTTTGATTTCTGCATCTCGTTTAGTGGTGGCATGAGCTAAGGTTTGCCAGATAGTTTCTCTGCAACCAAGCCTCAAATCCAGAGCACCATGCGGCGAAAGTGCACACTCCAAGGTGTTCTTTGTGGGGAGTTTGTCGAGAAGCAACACTCCACTAGTGCCAGACACAAAGCAGGTGCGGCTGTCATGCCCCTTCTAGAGCTCGCTTCGTCTGGGACATTGGAGGTGCACACACTAATCAATCACACTTTGGAGCAATTTAGAGAGGCACAATAGTTGGTGCATCATGTCTTGTACCTTTAGGCGTAGCAGCAAGAAAATGAGAAGGAGATTGGCACACTTGTCTGGGGCGATACCGGTTTACTGGTAGATGTTTGTCTCCCTTATCACCCAACCATTTCCGACCAAGGTTTATTTGGAGGTTCCCATTGAGGAAAAGCTTGGCCAATCACATCATTCAAAGGGGATACCATATTATGGTATATTGGAGGGATTCATTTTCATCTTATATAAGATCTCATTTTAGTCATGCGTTAATGTCACTCATTCTAAGTTCCCGCAGCCATACATGGGATGCATTTCAAATTGCACATGCCTCTTTTAGACTATACTTTGTAAGAAATAATTACGTACAAAGTGATAATCTCTTGGACCTCTTGGATCACACACACACACACTTTGAAGATTATGAGGTACTTTGGAGTAGGATTTGTGAGGGGCTCTTGTGCTCACCCCCACCGGCGAAGTGAAGGGAAACTTTAGTGGAACGAGGCTTGTATTGTACCTCGTGATCAACCGGCTAATACACAAGCACTCATGTCGGAGTTAATCTTGAGGATCGTTGATCTTGTAGAGAGGCGATGATACTTGAACATGGCTTAACGTGGATGTAGATGATCGGCAAGTCAACAAACTATTAAGGTATAGTAGTCAAGGGCATTGGTGTAATCTCCTCAACCTTGACTTCAATCCTAGCCACTCCAAACTCATCAATCTTAACTGACTATCACCAGAAATCATGATTTTGTTTGACTTAAGATCCCTGTGAGTGAACCCAAGGTCATGGACATAGGCCATGCCACATGCAACATTCAATGCCTGCTTGTCTTCCAACTTCACCGTAACAGACCTATTCTGCCTTTTGCTCAAGAAATTCATGAGATTCACCCTTTTCATACTCTGTGACAATACACCAAACCAATGGCTTCCTACATGCACCAATGAATTTGACAATATTTGGGTGCCTCAGTGTTGCAAGCATCATATAACTTCTTGGACAAATTGTTGCTCCAATAGTTGAGATTTCTCATGTCAGCCTCAGGTCACTCCAAAAGGGTAATCAATCGCTAGGCCTTTGGGACCTATGTTGGGGTCAGGGGAAAGATCAAAGTTACAACGGAGGCGGTATCGAGTGATGGCGCAAGGCGCCAACTTCCTCGGCTTCATCGCTGCCGTGAGTGGCCATGATGACAGCATGAACTTTGGAGGAACTTCTATGTCAATTATACATCAACATTGTTCAAGAGTTACATGCTTCGACTACATCTTCTATTTTGGATTATGAATGTAATTCGTCTCTTTTTTCGGTTCTAGTGCATAGTGTGAACTCTCCAAATGCAACGCCATTGCATCCATGTTGCATTTAAGAGGGGGTGTTAATGTATAGTAGTCAAAGTCATTACTGTAATCTCCTATGTCTAGGCATGGGAAGAGCACTTCCTCCTTCGTCAGTACCAGCACCAGCACCAGGCGGCGGCGGCGGCGGCTGTGTCGAGCAGCAGTAGCGCCGCCATGAGCACGTCGCGTTTCTGTCCATGTGGCTAGCCCGCTTCATGCTCCCAGCGCCGCCGGATCCCGACTCCGACTCTGACTCCATCTTAAACCAGAAGCGAAAAAGCAATTCATTTATGTATATCACACCCTTTTTTGTGACAACATTTCCTATCCTAAACATCTAGAGAAGTGTTGGGAACACTCGCTGAGAAGTGTCACAAACATTTCTAGATGTTATGATACATTTCGTAAGTTGTGAAACATTCTGCTCAAAACATCACGAATTCACACTAAACTTGCACAACCTAAAGCATGGCTTCGTAGGCAAGCATGGCCTGCACACCATGCTCCAACCTACGCTTCTAAACAAGAAGGGAGGTTCACACATCCGCCACTGCATTTGCCTTCTATATACTGGTGGGGGGGAATCATGTTATTGTTGTTATAGCTAGATTAGGGTTCCTTCCTCCCCCACTTTGCTCATCCCACCCCCCCCTAAATCGAACATACCTGCTTCCGATTGCACCGTCACTGGCATCCTTGTGCCACCCTAGGCTTTGATTTGCTCATCTGCAGCCAAGCCTCAAATCCATAGCACCATGCGGCGAAAGTGCACACTCCTAGGTGCTCTTTTTGGGGAGTTTGTCAAGAAGCAGCACTCCACTTGTGCCAGACACAAAGCAGGTGCGGCTATCATGCCCCTTCCCATAGCTCGCTTCGTCTGGGACATTGGAGGTGCACACACTAATCAATCACACTTTGGAGCAATTTAGAGAGGCACAACAGTTGGTGCATCATGTCTTGTACCTTTAGGGGTAGCAGCAAGAAAATGAGAAGGAGATTGGCACACTTGTCTGGGGCGATACCGATTTAATGGTAAATGTTTGTCTCCCTTATCACCCAACCATTTCTGACCAAGGTTTATTTGGAGGTTCCCATTGAGGAAAAGCTTGGCCAATCACATCATTCAAAGGGGATACCATATTATGGTATATTGGAGGGATTCATTTTCATCTTATATAAGATCTCATTTTAGTCATGCGTTAATGTCACTCATTCTAAGTTCTCGCAGCCATACATGGGATGCATTTCAAATTGCACATGCCTCTTTCAGACTATACTTTGTAAGAAATAATTACGTACAAAGTGATAATCTCTTGGACCTCTTGGATGACACACACACGAGCTCATGCATTTTCTTTGAGAGTTAACATCTAATGGCACTAGAGAAGCGCCTTGGCATCATGATTCTACTCTTGGTGGTTTCCACCTCTTGGACGACATGGAGGTAGCAAGACTCCATGAAGCACTCCTTTGAATATTGTGAGGTACTTTGGATTAGGATTTGTGAGGGGCTCTTGTGCTCAACCCCACCGGCAAAGTGAAGAAAACTTTAGTGGAACAAGGCTAGTAGTGTACCTTGTTTTCAACCGACTAATACACAAGAGCTCATGTCAGAGTTAATCTTGAGGATCGTTGAGCTTGTAGAGGGGCGATGATACTTAGACATGTCTTAACGTTGATGTAGATGATTGGCAAGTCAATGAACTATTAAGGAATAGTAGTCAAGGGCATTGGTGTAATCTCCTCAGCCTTGACTTCAATCCTAGCCACTCCAAACTCATCAATCTTAACTGACTATCACTAGAAATCATGATTTTGTTTGACTTAAGATCTCTGTGAGTGAACCCAAGGTCATGGACATAGGCCATGCCATATTGCCATGTGCAACATTCAATGACTGCTTGACTACCAACTTCAGCGGAACAGTCTGTTCTGCCTCTTGCTTAAGAAATTCTTGAGATCCACCGTTTGCATACTCTGTGACAATACACCAAACCAATGGCTTCCTACATGCACCAATGAATTTGACAATATTTGGGTGCCTCAGTGTTGCAAGCATCATAACTTCATGGACAAATTGTTGCTCCAACAGTTGAGCTTTCTCATGTTAGGCACAGGTCAATCCAAAAGGGTATTAATTGCTAGGCCTTTGAGACCTATGTTCGGGGTCGGGGGAAAGAGCAAAGTTACAACGGAGGCGGTATCGAGTGATAGCGCAAGGCACCAACTTCCTCGGCTTCATCGGTGCTGTGAGTGTCCATGATGACAGCATGAACTTTGGAGAAACTTGTGTGTCATTTATACATCAACATTGTTCAAGAGTTGCATGCTTCGATGACATCTTCTATTTTGGATTATGAATGTAATTCGTCTCTTTTTTCGGGTCTAGTGCATAGTGTGAACTCTCCAAATGCAACAACACTGCATCCACGTTGCATTTAAGAGGGGGTGTTAAGGTATAGTAGTCAAAGTCATTAGTGTAATCTCCTATGTCTAGGCCAGGGCAGAGCACTTCCTCCTTCGTCAGTACCAGCACCAACACCATCCACAAGAGGCAGGCGACGGCGACCGTGTCGAGCAGCAGTAGCGCCGCCATTAGCACCCCGCGTTTCTGTCCATGTGGCTAGCCCGCTTCATGCTCCCATCGCCGTCAGATCCCGACTCTGACTCCGACTCCGGCTCCGACGGCCTCCTCCCGATGGAGGAGGTGCTCCCACAGCGCGACGCTCGCGCCCACGGTGCTCGCCAGCATCTATAGTGACCTCTTGGAGCTCCGCCGCCATGTCTAGGGTTACATGTTGTCTCTCATGTACTCTATATTTAATCCTATTTGGGCCTAACACCATCTTGTTCAGTCTCCCTTTGTTCACAACACGATCCATAACAATGGCCCTGTTTGGATCATACTAGCTTGGCTAGAGCTAGAGGTTAGAGTTAGTTTGTAAACTAGCTCAAACTAGCTCTAGCCAAGAAGGTGTTTGGATCCAAGGCTAGTTTGAGCTAGTTTGATAATAAATTATTTTTATAAATCATCCAAATATATCCATGTGGGAGCTAGTTTTAACGTATTTATTGTAACGAATTCAATGGTGTAATCAGAATTTTATTTGGATGTTTGGTTTGTGAGTTATAACATTTTTTGTAGTTGCATATGAGGTGGGTCCCACGTTCCACCACAACCGGCCCAAGCTAGCCCAAATAATCACCTCTTTGGGGAGCTAGTTTTTTTGGGTGGGCTAGTTGCAACTAGCCCAAACTAGCTCTCCTGTTTGGATAATTTTGGGCTAGTTGGGTGCAAACTAGCCCAAACTAGCTCAAGCCCTGGGATCCAAACAGGGCCAATATATCTTGTGCCATCTTCTACATGTGGTTTGCGCTATACACACTTGCTCCTTATGGAGGAGGCGGTGGAGATTTCTCACCTAGGGGATGTCCTCTTCAGCAAGTACACATCAAAATCTAGCATGGAATCCAAGATCGGGTTGTCCGACGAGGACTAAGAGTCCTAGATCTCTTTTTTAAGTCTAGTGTATAGTGTGAACTCTCCAAATACAGCGATATTGCATTCTCTCTCTCTCTCTCTCTCTTAGTCTATATATAGTCCCCTTTGGGGCTCAATACCATCATCCTATCTAGTATCCCTTAGTTTGTAACACAAACCATAGGGATATAGCTTGTCTCATCCTCTCCTCATGGTTTGCGCTATCCACACTTGTTCTTTATGGAGGCAGTGCAGATTTCTACCGACTATGGGACATCCGCTTCAGCAAGTACACGTCGAAATCTAGCATAGAATCCAAAATCGGGGTGTCCGAAGAGGATTATGGGTCGTGGATCTCTTGTGGAGGCGGTCGCTCTTACTTAGAGATGACAATCATTGTCGTCGCCAACCAGAGAAATGAACGGGCAACTGCTCTGGCAGCACCAGCTCAGGTGCCCTGACTCGGATCCCCCAAGCATGCAGCTCGCTAAGGCCGCGAGTGAACTGCCGCGCCCGCTCATCCAGGCCGCTGCGCGCTGAGGCTGCGCCACCATTCGCTCAACCAGGTCACGGTGCGTGGGCCATAGTCACCGCTCGTGCAAGCGTCGTCATGTCTCGCGTAGTTCACACACGACGAAGATGAAGGTCACCCCGGTTTCTTCGTTTTGGATGGATGGATTGAACCCACATCCACACAGAATATTCCCTTCCTAGGTTGGCTACCCAACCAAACACCCAAAAAACTGGATTCGACCCACACCAACTCATTCCAACCCGCAAACCAACCACACGCTGAACAGCATGCTTGAACCTACGCTTCTATACAATAAACGAGCTAGTTCAGTCCAAGAATGGTTGGCTGTTCCGCTGCAGCCAAAAAAACACCTTAAATCAGAAGCGAACAAGCCCTTGATTTATGTATAGCACACCTTTTTTGTGACACAATTCCTATCCTAGACATCTAGAGAAGTGTTAGAAACACTTCTGATAGAAGTGTCAAAAACATTTCCAGTTTAGGGTTATGTCCTCCACCCGCTTTGCTCTTTGTACTCCCCCCCCCCCCCCCCCCCCCGCCCCCCCTAAATCAAACCTACCTGCTTTTGGTCGCACCGTCGCCAGCGTCCTTGTCCCGCCCTGAGCTTTGATTTGCTCATTTGGTTCAGTGGTGGCATGGGCTGAGGTCTGGCAGCTAGTTTGCCTATGCAGCCATGTCTCAAATCCAGAGCACCATGCAGCGAATTTGCACTGTTCTTTGTCGAGAGTTTATTGAGAAGCGGCAGACACCAGCTCCCCTGGCACTAGACACAAAGCGGGTGCAGCTGTCTTAACTTTCCCGGAGCTCGCATTGTATGGGAAATTGGAGGTGCACACACTAATCAATCCCACTTTGGAGCAATTTAGACAAGCCGTGCCTCCGCTACCGTCCTCCCCCCCTGGACCGGTGAGCGTTGCAGCCATGGTTGCAACTCCGTCAGCAGAGGGAACCTGGCCTGTTAACAAGGATTTGGGTGTTGAGATGGCAGCCGTGTCTCCGCTCCTGAGCTCCGGGCTGGTCAGCGTGGCAGGTATGGCAGCAGCTCCGCCTACATCAGAAGTTGAAGCCGGCGTCCAGATCAATCTTCCTGGTCAGGGGAGTACTGCCATGGTTATGTTTTCGTCAGATGATGAACCCTGCCGGCCGGCTGTCTCTAACGTGAATTTCTTCAGCAAGCTAGCCATGAAAACCACAAGCATGCTGCCTACTCCGAGCTTCCCAACATGCAGAAGAAAACCAAGACACTGGTGGCGCCACCGCGGCGCAGCCGCCGTCTTGCCAGAGTCGGAGTTGAGTTCCCTATTAATTAGGAGCAGTGCAGACACAAGAAACGAGTCATGCAATCCTTGGAAGTTCTCCATGATCAGGAGGGGATTGATGAAGCTGCTCTTGTTGAGTACGCCAAGCTGTTCTCTCAACCCCTGTCTGACAGTCATTTGTTGGCCTTAGCTCTTCTATTCGGATGGCATGCGCCAGAGGAGCTGATAGAGGACAACAGTGTGGCTTTGGTTGTCTAGGGAGTTATGTAGCAGTAAAGCGTGTTTCAGTCGTATTTTTCTTTGTCTTTCCTAATGGATCCAACAAAAATTCTTATTTGGAATGTAAGGGGATTAAATTCTAGAAGTCGACAGGATGCTGTCCGAACTCTTGTTGATTCAGCTCGGGTGGATGTGGTCTGTTTACAGGAAACAAAAATGCCATTCATTTCTCAGCGAGATGTTCTCTCCATGCTTGGGGCTGATTTCAGTCAGTTTATTTTTTTGCCTTCAGTAGGCGGTAGTGGGGGGATTCTTGTGACTTGGAAACGAGAAGTTGGGGTCACTGGTCTCACCAGGGTGGATAACCACAGCGTGTCAGTCCAGTTCTCTTCAAGGAATAATCACTCCTGGTGGCTCACGTGTGTCTATGGACCACAGGGAACTGAGGAGAAGATTGAATTCCTGCAAGAGCTCAGAGATATCAGACAGGCATGCCTAGGTCCGTGGACAATTGCTGGAAATTACAATCTAATTTACAGGGAAGAAGACAAGAGTAATGACAACTTCAATCAAGCTATGATGGGTCGTTTCCGGCGTTTTATCAATGACATTGGTCTCAAAGAATTACCCTTGCGTGGGCGCAAGTTTACATGGACAAATAATCATGTATCAGTTAAATTAGATAGGGTGTTATGTTCAGTTGAATGGGAGGAGCTGTTCTCTAATTGTTTACTACAATCTGCAGCATCAGATGACTCTGATCATTGTTTACTAGGCATGAATGATATCAAGCCTGGAAAAAGAAGATTTCAGTTTGAGTCCTTTTGGCCTAAGCTTGGGGGGTTCCAGGATGCAGTCAAGGAGGCTTGGAATGCAGTCCCAGCTGTCCCCTGTCCATTTGAAACTCTTTCTCGTAAGCTGCAGACAACATCGCAGAGATTACAAAGTTGGAGTCAGAAGAATGTGGGGCATGTAAAAACCCAGCTTGCTCTTGCAAGGGAAGTGTTACATCAGTTGGAAATAGCCCAGGATGCTCGTGTTTTAACACCAGCAGAAATTTGGCTGAGGAATTCTCTCAAGAAGCATACCCTTGCTCTTTCTTCTCTCCTGCGAACCATAAGATGACTTCGGTCAAGAATTAGTTGGCTCAGTGATGGTGACGCCAACACTGCTCTTTTTCACGCCCAAGCCCGCTACCGCAAGAAAAAGAATTTTGTGGCACAATTAATGTTGAACGGAAAGGTATACACAGACCATGAGAAGAAAGCTGAAATGATAGATGGTTTTTATTCCAACTTATTGGGACAGAACGCAGCAAGAGAGAACACGATTAATCTTACTGCTCTTGGTTTTCCCTCTCATGATCTCTCTGAACTTGATGCTCCCTTCTCGGAAGATGAAGTGTGGAATACAATCAAGCTGCTGCCACCGGATAAAGCACCTGGCCCAGATGGTTTCACTGGGCGTTTCTATAGAGTGTGTTGGTCAGTCATCAAAAAAGAAGTCATGGAGGCAATTTCAGCGGTCTGGAGTAGGAAGCTTAGAAATTTTGAGGCTCTGAATTCAGCTTTCATCACCCTACTGCCCAAAACAGAGAATGCAAACTGTGCCAAGGACTTCAGACCCATAAGCCTTGTTCATAGTTTCGCCAAACTTGTCACTAAGCTATTGGCCAATAGATTGGCTGGTCACTTGCAGCAGATGGTTTCCCCCAACCAGAGTGCTTTTATCAAAAGGCGGTTCATCCAAGACAATTTCATGCTTGTGCAACAAACAGCAAGGTTCTTACACCAACATAAGCTTCCTCGTTTCCTCCTGAAGCTGGATATCTCAAAGGCCTTTGATTCTGTGTCATGGTCTTTTCTTCTTGAGGTGATGCAACAACTGGATTTTGGGCAAGTTTGGTGTGATATCATTAGTGGGCTGCTAGGCTCCTCATCAACTCGTGTTCTACTTAATGTAATTCCCGGTGAGGTTGTCTTACACCGGTGAGGATTACGACAAGGAGACCCACTTTCCCCGATGCTCTTCATTTTAGTAATGGATGTGCTTGGTCAAATGGTATCATTGGCTGGAAGAGATGGTTTGTTGCAGCCACTTTCCTCTAGAGCTACTCAACACAAAATATCATTATATGCTGATGATGTGGTTTTATTCCTTCGGCCCGAGATAAATGACATTGAAATAATTATGGGTATACTTAATCTATTTGGGGATGCATCTGGCTTAGGGACAAATGTCCAGAAGAGTAGCGCCTATCATATTCAATGTGGGCAAGAGGAGATTCAGGTAATTCAGCAGGCCCTTTCGTGTGAAGTTTTAGAGTTTCCTTGCCGATATCTTGGTTTTCCTCTCTCTTTAAAGAAGCTCACAAAGGCTCAGACCCAGTCTATCATTGTTCGAATCGCCGACCAGCTTCCTAGTTGGAAAGTTGATCTTTTGAAACAGGCAGGGCGAGCAATTCAAGTGCAATATGTGATGACGGCCATGCTCATTTATTTGATAATGGCAATAGACCTACCACAGTGGGCCATAAAGGCAATAGACAAAATTAGAAGAGGTTTTTTTGTGGAGAGGAAGGAAAGAGGCAAGAGGAGGACACTGCCTTGTAGCTTGGGGAAAGGTGATACGCCTTCGGGAGCTTGGAGGGCTGGGCATTTCAGATTTAAAGAATATGGGATGGGCACTTCGGATGCGTTGGCTATGGTTGCACAAAACTGAGCCCCATCGGCCATGGAGCATGTTTCCGATTAAGGTGCCAGAGCAAGTTAGATCCTTCTTTGCAATGGCTATAATCACTAAAGTGGGGAATGGTACTCGCACACTCTTTTGGGAAGATAGGTGGCTGCATGGACACCGCATTATTGACGTTGCCCCTCGTTTGCACTCTTTGGTGGCCAAGAGAATTATCAAGAAACGTACTGTAGCAGAATCCCTCACTGAACACCTGTGGATTTCAGATGTAAGAAGAGCTTCATCCAGTGGAGAACTTGTTGAGTTTCTTGACCTTTGAGATTTTCTCATGGACTTCTCCTTACAACCTGAAATTTAGGACGTTCATACATGGCGCCTATCCCCCTCAGGTCAGTACTCAGCAAAATCTGCATATGAACATCTCTTTCAAGGATCAATTCAATTTAGACCTTGTGAAAGGATTTGGAAGACTTGGGCCCTTGGAAAATGCAAGTTCTTCCTTTGGCTAGTGGAACATGATAGATGTTGGACGGCTGATCGTCTTGCTCGTCGAGGTCTGCCATGTCCTAAATGTTGTCCTTTATGCGATCAGGAGCAAGAGACAATTAACCATCTCCTAATTTCATGTTCATTTGCAAGGCAATTCTGGTACTCCTTGCTTTGCCAGGTTGGGCTGCAGCATTTTGCTCCTCAAGCTTCTGATATGGTGTTCGATGATTGGTGGGATAAATTATGGCATGTTGCTCCGGAACAGCAAAAGAAAGGTCAACTCTTTGATTATTCTAGGTGCTTGGGTTCTTTGGACTCAACGCAACTCTTGTGTTTTTGACGGAGCTGCTCCTAGCATTGCAAGGGCTCTTAATGTTAGCACTGAGGAATGACGTCTTTGGGAGATTGCAGGCACGCGAAGCCTCTCTTCCTTGACTACCCCGACATTTTTGGTTTAGAGTGACCTGTTTGGTAGTAATGTTGTTGTGGTAGCCTCTATTGTTTTAGTAGGCGAGATTGTTTTTTGGAGCTTGTTTGGGGTGTGTGTAGTGTGTGTGTGTGTGTGTGTGTGTGTGTGTGGATGTTGGGGTTCTTGTCCCATTTTTTCTTCTTAATATAATGAAATGCAGCTCTCCTGCATTTTCGAGAAAAAAAAAGACAAGCACAGCAGGCGGTGCATCTTGTCTTCTTGTATCTTCAGGGGCAGCAACAAGAGAATGAGAAGGATATTGCAACTTGTCTCGGGCAATACCAATTTATCTGACCTGCAAATGTTTGTCTCACTTATCATCCCACCATTTCCATGGTTTATTTGGAGGTTGCAATTGGGGAAAAGCTTGCCCAATCACTTCATTCAAAGGGTCGTATATTGGAGGAAATCATTTTCATCTTATACAGCATCTCATTTTCGCCATGTGTTAATGTCAGCCATTTAGAGTTTCTGCAGCCATACATGGGGTGCATTCCAACTTGCACATGCCTCCTTTCGACTATACTGTGTAAAAAATAATTGCGTACAAAGTGTTAAGCTTGGGCCCCACCTACTTGGGGATGCTCCAAAAACAAATGCCATCCCTGCTGGGAATGAAGTGAACAAAAAAGAAGGTTGTTCTGAAGGTTTTCCAGCTATAAGAATATATGATGAAGATGTGAACATGAATTTTCATGTCTCTGGAGTACCATCCACCCTGCATGCATGTTTGTTGGGTGCACTAGAAGATGGTTTGAATGCACTGTTGAATATTGAGATTCGTGTGAGTAAACTTCAGAACCGAGCAAGTGCTCCTCTACCTCTTCAAGCTGAAAATCTTCCACACGGAGTTGTTGCAAAGCGCTGCGATATCACAACTTGCAGTTCTGCACACATGTCATTTCTTGTCTCTAGCAGTGCTGAAAATTATTTCTAGAATCATATCAAGAATGCAATTATTGAGAAGAGGCAGTTAGTTCATGCTCTATTGAATAGTGAGGATAACCAACCATCTTCATATGAGCCTTTACCTTCCATGTGCGTGGCATGTAGAGCTTCTACTTTTGAAGTCTGGATAACCCTGCCTAAAAGGGCAGCACAAGTTTTGAAACATCTTGCACCAGAAATCTCCTACAGAAGCTTGATTGCACTTGGAATCGTTTGGGTAAATGGTACGCCAGTCTCCAAATTTGATAGGCAGGATGTTGATCGACTTCTTTTCTTTTGCTCTAACTAGTGCAAAGATCAAGCTATTCAAAATGTCTCAGATGCCCATCTATCAAGCTGGTCAGCATCCCTTTCTAAGGATAGAACCGTCAAAACAGATGTCATTTGGTGCAAAAGGAGTTTTAGGAGATAATAAGATGTCCCCATCATTGAAACCAGTTTAAAGCCTGCAACAGTGAGATCCCTTCCCCACTCTCGCAAGTAACTAATGCATCCCCTTATGGGGTATCCTCAGTCCATCATTCATGATGCTTGAAGTACCTGTTATTGCAGTGACTAAAAGAAAAACCATCATCCAGATCACCATCATCCTGGTCATGTGTTCAGCCATCAATCCCATTGAATCCTCTGCCAATGAAGAAGCATGGGTGCAATGGGTTGCCTATCCACATTTGCTCTGAAGAAGACTTCTTGAAATATGTCATGCAGTTTCTACTTCAGAGGGGTCAAATCCGACATGTACCTCAGGTAGGACTGGCAGAATTTCCTGATGCAGTGTTAAATTCAAAGCGTCTTGATTTATATAACTTATACAAAGAGGTGGTATACCTTAACACAATGCACGAACAGCTGGCTGCTCTGCTGCAGCCCGAAAAGCACCTTAAATCATAAGTAAATAAGCCCTTAATTTATGTATAGCACACTATTTTTGTGATGGCATTTCCTATCCTAGACATCTAGATAAGTGTCAGAAACACTTCTGGATAGAAGTGTCAGAAACATTTCTAGATGTTCTGAGACATTTAGTAAGTGATGAAACATTCCACTCAGAATGTCACAAATTCACACTCAAGGTATAGTATAACCCACATGATTTAACCTTCATCATGATTTCACAAAAGTCAACATTTTCAAAACAATCTTTGGCTATAAATAGCACTACAAGCGCACACCAACGGTGTGTTCTACTTTAAGTAAACACTCCTCAACCTCGTTTAGGGTCTATCCCCACAAGTGGTCAACTAAGAAAAGCACAATAAATTATGAATCATTTTATCCCAGACAATTTTAACGAATTCCCAAGAGCTATCAGCATGTACCTTTGCCATCAACTCTGCACTCCTAGCTCGCAGGATACTCCGTCCCTGGCAATTGAAGCCTCTGACGTCTCCTTCTCTTTAAGGCAATTGAGCAATCATGGCTAAAGAAACATTGCCTCCATCTTTCTAGCACCATTGACCACCAGAGATTAACAAGAACTATCAAGTACACACAAGGTTCAGCTCCGGCTGCAAGCTGAGCAGCGTCTTTTCAGTGATTCAGTCATCCACTACCGTGCTCCATTACCATGTTCACAAAGCCTTATCAACCTTCTTGATCCATATCTGTGTCCTGAGTCCTGACAGTGACACGTGTGTTAGGTATTTCAAAGTCCAGCAGCCACTCTAGCAGAAGCATCATATCTCCCGAATGCAGTAGACTCGAGGCTGGCTAAAGCGGCATGCACTGTTATAGAAACCTAGGAGGCGTGAACCTGTGACGCCACAAGTGACTCCCACTTTATGGCCTTATGGGCCACACACAACCGTAGCATGGCATCAGTATAGAAGGTAAATGTGAGAAAACCTTCCCAAGTCCAAAACTTTGATAACTACGAATAAGGACGACGTTGAAGATAATGGAATCACCATGCTTGTATCTAAGGGCTCGTTTGGTTAGGAGCCTGGGATGATTTTGCCTGGGTAAGGAGGTTCCTGGAAGCTGCCTGTGACATGTTTGGATTGGACCCTGGTGACTTGCCTGGCACAGGCAATCCAGTCCGCTCCCAGGAGATCAATGCCTAGCTTGGACGTTGGTTACCATGCTAAACTAGTCATCTCATTTATATTTTACTATAAACTATAAAATCGTAAAAGATAGTACAGGACATCTACAACTCTTGCTGTTGTATGTAGGCTACAGGATAAGTACAGGTGATTTTCGAAAAAAAAAGCTTTTTATTTGACAAGTGATTATCCTCTCTTTTTTCTATTATAAGTTGTGAGTATTCTTCTTTTATTTCATTTTCTATTCGTGAGGTTGGAGCACCGCTGCATAGGTGACATTAAGCCAATAATTACCCTATTTAAATATTTATTATTAGAAATATTTTTCCTCACAAAAAAATATTTTCATAATAAATTTACTAAATGTGGATAACATAATGCAACTCATTTACTTTGATAATAATGTCTTTTCTTGCCAGGCATAGTAGTCTCCCAAGGCACCAACCAAACAAACATCCATCCAACTTGCCTGGACTAGGCAAAAGTCATCAATTTTACAGGCGACACTTTTTGCTAGGCAAATAGTCCAGGGCTCCAACCAAACAGGCCCTAAAGACTGAGTGTTTCAAAAAAAAAAGACATATAGGGACATCACTAATATACAGCAAATGACAATAAATGCAGTAAAGGTATAGAAAAATAAAACCAAGAGACATTGGTCAACTAATGAACTTGTCAATTATCCACTAATTCACAGCCACAGCTCATCTAAAACTCCCAGGCTTTTATTCTGGAGTGGGGATTATATGGTCTCAAATATTCTGTGGCAAATTCTTATAGCTTCAATGAAAGAGCAATATGTAGAAGAGGGAATTGGGCTAGTGCAAAAAAAGGCAACATGACTTGTACCACATGTATACAAGTATAAGTTCATATATTGTATAGACACCAATATTTGTACGGAGAAAATTCCTATACAAGCAGTGAGACACATGTAGCAGGTCAAAGCCGATGTTTAATGCGCTACGTACTTACTAATATATCAGCTTGTTTGAATCACGGCACGCGACTGTTTAGTTCCTTTAAGTAGATAACAAGCTAAATAAAGTAATCTTATTTTTGCAGTAGTTAATACCATCCAAATTGAAAATGGATATGACACCAACATGCACTAATGGTTAAAGGTTGAAACTAAAAAATCACTACTATTCTCGCTAGCAAAGCTTCTCTGACACAAGAACCAATTGTTAACTCTCAACATAGGTGTGTATATTAGGCAAAGGATATAATTTAACGGCTCATGCACAAGGTTATCAAGTGTATTTGTGTTACCAGTACGGTTTAAGTATAGGAAAACAATGCTGTTATCTAAGTGATTGGGTGCTAGCATAGTTGCCATTTTAAAGACGCCCAACAGTCAATAAAAAGAACCTCCCACACACACCCTGCAGAAGCACCTCCCTCTCTGGGCGACTCCCTGCACAGGAGACCTGCTCTGCCATGCGCCTCCTCCACAGGAGAGTCTCCTCTGCCGAAGCACCTCGCTGCCGGCACGTCCACAGCAGTGGCAAAGGAATACAATGGCACATCAACGTGCGGTGGCATCAAACTAGGTAAACATTTGCCAATTTTTAGTTCTTCAAATGCGCTTATAAAAAAAACATGCTTCTTGCCCCTAAAAGTTAAGTCGTTCCTAACAGGGCCTAAACTCTTAGCACTTGCTGCTTACTGACCTTAATGCATCTATGCTTGAATTTCTGATAAGGGACTAGTGATAATAGCTCAATCGAAAGTCTGTGCAAAGGTAATAGAATCCTAATAAAAAAAAGTAAGCTAAAAGTGAGAAGTGGATTTGAAAATTAAAAAAGATATGTACGGTGGTGCAATATTTCTCGATTTAGGAATCAGTAAGGAGCTGCAGAAGGGACTTAACTCCCTTGTCATCCTTAGCACTTGGACTTTATCGAATCATCACAATATATGTGCCTTTGATGGGGTCCCTCCATGCTTGGCTAGAGCTTCACTAGGGAAGAGATGCAGTTTTGGAGTTTGGCCAGGGCTCAAAGTATTTCTTACCTCATGGCCCTTGTGCCGGAGTAGTGCGATGCTTTCGACAAGGTCGTTTATTTTTTCCTCCCGGTGTGTGTGAGGGCTCTTCCCATTGTTTCCTCTAAGATAATGATACACTGCTCTCTTGCGCGTTCAAGAAAAAAAATCTCAATTTCTAGCAAATGTTTCAAAAATTGTCTAAATGATGTGATTAGCACATAAGAGCTTAACACATACAAGCTAGCTAAAAAATTGTAGTCTTGATTTATGGCATATTGTATGTTCAGCATGGACATCTAAAAGAATTTAGTTCACAACAAAATGAATAATCTTGTTCAATTATGCTAGTTCAGACTTAAAATACTACATTTAATAGATACACCTGATATGGTAAGCAAGTAAGGTTGCCAACCCAACAACAAAACAATAAACGGTACTTTTTGTGTCACAAGTTTACCACATAACTCGTTATATATGGTATTGGACACAAACATAAGCAACACTACAGTGACTACAATACCCCTGAGTCCAAATAATCCAACTGATTAGCAAGCTCCAGACTAAAACACCAGTATACGTTGGTGAAAACGTCTAGCGCTTATGAAACCTTAATGTGAAGCCTCAACAGCCGTGGTTTAGATTGTAACAAGAGTAAATAAATAAACATATCAATCATGCTATGTCAGATAAAATGGCATCGCATCTATGTCGGCTGCATAATCTTACAATTTGTGCCCCCTAGTCCCCCATCCATGTGTAAAACCTAGCATTGCCCACATTGTTAAAGTTGGCGTGCTGTAACAGAAACTTTGGCATAGCTAAGCAAAGTGTGTCATGAGACACTAGAGCCACCGAGGCAACTAGGCCCCATCAAACAATGCAATATACCTCAGATGGCAATATACCTCAGAACGCCAGAGACGAGGAGACGGCCCCCCTGGCCCCAGGAAACCCCCTCGAGAGATTCTGAGGCTGCAAAACGTGGCACAAGCTCGAGATTGCGCGGCCGGGAGGACAGCAAGGAACGTGGCAGGCGAGACAGGTGCGCGCAGAGGCGAACCCCACCACCGCCTCACTGTTCACCTCGCGCCCATCACCCCGGCTGCTGTTCATGTATGCACTCCCCGCAGCTATCATAACCTCGCCTGCCCTCTTTCACTCAGATCCAGAGGTTAGGGTTTGAAGGGGACAGTCCATTGTGCTGCTATTTCGGCCTGCAAGTAGGTGGACATTGAACAGGTTCATCGGGCGAGAAAACTAGGGTTACAATGAATGGCAATTAGAAATTTACCGGATATTCTTTTTTTTGACACACTAAAATGGAGTTCCGCCCCCATGACCCTCCTCGCCGGAGATTCGCCCCCTCGGGAGCCCGGCGGCCGGAGCATGCGCGCGGGAGCCTCGGCGGCCAGCGTGGGCGCGCGGAAGCTCCACCGCTGCCGCCTCGGGAGCGCGTGGGAGACCCGGTGGCCAGCACGGGCATGCGCGGGAGCTCCACCGCTGTCGCCTCGGACGCGCGCGGGGGAGCCCTAGCGGCCGGCGTGGGCGCGCGGAAGCTCCACCGCTGCCGCCTCGGGAGCGTGCGGGAGCCCCGGTGACAAGCACGAGCGCGCGCGAGAGCCCCGGTGGCCAGCACGGGCGCGCGCGGGAGCCCCGGCGGCCGGCGAGAGCTCGCACGGGAGCGTTGGGTCCGGCCTCCCCTCCCACGGTCCTCTCCTCGACTCCTCCCTGCCCCGGTCCTCTCCTCCCCTAGCGGGCACGGCGCGACCAGTCCCAACCGGCTGGCACGGCTAGCCCCGGACGGCTGGTGCGACCTGCCACGGCGGGTGCGGGTGCGGCGCGGCATGCCACTGCCAACGGGCGCGACCTGCCCCGGCGAGCACGGCGCCACGGCCATCCCACCGCGTAGCGTTTGAAAACGGACGGAAACGGGCAGAAAAAACTCATTTCTACTTCTGTTTCTATATTTCTTGACCGAACGGAATCGGAATCGGAAAAAAAACGGAATTAAAAACGGATAGAGATATGCGGGAATACGGAAATAAATAAGAAAACAAACAAATACGGATGAATATCGGATGAAGAATCGGAAAATTAAGTTAGAATAATATGACCAAAATTTCTTAAGTATACATGAACAAGAGCACAAAATAGTATACAATACGAAGTTATGGGTCAAATATTCACTAGTATGCCTGTGTTAACATGTTAACATATATAATTTGTGATTTTTAGATTTATGTACATATAAATTTCTAGACATGCCTCACTTGAGATTGAAAACGGGATAAAAACGGGTCAATTCCATATAAAAACGGGATTTTATGAAAACGGAAAAACCTCTACGGAAACGGACGGAACAAAGTAGAAAACGGAACGGGTTGGAACGGGATTTTTTCCGTCCGTTTTCAACCCTACCACCGCGTGCGAGATCCGGGGAGTATAGGAAGATCCGGTCTGTGTATGACATGTGGAGCCAGCTTGTAATAATTGAGAGAATAATTTTCAGAATCCATAGTCATTAAACTAAACCGGATTTCAACTATCTCATTCTCACACTAGGTGTTAGATTTTGGGGGTTTTTTTGATGGGTACTGTTACAATTTTACAACTTGGAAGAAACATCATGACTATTCATATATTTAAAAATATTGTATATTTCTTTCTTCGACTTCAATAGTGTCGTTTTCTACACATTTGATAGTGTTGGTCTCAATGGCATATGACTAAAGACGTGTGTATTATCCTATGTCCCCATATACCCCCGGTTGCTTTTCTATCCATTTGTTGACACGTGGGTCCCACATGTTAGCCTCTCCTTCGACCTCCAACCCTTCTTCCTCCTTCGGTCTCCTCACCTTGCCAGAGTTGCCTACAAGTGTCTGAGCCTCGCTCAGGCTGAGGAAATGCCATCGCTCGTGACTCTCGCCGACCGAACACGCCACTCCCGCAAGGTCTTGCCGGAGCGAGACGGTAGCGTGAGACGAGAGACGTCATCCACAAGCAGTGGAGCTCGCTATCAATGTTGCAATGGCGTGAGAACCACGTCTGCACCGCCAAGGAGCCAACCTTCGACAAAATCCTGAGAGAGCGTGAGACAATGTGGGAAGCGAGGCATAGGAGGACCGGCGTGTGCCCCTGGGTCCATGGGGAGGTCGTGCTCACCAATAGTGATGCGAACCCAGTGGAAGATGTGCATGGCGACCTCTCGTGAACCATGCGCGTGTCGAAGAGCTATGAGTGACCGGTGTCTAGGACGTCCGCCCAGGTCAACAACCCTGGCACCACCGACGGGCAGTGAGCTAGGCTCATGTGCGGATCCGATAGGGTCAGCAAGCATGGTGTGGTGCGAGCTCCAAGAACTCACCTAGATCGAGGGATTTCTATCATTGGATTCGTGGGGAAATTCGCCAGATTTGTAGGGGGTGGTGCCATGCTGGATTTGTCTATGCATCCACGTGATGCCTCCAACCTCACACCACGTGGCTAAGATGTTAAAAAAATTAAAAAAAATTATTTAAGCATCTTCACGACATCAAATGAAAAACATTAAACTAGAAAGTTATATATATCGATGAGAGCTACAATTTGTATATAAAAAATATCTTCATCCAAAATTATATGAAAAAGATAATATTTTACTAAATTTCACACTTGTCTAGGATGGGCAAAATGGTCATTCTTAAATCAACTTAATAGCAAACTTAATGGATTTCGACGAAAATGACAATGAGATAAGTGTGAATTCTTCCAATGGCAATGAGCAACGTTCGAGAATTTCCATGGCAGTGAGAAAAGAGGTAAAATTTCTAATGCCACCACCAACAGTGATTTTCTCTTACAACAAATCAGCATAAGTATTCATCAAAACCAAACTTCAGGGAAACGAACAGGGCTATATACTCTTTCTCTTTTATACATGTGCATCAGAAACAATTTCCTACTCTTATTATTTCTAGCGTACTTTCACCTTTAGATTAAGAGATGATACATGCAATGAGGAGTGTACACATCTTAGGCTTTGTTTGGATGTGCATGTATCTCTCTCAAACCACATGTGTTGGAGTGTATTTGAACTAATATACACTCCAATCCATGTAGTTTGAGGTCAATACATGTGCATCCAAACAAGGCCTTATGAAGGAGATCATTTAGAGCATCTCCAAGAGTTTGCCAAATTAACTTGGCATCCATAAAATTTTGGCAAAACATGAAAAAACATCCTCCACGGTTTAGTATGCTAAGAGCATCTCCAAGAGTTTGCCAAATTCTACTTGACAAATCATGTGATTTGTCAACTCCTAAAACAATATGCTCAAGTAAAAAAAGAGGCTCTCTCCAAATGCTTGCTATTTTGGACTTGGCAAATTAAAAAAGCCCCCAAGTTTATCCTTAAATATCATAGATAAATATAACAGTAAAATCATTCTACTAAAAACTATCATATTATCATTTCACTCTATAGATCTACTCACGAGGATTCTAAAAAGTCTTCATTTGCTATTTTACAATTTTTCTATGAATTACTTCAAATTTTCAACCATTTAAATATATATGAACAAAAGAGATAAAAGAAAAATGATTTTGCATCGAGAACCTAAACTTCTCAGAAACCAAATAAGTTTAGATCTATAAACTCTTCTTTTGGCACTTTTATAAAGTGAACACAATAAAGAGTTCCTGTTTACTACATGGTCCTTCCACTTCAATCTCCCGACACATGTGAAGTCATATACGCGCGCGTATATATGTGCATCGGGAGTAGAGATTTGTCAAGTTTCTATTTTTTCCAAATTAGGATATCAAAATGTTGGAGAATACTTTTTCATGTTTTGCCAAATTTTTATGGATGCCAAGTTAATTTGGCAAACTCTTGGAGATGCTCAAAAATAGATACTTCACAAATCTTTCCTCCCAACGGGCATATATGCGCGTGCGTATACGACTTCGTATCCGTCGAGAGATTGAAATGGAAGGACCATCTAGTAAACAGAAACTCTTTGCGTGCGTACGAAAGGTCCTAGAAGGCTAGAGGGGGGGGATAGCCTATAAAAATTTCTAAAAGTAACACTTAAGCAAGAGGTTAGTAAACTAGATGGCGATAAAGCAATGTTGCACTAGCTCTAGAAAGAATAAAGCCAGCCACCTATTCACAAGACTAATAATCAAAGAATATAAACCACACACAAGCTAATACCCTAGTAGGAAGATGGAACAAGATGAACTTGAGAGGCTGTAGGAAATACCTAACCGGTACTACCGGTTCCTGACCGGTACTACCGGTGCCTGTCGAGATTCACTAATAAACCAAGGAATTCACCTTGGATTTCAGATCCAACCTTTTTCCCACACTCCTTGAGGTTGTGGATGTTGATGTTGATGTTCCCTTGGCTTGAATCCTTACCAATTTGTAGATCGACCCTTCCAAACCTATGAATGAGGAGAGAGAAGAAGAACACGAAGAACAAGGATAGTCGAAGCTATCTCCACATCAACAAGCACACAAGACTCACGATTTATACTGAGGTTCGACAACTCTACACAAGAGTTCCTACTCCTCATTGTTGAGGTGACCGCGAAGGTTGGAGTCTCTTTCACCTCCTTGCCTCTTCCTTGAGGCCCACACAAAGAGTGCCCAAGGTTCTCACTAAGATCGAATGAGGATTACAAACACTTTGAGTGCCCTCACAAAGAATCAAACCAAGAATCAATATGGGCAAAACAAAGATCGCCTAGCCGGCTAGGGTTTCAAGAACCCAAGAGTAACAAATGCAAATCCAAACCGGCTAGATGAGGAACCAAGTGCTCAAGTCTTGAATCGATGTTCCTCACTCTCTAATCTCACTTCTCTAGCTCAAGTATTGCAAAGGATTGAAGCCTAGAGCATGGAGGAAGAGAGGGGAGGAGTGTCTTGTGCTTGGGAGCCTTTTTCTCAGAGTTGGGGCGAGTTGGAATGAGTGGCTAACCCCCAAAAGAGAAGGGGTGCAGCCTTTATACTCGCTGCTCCAGAACACTACCGGTACTACTGGTGTCTCACCAGTACTACCGGTCCAACAAATATGACCGTTGGAGCCTTCCAGACTTGCGCAGAGTTAGCCTACCGGTACTACCGGTGGTTCACCAATACTACCGGTAGTACAAAAGCTATGATGCCCTCGCATGCGAGAAACTCCCACCGGCTACTGATCGCTACTACCGATCCTCCACCGGCAGTACCGGTGGGAGACCAGTACTACCGGTGGCTCTGCAGAGAGCCACTAAAAAGCTCTTCTAAAGTGCATGTGAGTGCAAAGTGTCTCTCAAACGCATAAGTTAAAGACATGAGCACTTTTATCCAATCTAACTAGATTAAAATGCACCCCTCTTGATAGTGCGGCATTCCCTATGACGCAAGTAAATGAGAAAACTATTTAACCAAAGAGTCGAGCCGCTATCCATCGAATGAAGCTTTGGAGTGCTATAATCACCGAATATCATCATTGAATCTTCCAATGGACTAACACCTTGCAAATTCCATTTTGTCTACATACTTAGGCAAAAGGTTAGTCCAATAGGTTTCATCAATTGACCAAAACCAAACAAGAGCTTTCAGCGTATACGACTTCGCATCTGTTAGGAAATTGAAGTGGAAGGACCATCTAGTAAACAAAAACTCTTTATTCTGTTCACTTTATAAAAGTGTGAGAGAGAAGAGGACTTATTTGATTTCTGAGAAGTTCAAGGTTCCCGATGCAAAATGTTTTTCTTTTATCTTTTTTGTTTATTGTAAAATAGCAAATAAATGAAGACTTTTTGGAATCCTCATGAGTAGATCTATACAGTGGAATAATAATATGGTAGTTTTTGTATAATGGTTTTACTGTTGTATTTATCTATGATATTTAAGGATAAACTGATGGGTTTTTTTAATTTGTCATATCAAGCTCTTGGAGAGAGCTTTTTTTTACTTGATATATTATTTTAGGAATTGACAAATCACATGATTTGCCAAGTAGAATTTGACAAACTCTTGGAGATGCTCTTATTCATCAATATTGTTCAAGAGTTGCACACTTCGATGACATCTCTATTTTGGATTATGGATGTAATTCGTCTCTTTTTTCAAGTCTAGTGCATAGTGTGAACTCTCCCAATGCAACGACATTGCATTTACGTTGCATTTGACATTAGTCAAAGGCATTAGTGTATTCTCCTATGTCAAGGGTTATATCGTGTGTTTCTAATGTACTCTATATAGTCTCCCTTTGTTCGTAACACAAAACCATCAGGACATATCTTGTGCAGTCTTGTACTTGAGGTTTGCGCTGTCCACACTTGCTCCTTACAGAGGAGGCGGCGGTGGAGACTTCTCCTATCAAGGGGACGTCGTCCTCTCCAGAAGGTAGATGTCGAAATCTACCATTAAATCCAAGATCGGGGTGTCCTGGATCTCCATTGGGGAGGTTGCTTTTGCTCAAAGATGATTGTCGTAGCCATTGGCATAGGTGACAGCCTGTTTGGACACACTTAAATCATTAGCAAACAAGCCCCAAATTTATTTATGCACACTTTTTTTTGTGACGACATTTCCTATCCTATACATCTAGAGTGTCAGAAACAATTCTAGATAAAGTGTCACAAACATTTCAAATGTTCTAGTAAGTGGTGAAACATTTCACTCAGAACATCACGCATTAACACAAAACTTCACACGCACAGACTGTTGCGCCTCTTGCTCAAGAAATTCTTAAGAGATCCACCCTTTGGATACTCTATGATAATACACCAAACCAATGGCTTCGTGCACGCACAAATGAATTTGACAATATTTGGGTGCCTCGATGTTTCTTGCATCGTAACTTCTTCGACAAACTACTGCTAGCCCGCCTCACTCCAAAAGGGTAATCAATTGCTTGGCCTTTGGGAGCTATGTGTTGGCAGACCCTTAGTAGTCATGTTCCCACCGAGGAACGGGAACGTGGAACGTGAAAGGAAACTTGGGGTGTTATTTTATAACGTGGGAATGAGAACATTCGCGTTCCCGGAACGTGGAACATGGGAACGTGTCACGTTCCACGTTCCCAGGCTTCTAAGGGCGGACCATGGGGAAAAATAAAGTTAGTGTAGAGGCTAACATTTCGATTGTTGAGCGATGGCGCAAGGCGTCAACTTCCCTGGCATCATCGGTGTTGTGGGTGGCTATCGACAATAACTTTGGCACAAACTTCTATGTCATGGCCTTTTATTAGAAACTAGGGGAGATCCCAGCTTGCATGGCAGATACATTGCCATGTCTATGGACAACAATAGACAGTGACTCCCCCATCACTCTTTGCTTTCTTCTGTCTCGCCTCGCCTTTGTTGATCCTTTTCCTTTGCTCTCACATTCCCCTCGCCTTACTCCCCTGTCGAGCCGCCAATTGCCTGTTTGTGGTACGTCACCGTCGATCTATTGCTCACCCATCCACGACACTGCATGTCTTAAAGCTGCCATCTTCGTCCGCTTGTTTCCCTGTTTGTCCGCTCGTAAGAAGCGTTGCGCATCAATGGTGCTCTTTCCTTCTACTTCTGCACTCTTCCCATCTATGCTGCGATGCCATGCTTTGTTCGCTACCTGCTCCTAGAGTATGTTGAGGCCTAATGTTTTCTAAATTATATTCATTAGTTACAAGTCCATCCACATCCTATTTTACAAATCACATTTCGTCCATGTCATGCCTGTCCATAAATTTCTTAACAAATCGACCAATTTTTTATTTTGTTTCATGGTTAACCATGTCCCGTCTAATTAGCTAATCAATATCATCATTGATGTGAATATTCCCTCTTAGTCTCTTTCATAGTTGCACTTGCTCTTTACAGAGGTGGCGACGGTGGAGACTTCGACATCCGCTTCAGCACGTATGTCAAATCTAGCATGGAATCCAAGATTGGGTTACTCAACAAGGACTACGAGTCTTGGATCTCTAGTGGGGGCGGTTGCTCTTGCTCATAGATGATTATCATCGTTGTCGTCATAGCCGGCCTGCTCCGACACAACCTTAAATCAAAAGCAAACAAGACCTTAATTTATGTATAGCACACCTTTTTGTGACAGCATTTCCTATCCTAGACATCTAGAGAAGTGTTAGAAACACTTCTGGATAAAGTGTCACAAACATTTCTAGATGTTGTGAGACATTTAGTAAGTGGTGAAACATTCCACTCAGAACATCCCACATTAACACTAAACTTTAGAGGCACAAAATATTCTCTTGATTAAGAAATTCTAAAGAGATCCACCCTTTGCATTCTTTATGACAACACACAAAACTAATGGCTTCGTGCACGCACCAATGAATTTGATAATATTTGGGTGCCTCGATGTTGCTTGCATCATAACTTTGACAAATTGCGGCTCCAACAGTTGACCTTTTCTTAGGGCCAGCCTCAGGTCGCTCCAAAAGGGTAATCAATCGCTCGACCTTTGGGAGCTATGTGTTGGGGGGCCAGCGCAGACGCTAACATTTCGGTTGTTGAGTGATGGGGCATGGCACCAACTTCCATGGCTTCAACATTGCCATGGGTGGCCATCGGCGTGAACTTTGGCTAGAACTTCTATGTCATGGCCTTCTAGCTAGGGGAGGGCTCAACATGCATGGCGGACCCATTGTCATATGTGTTGGTTCTAACAGTGACTCCCCCTCACTCTCGCCTCGCCTTTGTTGATCCTTTCCCTTTCAACTCTCACATTTCCCTCGTCTTCCTCTTCTCATCTAGTTGCTCCTATAGTATGCTAAGGCCTAGTGTTTCCTAAATTCCATTCATCGGTAACATTTGAGTCCACCCAAATCCTATTCAACAAATCACAGTTCGTCCATGTCGTGCATGTCCACAAATTTCTTGTCAAATCTACCATTTTTTATTTTATTTCATGGTTAGCTAAGTACCATCGATTTGCCTAATCAATATCATCATTAATGCGACTATGCCCTCTTGGACTCTTTCGTAGCCATTTTGCTACACCATGATCTTAGTCTTCATAATCATTCTACATTAATCTCTTTGTGCTTCCTTTGGCTTGATTTGACATATCTCTATATAGTACAAATTCTCCATAGCAAGGTTCATTGTCAACAGGTGATGTAATGTGTTGTGAAGACTTGATTTATTTATTAAACTACGGGCTGTGAAGGTAATACCCTCTTATGGAGGAGATCATTTATTCATCAATATTGTTCAAGAGTTGCACGCTTAGACGACATCTCTATTTTGGATTATGGATATAATTCATCTCTTTTTTCAAGTCTAGTGCATAGTGTGAACTCTCCAAATGCAACGACATTGCATTCACGTTGCATTTGAAAGTAGGCAAAGGCATTAGTGTAATCTCCTATGTCAAGGGTTACATCTTGTGTTTCTCATGTACTCCATATAGTCCCCTTTGGGCCTCAATACCATCATCTCACTTACTCTATATAGTCTCCCTTTGTTCGTAACACAAAACCATCGGGCATATCTTGTGCAGTCTTGTACTTGAGGTTTGCGCTATCCACACTTGCTCCTTACGGAGGAGGCGGCGGTGGAGACTTCTCCTGTCAAGGGGATGCCGTCCTCTTCTGAAGGTAGACGTCGAAATCTAGCATGGAATTCAAGATCAGGATGTCCTAGATCATCATTGGGGAGGTTGCTTTTGCTCAAAGATGATTGTCGTCGCCATTGTCGTAGGTGACAGCTTGTTCCGACACCACCTTAAATCATTAGCAAACAAACCCTGAATTTATGTATAGCACACCTTTTTTGTGACCACATTTCCTATCCTATACATCTAGAGTGTGTTAGAAACACTTCTAGATAAAGTGTCACAAACATTTCTAGATGTTCTAAGACATTTAGTAAGTGGTCAAGCATTTCACTCAGAACATCATGCATTAACACTAAACTTCATAGGCACAGACTGTTGCGCCTCTTGCTCAAGAAACTCTTAAGAGATCCACCCTTTGGATACTCTATGGGTGTGTTTGGTGGACGCGGATTCAGTAACTTTACTCTGCAAAGTTACGTTGTAACGTTCCCACCTCCATCCACCGTTTAATCCAGATCCAACGGTTCACATCCAATCCAGCCTAAAGTATTAATATTTTACTTAGGCAAGCATGGGCAGCACGGCACAAATAGGTCTGCCTCCGCTTCGGTTTCACACGCCGTCGCGCCGTGCTCCCACGGGGCCTGCCCACGCCAGCCTCGAGCGTCGTCGTGCCGTCCTCGGCGGGGCTTGCCACCCTCGCGTGTAGCTGCGCCTCCCTTGGAGAGGAAGGCCCACGCCAAGCTTGGCTTGGCAGCATCGCGGTAAGACAGCGAGGAGCTTCACGGTCAAACATTTTGTGAAGTTGTTGTGAAGGTTGTGATGAAAAGGGATACAATGCTACCTCGCCCTTATGGTGACATTGAGACTTTGGCTGATGCTAATTCAATGCCAGATTCAGTGGCCATATAGCAGAGTAATAAACTAGACTTGTATTTCTTTTATTTTATTCATATAAATATATGTGATAAGTGAACAAAGTTTCTAATTATTGATATTTGTAATAGTTGAAACCTACCAAGGCATCACATTCATCCCACTCTACTACAGGTATGTTTTTCTCTGAATTTTTTTTCACCAAGCTATGTTGAACATACACTGCTCTGTATTTGTAATGTTGAACATACCCTGCTATGTATATAACACACAATCAAAAGAATTTGGTACTGCTAGTTCTTATTCATTGCCATCTAATTGTATTTGTTGAGTTATTTGCTATGTAGCTAGTACTCCTGCTCCTATATAATCATACATCTTGTGGCTGCATTTCAGGTCATCCTGCAAGGTCCTAGGCAGCGTGCGTGATGGTGTCGACAAGTTGAAAGTGCTCATCAAAATTGTGTTTTGTTTTGAACCTATTAGAGATAAGACTGAGAATTGTTAGGGAAATTTAAGCAGTGAGCTTTTGGTGAGCTAAGATTTTGGTTACAAGTGGTGGATGTATGACTTTTGGTCACATGAGGTAGAGGTAGGGATGTTGATGACTTTCTGATGTATAAACTTCATGTCTACGAGCTTCTAATGTATTTTGGGCTTGTATGATGTTGAATCTGACAAGACATACATTATGCTAGCTAATATATGAATGCATTAATGTCAATGTCATATTAATCGATTGTCCTTGTATGTATGATTAATGTAATTGTATTGAATATATGCGTTGACAATTGATCATTTGATTTAATTATGTACTGCAGATTAACAAAAAACACACACACATATATTATATATATATATTTATTCTCTATGTGAATCATTCGTGTTGGACTGTTAGTTGTTAAAAGTATTTATAGCCTCAAACTATGTTTCGGTATTCATAGCCCTTTGGCATCAGACTGTTGGACGCTAAAAACATGTCGGTTGGCATAGGCTATACCGACGCCACTTTCAGCGACTCTAAATAAGTGTCGGCATAGGTCTATACCGACCGATGGAAGGTCTGTATATATCTACCTATACCAGCCGACGGTGCATCGCTATTCTGGGGTTGTGGTGTAGTGTCCGTGTCTGCTCGTCTCGTTGCCAGCCACCGCGCCGCCCCATGCTCTCCCACGCCGAGCCGCCCTCCAGCGCACACTGCGCAGCTTATGGCATGATTGGTTGGGAGAATTTGGCCCGGCCTGGCCCTTCGCATGCAAGCACGCTGCGTTTGGTTGGCTGGATAGTCTGCTGGACCTGGCTACCGGCATGCAAGTTGGTTCGCTGAGCCAGGCTGCGCAGAAACGAAAATGAAATACGTTTCTCTCCGGCCTGGCTTGTGCGGGCCGCGAATGAACGAGCGGCGTGGCTCCGATGGCTACGATTGTTGCATTTTATTTACAGACCTGTGTTGTATCCTGCCAACCAAACAATATCTCAAACGAGCCAGGTTGAATGACAACAGTCAACCAATCAACTAGTAGTTACATGCACAGGACCTGTCTAAATAGGGCCTGGCTCTATAATACGAACCAGGCTGGCCACTTCTCTCAACCAATCACGCCCTTACCAAAGAGCCATGGCCTAGTTTGAGTCGCCGGCGATGCGTGTCCGTGTGGCAGCTCTGCGAATGGGGCTCACGATACAAGCTGGCATGTGCAGACGACGCGGGCCTGGGCATGGTACGGGTGGAGGGCGATATCGCGAGCTCACGGTTGGTGCAAAGGGCGACGAGGACCTCGAGCTAGGCGAGTGAATGTGCGCGGCCAGCACCGAGAGCGGCACGACTACACGAGCGTGCGCCGTCAGCCGCCGCCGGAGTGGCCATGCACTCGCTCACCGTGTTGATTGCCGTCAAACTAGCCTCCTTGGTCCTCGTCTCCGCACGAACTCTCCGTCGCCACGCGAGCTCGGCCCTGCCGCGCGCCGCCACCATGGGCACGTGCCTAGGCCGAGCGTCGCGTCCGCGGGGACGCTTGCCTTGCCCCACGAGCACGCCCGCGCCGTCATCTCTGTATGCGGATGCGCCCTAGCCCAGCGCTGCCGCCGCACGAAGCTGTCACGGGGATGCACCACGGCCGAGCATCGCCGCCGCGGGGATGTTCGCCTGGTCGCGGGAGCGCGCCTATGTCGCCATCTCCACGCACGGATGCGCTTCAGCCAAGCGTCGATGGTGCCGCTGCTCGGCCGAGCGCCGCCTCCGCGAGGATGTGCCCGCGTCGCGCGCAGATTCGCCCCACCGCTCGCGGCGCTGATGAAAGCTTCCAAGTGGCTGACAGGTGGTCCCCCAAGCTCAGATGAAGGATAGCCTTTCGATCGGATTTGGACTGCTGAGATGGAGAAAGAGTTACATTGTGACTTTACTAAGGCAATTCACTGAATCTCAATCCGTGTTTGGTTAGGGTGACCAGGTGGGATGGGATGGCCCCGGGACCAAGGTTGTTTGGTTGGGAGACCGAGTGGAGCGAGGACACCTCGACGCGAATATTCGCATAGATGTGGGGCGACCTCGACCCCCAAAATTTCTCGGACAGGGTCAGTCCCAGGTGGGACGACATGGATGGGGGCTCTCGCGGAGGGGAGCCGGACGCGGAGGTGACGCAGAGGAGAGAAAGAGGAGACGCGCCGGACACCGCCATGGAGGAGCTTCGGCCGGCCGTAGAGCACACGGGGGACATCCGGTCGTCCGCCGCCGTGGCCTAGCTTCGCCCCGCCCTGTCTCCTCGTGAGCAAGCAAACGACGAGCTCTGCCCCATCGACGACCTCCATCCCACCACCTGTAGGCGAGCTCTGTCCCGCCGCTGCTACGACGAGCTCGCCGGAGAAGGAGCTGGAGGAGATCCGGCCCGCCGCCGCCACCTCCGCCCGACCCGTCTCCTCGTGGCGAGCGCTCCCTGAGCTCCGCTCGAACTCCATCTAGCTCTGCCCCGCCGTCGAAGGACGCGAAGGACGAGCGCTCTGCCTCGACGACGAAGGACGCGAAGCACGAGCGAGCAGGTACATGCGGCTGGGCTCCCATGCGGTTGGGAAAAGAGACGAAAGGAGAGAAAAAGAAAAAGGAAAAAAAAGATAAGTGAGCCCCACCTGTCAGTTACCCATCCCAATTTTGACGTCCTGAACGAAACAGAAAACAGGTTGGCCCTAGCCCTCTCTAACCAAACAAAAAATGGAATCATCCCATCGTATAAAACAGAGTCAGGACCGTCCCATTCCACTTCAACTCCCAACTAAACACACGATAATACACCAAACCAATGGCTTCGTGCACGCACAAATGAATTTGACAATATTTGGGTGCCTCGATGTTTCTTGCATCATAACATCTTCGACAAAATACTGCTCCAATAGTTAAGCTTTCTCATGGCCAGCTCCACTCCAAAAAGGAAATCAATCGCTCGACCTTTGGGAGCCATGTGTTAGCGGACCATGGGAAAACAAAGTTTATGCAGAGACAACATTTCGATTGTTGCGATTGATGGCGCAAGGCGTCAACTTCCCTGGCTTTATCGATGCCATGGGTGGCTATCGGCATGAACTTTGGCGGCAACTTCTATGTCATGGCCTTCTACCAGAAGCCACAAGAGGACTCAACATGCATGGCAGATCCATCGCCATGTCTATGGACAACAACAATAGTGTTGGCTCTAACAGTGACTCCATCTCACTCTTTGCTTTCTTGTGTCTCGCCTCGCCTTTGTTGATCCTTTCCCTTTCGGCTCTCACATTCCCCTCGCCTTCCTTCCCCATCGAGCCGCCACTGGCCTGTCCGTGGCACATCACCATTGATTTGTCGTTAGCCCGTCCGCAACACTGCGTGTCTTAAAGTTACCATCTCCGTCCGCCTGTTTCCGTGTTTGTCCCTCGTAAGAAGCGATGTGCATCACTATCTGTAAGAGGAGGTGCTCTTTCTGCACTCTTCCCATCTTTGTTGCAATGGTGCTTTGGTCCTGCTACTAGCTGCTCCTATAGTTTGTTGAGGCATGGTGTTTTCTAAATTGTATTCATCGGTTACATTATATTGCATGACGTCTTGCAATGGTAATCTCTTTGTGATTCTTTTTGTTTGAATTGACATATCTCTATAGTTCAAAGTCTCCAAAGCAAGGTTCATTGTTTAAGAGTTGATGTACTGTGTTTGTGAAGACTTGAGTTATTGGTTGAAGTACGGGTTGTGAAGGCAATACCCTCTTATGGAGGATATCATTTATACATCAACATTGTTCAAGAGTTGCATGCTTCGACGACATCTTCTATTTTGGATTATGAATGTAATTCGTCTCTTTTTTCGGGTTTAGTGCATAGTGTGAACTCTCCAAATGCGACGTCATTGCATCCACGTTGCATTTAAGAGGGGGTGTTAAGGTATACTAGTCAAAGTCATCAGTGTAATCTCCTATGTCTAGCCCTGGGCGGAGCACTTCCTGCTTCGTCGGTACCAGTACCAGCACCAGCACCAGCCATAAGAGGTAGGCGGTGGCGGCCGAGTCAAGCAGCAGCAACGCCACCGTGAGCACGCCGTGTTTCCATGTTGCTAGCCCGCTTCATGCTCCCGGCGCCGTCTGATCCCGACTCTGACTCCGGCTCCAGCTCCGATGACATCCTCATCACCGTCAGCCTAGTGCAAGGCTATATTTAATCCCATTTGGGCCTCAATACCATCTTGTTCAGTCTCCCTTTGTTCGTAACACGAACCACAAGGATATATCTTGTGCCATCTTCTACATGTGGTTTGCTTTATACACACTTGCTCCTTATGGAGGAGGTGTAGGAATACGAGGTTGCTACGCTAGCCAGAAAACAAAACTTTTCGACCTCATAAACCAGGATCTACTGCTAGTCATAGGTTACGGGATTACCACTAGACGTGCAGGTGCAGCGGAAGACGACTTGATGTAGTCGTGCGCGTCGCAGCAGGCAGTGCAGTTGCGTGGTCGTCCGTCTCAATGTCCCCTTCGCGCGGTTCGTCCTTGTGCTCCAGATGCAGCACCTCCGAGGAATCCCACATGTGCAGGGAGGAAGCGTTGCGCCTCCGGACTGCTAGGTCCGCGAGGAGCAAAAGGCGCGAGCGTGGGGAGGCGACGGCGGCTGCCAAAAGGCGTGGATGCTTATCGCCCCGCGCCCTCCCCTTGCTTATATAGGCGTCCTGACGAGCTCCCACGGTGAAGGCCCATTAGTAACCCTAAACCTAGTCTAATTCGGGTCCAACCCGAATTAGGCTTCCAGCCACTTAAGCGTGCGACCCTATGGGCTCGCGCATACATAGACATGGCCCAAGTACTCTTACTCGACCAATAGTTGATAGCGGCCTCTAGCAAGGCGTGTCAACTCCTATGCATACGCTATGATCATATCAGACGAACCACTATGACCATGTACAAGTTATTCCCTTTGCCACTCGATATATGGTTCAACTCGTGGGTTAACACTTAACCCAAGCATGGCCATGCATTTGTTGATCCAATCACATGAGTGATCCAGTGATATCTCTCTCACGAAGAGAGGGGCAAATTCCATCTTGATTGTCTATGTCTCATAGCATGTTTCCCGACCACCCAAGGACCACCTTTATAACTACCCAATAACGGAGTAGCGTTTGATAGTCTCTAAGTAGATCGTTTCACATCTTGAGTACATACCACAATCTCAAGTCTAAGGACATAACGTACATGACATGAATAGAGACTTTCTCTTGTTGGGTCAGTCCAGCCTACATGTCTCACATGTGCCCACATTATTAGTTTGACATCTCCATGTCTATGACTTGTGAAACATAGCTATCAACTAATACATGTGCTGGTCTAATATTCAAGTGTGCTCTTACAAGAATGCCGACCAGGGACAACTTTTAGAATAACCATTCAGGTAATTGAGTTCCACAAACAATTCACATAATCGTCAATCAATACCAGTTGTCTATAATGGATATTCAAAGAACACTTTATTAATCATGGATACAATCAGAATATAATCATCTACATGATTAGCTCTAGGGCATATTCCTAACAGTCTCCCACTTGCACTAGAGTTAATCTCTTAGATGTCTAATCCCCATAGACCTCAAGTGTGCCTCATGCTTAGGCTGTGGAAGAGCCTTTGTCAAAGGATCTGCAACATTCAAATCCGTATGTATCTTGCACATTTTGATCTCATCTCGACCGACGAACTGTCGAATAAGATGAAACTTCCGCAGTACATGTTTGTTCTTTTGGTGATTCCTTGGCTCCCTAGCCTGCGCTATCGCCCCATTGTTGTCACAATGAATATTCAATGGGCTGGACGCATTTGGAAACACACCAAGTTCAATGAGGAACCTCCTCATCCAAACACCTTCCTTTGCAGCGGCAGAAGCTGCAATGTACTCGGCTTCTGTTGTAGAATCAGTCACCGTCTCCTGCTTGGAACTTTTCCAACTTACAGCACCACCATTTATTGTGAACACAAAACCTGATTGAGATTGTGAATCATCTATGTCAGTTTGGAAGCTAGCATCGGTGTAACCATTTACAACGAGCTCCTCATTACCTCCATAGATTAGGAACACATCTTTAGTCCTTCTCAAGTACTTAAGAATGTTTTTAACAAGCGTCCAGTGACTCTCACCTGGATTGGCTTGGTACCTGCTCGCAACACTTAGAGCATATGAGACATCTGGGCGAGTACATATCATGGTATACATGATGGAACCAACTGCCGAAGCGTATGGAACCTTACTCATTCGTTTCCGCTCATCAGCTGTCGAAGGACACTGCTTCTCGCTGAAACGTATACGATGTGACATAGGCAAGAACCCTTTCTTGGATTGTTCCATGTTGAACCGTTTCAACACCTTGTCAATGTATGTCTCTTGACTTAATCCTATAAGCCTCTTTGATCTATCTCTATAGATTTTGATGCCCAAAATGTATGTTGCTTCTCCTAAATCCTTCATAGAAAAACTATTATTCAGTGAAGTCTTTACAGATTGCAACATAGGAATGTCATTCCCAATCAATAGTATGTCATCCACATACAAGATTAGAAATACAACAACGCTCCCACTTTCCTTCTTGTAAACACAAGGTTCTTCTTCATTCTGACGAAAGCCAAACCCTTTGATCACTTCATCAAAACGAATATTCCAACTCCGAGATGCTTGCTTTAATCCATAAATGGATTTCTGTAGCTTGCATATTTTTCCAGCATTTTTAGGATCAACAAAGCCTTCGGGCTGTATCATATACACGTCCTCTTCCAAATTTCCATTTAGAAAGGCTGTTTTAACATCCATCTGCCAAATCTCATAATCGAAATAAGCAGCAATTGCTAGAATGATCCGGATAGATTTAAGCATCGCTACCGGCGAGAATGTCTCGTCGTAGTCAACTCCTTGAACTTGCCGAAAACCCTTTGCAACAAGTCAAGCTTTATAGACGTGAACGTTTCCATCCATATCCTTTTTCTTTTTAAAGACCCATTTGCACTCAATAGGTTTAACCCCATCAGGCGGGTCAACCAAGTTCCAAACTTGATTGTCTCCCATGGAATCTATCTCGGATCTCATGGCACTTTGCCATTTCTCGGAATCTGGGTCCATCATTGCTTCCGCGTACGTTGCAGGTTCGTCATCATCTAACAACAACACTTCCCCACGTGCCTCACGGATTCTTGCTGACCTTCGTGGTTGTGGTGGTGTTTCTCTTGCCACAGGTATCTCAACTTGTTCTGCTACATTAGCATCACTCATAGAGTTATCTCCTATTGGCTCATCTTGAACTTCTTCAAGATACACCTTCTCTACACTTTTCTCTATGTTGAGAAACTCTTTCTCTAAGAAAACACCATTCCGAGCAACAAACACTTTGCCCTCTGATCGGTTGTAGAAGTAATACCCTAAAGTTTCCTTTGGATATCCCACGAAAAAGCATTTGTCCGACTTGGGTGTAAGTTTATCTGACATAAGTCGTTTGACATAAACTTCACAACCCCAAATCTTTAGAAAAGACAAACTGGGACTCTTACCAGTCCATATCTCATATGGTGTCTTGACTACTGACTTAGACGGTACCCTATTCAATGTGAAAGCGGTTGTTTCTAGAGCGTATCCCCAAAATGAGAGTGGTAGGTCTGACTGGCTCATCATAGACCGAACCATGTCCAACAAAGACCGATTACGTCGCTCGGACACGCCGTTTCTCTGAGGTGTTCCAGGTGGCGTAAGCTGTGGAACAATTCCGCAACTCTTTAGATGATTGCTAAACTCATGGCTCAAATATTCGCCTCCTCGATCAGATCGCAAGGCTTTAATTTTCTTGCCACGTTGATTCTCTACTTCATTATGAAATTCTTTGAACTTTTCAAATGTTTCAGACTTATGCTTCATTAGGTAGACATATCCATATCTACTAAAGTCATCAGTAAAAGTTATGAAGTATTGAAATCCACCTCTAGCTGTCGTGCTCATTGGTCCACATACATCAGTATGTACGAGTTCCAACAAGTCAGACGCCCTCTCAGGAAATCCTTTGAATGGCGCCTTGGTCATCTTGCCTAGTAGGCAAGCTTCACATGTCTCGTATGATTCAAAATCAAACGAAGCTAGAAGACCATCATCATGGAGCCTCTTCATGCGATTCTCACTTATATGACCCAAACGACAATGCCACAAATATGTAGAACTTAACTCATTAAGCCGAGGCCTTTTAGCATTAACATTACAGATAGGTGTATCATCAAGATTTAAAATAAACAATCCATTCACAATGGATGCAAAAGCCACAAACATGTCATTCTTTGAGATCACACAACCATTGTCTTTACTCGCAAATGAATAACCATCCTTCATCAAACATGAAGGTGACACAATGTTTCGACTTAAACTAGGAACAAAATAACAATTATTCAATTCCATGATAAATCCTGACGGGAGGTGAAGTTGCATCGTCCCAACGCTCAACGCAGCAACTCTTGCATTGTTGCCCACGCGGAAATCAACTTCGCCTCTTCTCGTGCTTCTACTTCTTACCATTCCCTGCATCGTATTGCAAATATGAGCAACCGATCCGGTATCAAATACCCAGGAGTTAATGTAAGAATCAGCGAGAAAAATATCTGTAACATAAACGACAAGTGTACAAGCAGCGGGAGTACCTTTACTACCGCCATCCTTCTTTAAGGACTCCAAGTACAGCTTGCAGTTTCTCTTCCAGTGACCTTTCCCCTTACAATGAAAGCATATTGCTTCAGCAGCTGGTCCATTGGCAGGAGGAGGGTTTGGCTTAGAGATCTCATCTTTAGCCTTCGCCTTCTTCTTCCACCCAGCCCTCCTTTTAAAGTTAGACTTATTTTGGACCGCCATCACATGGCTACTGCCTGCTGCCTTCTTGATATCAGCTTCTGCTGTTTTAAGCATGCCACACAATTCATTCAAGCCCTTCTCCGCCCCATGCATATGGTAGTTCGAGATGAAGTTTCCATAACTGGGCGGAAGAGACGCAAGAATGAAATCAGTTGCCAACTCTTGGCCAATTGCGAAGCCTAGCTTCTCCAACCTCTGAGTGTAACCAACCATCTTGATTACATGTGGCCCTACAGGTGCGCCCTCAGCCAGCTTGGTTTCTGCAAGCGCCTTAGAGACATTGAACCTTTCAGTCCGCGCTTGAGTTTGGAACATATCTTCAAGCGCCACGATCATATCGTTCGCTGAATGATTGTTGTCGAACTGCATCTGTAGATCAGGTTCCATACAAGCGAGCATGAGGCAACTCACTTCAAGATCAGCATCACATGCTTTCTTGTAAGCGGTTTTCTCTGCAGTAGGTGCATTATCATCAGGTTCATCTGGTAATGGGGTGTCTAGAATATCTTCCTTTTTCTCAGCCCTGAGAACAATTCTCAGGTTGCGGATCCAATCCGCATAATTTGTTCCATTCAACTTATCTTTCTCAAGAATTGATCGCAAAGTAAATGGTTGATTACTGGGAGCCATCTACAACAAAAGTAATGCAAAATACTAAGACAATGTATCCATGAAGGAGTAAGTTATATCAAAATAAAACATACTCCCACTAAAATCAATATCCCTCAATTGATACTTAGTGATTCAAGACCCACAACTAACAAGTCAACTAGTGAGCTTTAGCATCACCGCTAGAAGACATGGTAGATCGGTAAGCAACACTTTGCTAATCATATCACATATGACTCTTGTTGTTGGGCAGCATCTCTATGCTACGCTCAACCTCCCCATGCTTCAAGGTCCCTAACCGTTAGGATAACCTTGTTCAAGTAACCAAACCTTCTGCTAGTAAGTGTCCGACACGAACCTGTCTAGTCAAGGAAAATCAGTGGCACCCTAATTTTATAGACCCACCACCAATCGTACAAGACATGTGACAGTGCAAGGTTTGGGGAAGCATACAACTTAAACATTGCTGAGGGATCATTCTACTTTACTATCATATTCATGTAGACAAAACATAATAGCGAACAACAAAAGTAGAATAAAATGAGAATCACATTCACACATAGTGACTTGGTATGGCCCTTTAAATAATGGTGATCTCCATCTCCATCATCTTGCCCATCATGGTGATCTCCATCTCCATGATCCACGTGTGAAATCCTTCTTGTGATAAGTCCTCCAAGAACTATCTTACCGCAAGCTATACTAATTACATAGTCGCAAGATCACAAGATGGCACGCAGGCCAATACATCAAAAGGCAACACATATGGCTCCAGCCGTGTTGCTTACATGTCACGCAGGGCATGAAAATTACATACAATCTCATAGGCCATACCAATCACATCAACTCCTGCAAAAACAAGTTAGGCGTAGAACAATTCTAGGCGCTATAGCAGATAGCAACGGCTTCTGACCTAGGTTTCAATTCGATCAATCTAATTGATCTCCAACTCGCCCTAACTGGATTTACTTGTATCTGTTAACTCGGATGGCGGAATTCCAACCGGTACGAGTAGGTTGATGCAATACCATCGCAGCAAGATATGAACCAAAGTCTGAGATTCATCATAACACCCGCATATCACCATATGCTAAGATCTGAACCTATAACGAGGCAGTAACGACTCTGATACCACCGTAGGAATACGAGGTTGCTACGCTAGCCAGAAAACAAAACTTTTCGACCTCATAAACCAGGATCTACTGCTAGTCATAGGTTACGGGATTACCACTAGACGCGCAGGTGCAGCGGAAGACGACTTGATGTTGTCGTGCGCGTCGCAGCAGGCAGTGCAGTTGCGTGGTCGTCCGTCTCAACGTCCCCTTCGCGCGGTTCGTCCTTGTGCTCCAGATGCAGCACCTCCGAGGAATCCCACACGTGCAGGGAGGAAGCGTTGCGCCTCCGGACTGCTAGGTCCGCGAGGAGCAAAAGGCGCGAGCATGGGGAGGCGACGGCGACTGCCAAAAGGCGTGGATGCTTATCGCCCCGCGCCCACCCCTTGCTTATATAGGCGTCCTGACGAGCTCCCACGGTGGAGGCCCATTAGTAACCCTAAACCTAGTCTAATTCGGGTCCAACCCGAATTAGGCTTCCAGCCCCTTAAGCGTGCGACCCTATGGGCTCACGCATACATAGACATGGCCCAAGTACTCTTACTCGACCAATAGTTGATAGCGGCCTCTAGCAAGGCGTGTCAACTCCTATGCATACGCTATGATCATATCAGACGAACCACTATGACCATGTACAAGTTATTCCCTTTGCCACTCGATATATGGTTCAACTCGTGGGTTAACACTTAACCCAAGCATGGCCATGCATTTGTTGATCCAATCACATGAGTGATCCAGTGATATCTCTCTCACGAAGAGAGGGGCAAATTCCATCTTGATTGTCTATGTCTCATAGCATGTTTCCCGACCACCCAAGGGCCACCTTTATAACTACCCAATAACGGAGTAGCGTTTGATAGTCTCTAAGTAGATCGTTTCACATCTTGAGTACATACCACAATCTCAAGTCTAAGGACATAACGTACATGACATGAATAGAGACTTTCTCTTGTTGGGTCAGTCCAGCCTACATGTCTCACATGTGCCCACATTATTAGTTTGACATCTCCATGTCTATGACTTGTGAAACATAGCCATCAACTAATACATGTGCTGGTCTAATATTCAAGTGTGCTCTTACAAGAATGCCGACCAGGGACAACTTTTAGAATAACCATTCAGGTAATTGAGTTCCACAAACAATTCACATAATCGTCAATCAATACCAGTTGTCTATAATGGATATTCAAAGAACACTTTATTAATCATGGATACAATCGGAATATAATCATCTACATGATTAGCTCTAGGGCATATTCCTAACAGGAGGCGGTGGAGATTTATCACCTAGGGGATGTCCTCTTCGGTAGATACACGTCGAAATCTAGCATCGAATCCAAGATTGGGCTATTCGACGAGGACTACAAGTCCTGGATCTCCTATAGGGACAGTTACTCTTGCTAATCGACGACCATCGTCGTTATCGTCGATAGGGGAGGTACACGTGCACCTACTCTGGCAGCACTACCCTGGGTGCCCTAGCCCGAATCCCCTAGGCATGCACCTCATCGAGGCCATGTGCAAGTTGCCAAGCCCACTTGTCAAGGTCGTCGCAGCCCGAGCAAGCGCGTCGTCCTGTCTCACATAAGTCACACACGATGAAGACGTGAATCACCCCAATTTCTTTGTTTTGAACCCACATCCACACAGAAAATCCCCAACATACTAGCCTCCCAACCAAACATACTAAAACTGGGTGACCCACTCGGCCACTCTAACCCATTCCATCCCCTAAACCAAACACACACTACACTTGCACGACCTGAACCATGGCAGCCAATGCAAGCACAACCTGCAGGGCATCCTACAACTTGCTCTTCTGGACAATAAACCAGCTAGATCAATGCACGAATAGCTGGCTATTCAACTATAGCCCGAAAAGCACCTTAAACTAGAAGCAAAAAAGCCCTTAATTTATGTATACCGCACCCTTTTTTGTGACGACATTTCCTATCCTAAACATCTAGAGAAGTGTTAGAAACACTCCTAGTCAAGTTCTGAGACATTTCGTAAGTTGTGAAACATTCCACTCAAAACATCACAAATTCACACTAAACTTGCACGGCCTGCACACCATGCTCCAACCTACGCTTCTAAACAAGAAGGGAGGCTCACAGATCCGCCACCACACTTGAGTTCTATACTAGTGGGGGAATCATGTTATTGTTGTTGTAGCTAGATTAGGGTTCCTTCCTTCCCCCACTTTGCTCATCGTACTCCCCTAAATCGAACATATCTGCTTCCGATTGCACCATCGCTAGCATCCTTGTGCTACCCTAGGCTTTGATTAGCTCATCTCGTTCAGTGGTGGCATGAGCTAATATTTGCCAATTAGTTTCTCTGCAGCCAAGCCTCAAATCCAGAGCATACCATGTGGCAAAAGTGCACACTCCTAGGTGTTCTTTGTGGGGAGTTTGTCGAGAAGCAGCACTCCATTAGTGCTAGACACAAAGCGAGTGCGGCTGTCATGCCCCTTCCCAGAGCTTTCTTTGTCTGGGGCATTGGAGGTGCACACACTAAACAATCACAATTCGAAGCAATTTAGAGAGGCACAACAGTTGGTGCATCCTGTCTTGTATCTTCAGGGGTAGCAGCAAGAAAATGAGGAGGAGATTGGCACACTTGTCTAGGGCGATACCGGTTTACTGGCAGATTTTTGTCTCACTTATCACCCCACCATTTTCGACCAAGGTTTATTTGGAGGTTTCCATTGAGAAAAAGCTTGTCCAATCAAATCATTCAAAGGGGATACCGTATTGTGGTATATTGGAGGGGTTCATTTTCATCTTATACAGGATCTCATTTTAGTCATGCGTTAATGTCACTCATTCTGAGTTCGTGCAGCCATACATGGGATGCATTTCAAATTGCACATGCCTCCTTACAAACTATACTATGTAATAAATAATTACGTACAAAGTGATAATCTCTTGGCTCATGCATTTTCTGAGAGTTAACATCTAATGGCACTAGAGAAGCGTCTTGGCATCATGATTCTACTCTTGGTAGTTGCCACCTGTTGGACGACTTGGAGGTAGCAAGACTCCATGAAGCACTCCTTTGAAGATTGTGAGGTACTTTGCAGTAGGATTTGTGAGGGGCTCTTGTGCTCGCCCCCACCAGCGAAGTGAAGAAAAACTTTAGTGGCACGAGGCTTGTAGTGTACCTCGTGATCAGCCGGTTAATACACAAGCGCTCATGTCGGAGTCGAACTTGAGAATCATTGAGCTTGTAGAGGGGCGATGATACTCGGACATGGCTTAACGTGGATGTAGATGATCGGCAAGTCAACGAACTGTTAAGGTATAATAGTCAAGAGCATTGGTGTAATCTCCTCAGCCTTGACTTCAATCCTAGCCACTCCAAAGTCATCAATCTTAACTGACTATCACTAGAAATCATGATTTTGTTTGACTTAAGATCTCTATGAGTGAACCCAAGGCCATGGACATAGGCCATGCCACGTGCAACATTCAATGCCTGCTTAACTACTAACTTCAGCAGAACAAACATGTTCTACCTCTTGCTCAAGAAATTCTTGAGATCCACCCTTTGCATACTCTGTGACAATACACCAAACCAATGGCTTCCTACATGCACCAATGAATTTGACAATATTTGGGTGCCTCAGTGTTGCAAGCATAACTTCTTGGACAAACTATTGCTCCAACAGTTGAGATTTCTGAGGTCAGCCTCAGGTCACTCTAAAAGGGTAATCAATCGCTAGGCCTTCGGGACCTGTGTTGGGGGGTCAGGGGAAAGAGCAAAGTTACAGCGGAGGCGGTATCGAGTGATGGCGCAAGGCGCCAACTTCCTCGGCTTCATCGATGTCGCGAGTGGCCATGATGATGGCTTGAATTTTGGAGAAACTTATGTGTCATAGCCTTTTACCATAAGCTAGGGGAGGGCTCTAACATGTCGGTTGATAGCCTCAACAACATGTAGAGCAGCATGCATGGCGAATCCATCGTCATGTCAGTGGACAACAACTCCCCCTCACTCTCATTTTCTTCTGTCTCTCCTCACCTTTGTTGATCTTTTCCCCATTTAGCTCTAACATTTCCCTCACCTTCCTCCCCCATCAAGTAGTCGACAGCGCGTCCGTGGCCCGTCAATCCATCACTCACTCGTCTGCGACACTGTCTGTCTTAAAGTTGTCGTCTCAGTCTGCCTATCTCCTTGTTTGTCTGCTTAGAGTAAGAACCGTTGCACATCTTGGTGTTCTTCTCTGCTCTGCTCAACTATGCATCACGAGAATAGTTCTATTCTTAACGCTTCTGCACTCTTCCATCTGTGGTGCGTTGGTGCTCTTCCTGCTGCTTGCTGCTCCTACAGTATGTTGAGGCCTATTATTTTCTAAATTCTATTCATCGGTTACAATTGAGTCCATCCAAATCATATTATACACGTCACAGTTCGTCCATGTCATGCATGTCCATAAAATTCTTGTCAAATCCAATAGTTTTTTATTATTTTGTTTCATATGCTTAACCGAGTCTCGTAGATGTAGCTAATCAATATCACCATTGATGCCACTATGCCCTCATGGACTCTTTCGTATCCATTTTGCTACACTTCATGATCAATGGCCTTGTATTAGTCGGGATAATCATTCTATCCTAATGTGTGTCGTCTTGCAGCAGTAATCAATTTGTGCTTTTGGCTTGATTTGACATATCTCTATATTCTTATCAAGTTCAAAGCATTGTTCAAAAAGGCACTCGCCTAGGCACACTTCAACGCTAGGCGGAGGGGCACCACCTCGCCTAGGGGGTAGGCGGACCATTAGGCGAGCGTGGCTCCTCCCGCTGGCCGCGCCCATCCCTACCGAGCTGCTGCTCCCACCGGTTCCTGCACCAGCAAACCACTCCCCACCCGCACCCCCACCCCTACCCCACCGCTGGGTGGCTAGCTGGTTGCACCAACTGGTCACGTTCCATGTCTCCTCTGTTGTGTTGTTTGTGAAGAGTTGAGTTATTTGCTAAAGTACGTCTTGTGAAGGCAATACCATCTTATGGAGGAGATCATTTATACATCGACATTGTTCAAGAGTTGCACGCTTCAACGACATCTTCTATTTTGGATTATGGATGTAATTATTCTCTTTTTTAAGTCTAGTGTATAGTGTGAACTCTCCAAATGCAGCGATATTGCATTCACGTTGCATTTGAGAGGGGGTGTTAAGGCATATTAGTAAAAGGCATTAGTGTAATATCTTGTGTCTAGGGTTATGTCTTTTCTCTCTCATGTACTCTATATATAGTCCCCTTTGGGCCTCAATACCATCATCATGTCCAGTCTCCCTTTGTTTGTAACACGAAGCATAGAGATATAGCTTGTGCCGTCCTCTACTTATGGTTTGCGCTATCCACACTTGTTCTTTATGGAGGCAGTGGAAATTTCTCCCTACTAGGGGACGTCCTCTTCAGCAAGTACATGTCGAAATCTAGCATAGAATCCAAAATCGGGGTGTCTAGAGAGGACTATGGGTTGTGGATCTCCTGTGGAGGCGGTTGCTCTTACTTAGAGATGACAATCGTTGTCATTGCCAACAGGAAAGATGAACGGGCACATGCTCTGGCAGCACCAGCCCAGGTGCCCTGACTCGGATCCCCCGAGCACGCAGCTCGCTAAGGCCACATGTGAACTGTCGCGCTTGCTCGTCCAGGCCATTGCGCGTTGAATTTGTGTGGCCATTCTCTCAACCAGGTCACAACGCGTGGGCCACAGTTGCCGCTCGTACAAGCGTCGTCGTGTCTCGCGTGGGTCACACATGATGAAGATGAAGGTCACACCAGACCTAGTTTCTTCATTTTGGATGGATCCTGGATTGAACCCACATCCACACAGAATTTTCCCTTCCTAGGTTGGCTACCCAACCAAACACCCAAAAAAACTAGATCCGACCCACACCAACCCATTCCAACCCGCAAACCAAACCCACACTGAACCCGCGTGGCCTGAAGCATGGCATTGTAGGCAAGCGCATCAATATAAACTAGCTAGATCAGTCAAGGAACAGTCCAGACGACACAACACTGAGACTAACATGAGTACATGACCATAGGACTGGATACTTGGATAGTTGTAGCCAGTGCAGATGATTTTCATTCCATACATGCGTTCACAAACGCTGCTACCTGCCGGCCAATTGAGGATGACTCCGGCCGGCACAACTCCACCGCGGTGAAGTTTCCACCAGGGGCCAAGAATTAACTTGAGAGGATCATCATGCAATTTGAGTTTGAGCATGTCATCGTCCCCGCCACACCCATAGCTCGAGTAAGGTTCCGGATTAGCATACGGATTTGATGAGCTAGAACCTTCGCTGCCCACGATGATGGGCTGGACATCATGACAAGAAATACTACACATCCACACCAGCGACGCACCGCTGGGCTGCTGCTGCTGAAGGCTCATGGTCACCTTGAAGTGGTACTCGCTGGAGCAGACAAGCAGACACTCCAACGTGGCACTAGTGGCCCCGGCGTTGCGGTCGTGATACAATGGCCCCACCGTCGGTGGCGTGAGAAGATGGCCTGAACTCGAGCATGTGCTTCTATACAATAAACTAGCTAGATCATTCCAGGAATAGCTAGCTGTTCCGCTGCAGCCAAAAAATCACCTTACATCAAAAGCGAACAAGCCCATGATTTATGAATAGCACACCTTTTTTTACACAATTCCAAGAAGTCTCAGAAACACTTAGAAACATTTCTAGATTAGGGTTATGTCCCCCCCGCTTTGCTCTTCGTACTCCCCCTAAATCAAACCTACCTACTTTTGGTCGCACCGTCGCCAGCGTCCTTGTCCCGCCCTGAGCTTTGATTTTCTCATCTGGTTCAGTGGTGGCATGAGCTGAGGTCTGGTAGCTAGTTTGTCTTTGCAGCCATGTCTCAAATCAAGAGCACCATACAGCAAAATTGCACTGTTCTTTGTCGGGAGTTTACCGAGAAGCGGCAGACACCAGCTCCCCTAGCACCAAACACAAAGCGGGTGTGTCTGTCATACCTTTCCTAAAGCTCACTATGCATGGGATATTGGAGGTGCAAACACTAATCAATCCCACTACGGAGCAATTTAGACAGGCACAACAGGCCGTGCATCATGTCTTGTTGTATCTGCAGGGACAGCAGCAAGAGAATGAGAAGGATATTGCAACTTGTCTGGGGCACAATACCAATTTATCTTACATGAAAATGTTTGTCTCACTCATCATCCCACCATTTCCATGGTTTATTTGGAGGTTGACATTAGGGAAAAGCTTGCCCAATCACTTCATTCAAAGAGGATACCATATATGGTATATTGGAGGAAATCATTTTCATCTTATACAACATCTCATTTTCACCATGTGTTAATGTCATTCTTTCAGAGTTCCTGCAACCATACATGGGGTGCATTTCAACTTGCACATGCCTCCTTTTGACTATACTATGTAAGACATAATTACATACAAAGTGTTAAGATTGGGCCCCACCTACTTGGTGATGGCATTTCCTATCCTAGACATCTAGATAAGTGTCAGATAAACTTTTGGATAGAAGTGTCAGAAACATTTCTAGATGTTCTGAGACATTTAGTAAGTGGTGAAACATTCCACTAAGAATGTCACACATTCACATCAGGCCTTGTTTGGATTAAGGATGGCAACGGAGCGGTTCGGATCGGGTGGAGTCTCTGGGCACCCAAAACCGAAACCCGAAATTAAAACCCGAACCCGCACCAAACACCGTTTCGGGTGAAAATCGATCTCCAAAACCGAAACCCGCGGATACCCGAAACCCGACGGATTAACCGAAACCCGAGGGCTAGGGTGTGGGGGCGCAGGTCGTCGGGCGTCGAGGCGTCGGGGGCCTCGGGGCGTCGGGTCACCGTGCGCCAGGCGACGGCGCGGGGAGTCGGGGACGCGGGCACACGGAGGTGCACACACTAATCAATCCCACTATGGAGCAATTTAGACAGGCACAACAGGCGGTGCATCATGTCTTGTTGTATCTTCAGGGACAGCAGCAAGAGAATGAGAAGGATATTGTAACTTGTCTGGGCACAATACCAATTTATCTTACCTGCAGATGTTTGTATCATTCATCATCCCACCATTTCCATGGTTTATTTGGAGGTTGACATTGGGGAAAAGCTTGCCCAATCACTTCATTCAAAGGGGATACCATATATGGTATATTGGAGGAAATCATTTTCATCTTATACAACATCTCATTTTCACCATGCGTTAATGTCAGTCAATCAAAGTTCCTGCAACCATACATGGGGTGCATTTCAACTTGCACATGCCTCCTTTCGACTATATTGTGTAAGACATAATTACGTACAAAGTCTTAAGCTTGGGCCCCACCTACTTGGGGATGCTCCAAAAACAAATGTCATCCCTCCTGGGAATGAAGTGAACAAGGAAGAAGGTCACTCTGAAGGTTTTCCAGCTATAAGAATATATGGTGAAGATGTGAACATGAAATTACTTGTGTGTGGAGTACTATGCACCCTGGATGCATGTTTGTTGGGCGCACTAGAAGATGGTTTGAATGTACTGTTGAATATTGAGATTCGTGTGAGTAAACTTCAGAACCGAGCAAGTGCTCCTCCACATCTTCAAGCTGAAAATCTTCCACACGGAGTTGTTGCAAAGCGTTGTGATATCACAACTTGTAGTTCTGCACACATGTCATTTATTGTTTCTAGCCATGCTGAATATTGTTTTAATGATCAGTTTCTAGAGAGTCATATCAAGAATGCAATTATTGAGAAGAGGCAGTTAGTTCATGCTCTATTGAATAGTGAGGATAACCAGCCATCTTCATAACCTTCAACCACAACACTGAGACTAACATGAGCACATGACCATAGGACTAGATACTTGGATAGTTGTAGCTAGCGCGGATGATTTTCATTCCATGTATGCGTTCACAAACGCTGCTACCTGCCGGCAGATCGAGGATAACTCCGGCCCACACAACTCCGCCACGGTGAAGTTTTCACCGGTGGCCAAGAGTTAACTTGAGAGGATCATCATGCAATTTGAGTTTGAGCATGTCGTCGTCCCCGCGCACTCCATAGCTCGAGTAATGTTCCGGATTAGCATACGGATTTGACAAGCTAGCACCTTCGCTGCCCACGACGATGGGTTGGACATCAACACAAGAAATAGTAAACATCCACACCAGCGACGGCGCACCGTCGGGCTGCTGCTGTAGAAGGCTCATGGCGACCTTGAAGTGGTACTCGCTGGAGCAGACAAGCAGACACTCCGACGTGGCACCAGTGGCCCCGGCCTCGCGGTCGCGATACAACGGCCCCACCGCCGGTGGCGTGAGAAGATGGCCTGAACTCGAGCATGCGCTTCTATACAATAAACTAGCTAGATCATTCCAGGAACAGCTAGCTGTTCCGCTCCAGCCAAAAAAGCACCTTACATCAAATGCAAACAAGACCATGATTTATGAATAGCACACGTTTTTTACACAATTCCAAGAAGTGTCAGAAACACTCAGAAACATTTCTAGGTTAGGGTTATGTCCTCCCCCCGCTTTACTCTTCGTACTGCCCCTAAATCAAACCTACCTACTTTTAGTCGCACCGTCGCCAGCGTCCTTGTCCCGCCCTGAGCTTTGATTTGCTCATCTGGTTCAGTGGTGGCATGAGCTGACGTCTGGCAACTAGTTTGTCTTTACAGCCATGTCGTAAAATCAAGAGCACCATGCAGCGAAATTGCACTGTTCTTTGTCGGGAGTTTACCGAGAAGCGGCAGACACCAGCTCCCCTACAACCAAACACAAAACAGTGTGTTTGTCATACCTTTCTTAGAGCTCGTTATGCATGGGATATTGGAGGTGCACACACTAATCAATCCCACTACGGAGCAATTTAGACAGGCACAGTAGGTGGTGCATCATGTCTTGTTGTATCTTCAGGGACAACAGCAAGAGAATGAGAAGGATATTGCAACTTGTCTAGGGGCACAATACCAATTTATCTTACATGCAGATGTTTGTCTCGCTCATCATGCCACCATTTCCATGGTTTATTTGGAGGTTGACAATGGGGAAAAGCTTGCCCAATCACTACATTCAAAGGGGATACCGTATATGGTATATTGGAGGAAATCATTTTCATCTTATACAACATCTCATTTTCACCATGCGTTAATGTCAGTCATTCAGAGTCCTTGCAACCATACATGGGGTGCATTTCAACTTGCACATGCCTCCTTTTGACTATACTGTGTAAGACATAATTACTTACAAATTGTTAAGCTTGGGCCCCACCTACTTGGGGATGCTCCAAAAACAAATATCATCCCTGCTCGGAATGAAGTGAACAAGGAAGGAGGTTGTACTGAAGGTTTTCCAGCTATAAGAATATATGGTGAAGATGTGATCATGAAATTTCTTGTCTGTAGAGTACCATGCACCCTGGATGCATGTTTGTTGGGCGCACTAGAAGATGGTTTGAATATACTGTTGAATATTGAGATACGTGTGAGTAAACTTCAGAACCGAGCAAGTGCTCCTCCACATCTTCAAGCTGAAAATTTTCCACGCGGAGTTGTTGCAAAGCGCTGTGATATCACAACTTGTAATTTTGCACACATGTCATTTATTGTTTCTGGAAGTGCTGAAAATTGTTTTGATGATCAGTTTCTAGAGAGTCATATCAAGAATGCAATTATTGAGAAGAGGCAGTTAGTTCATGCTCTATTGAATAGTCAGGATAACCAACCATCTTCATATGAGCCTTTACCTTCCAACACAACACTGAGACTAACATGAGTACATGACCATAGGACTGGATACTTGGATAGTTGTAGCTAGCGCGGATGATTTTCATTCCATGCATGCGTTCACAAACGCTGCTACATGCCGGCCGATCAAGGATGACTCCGGCCGAAACAACTCCGCCGCGGTGAAGTTTTCACCGGCGGCGAAGAGTTAACTTGAGAGGATCATCATGCAATTTGAGTTTGAGCATGTCGTCGTCCCCGCGCACCCCATAGCTCGAGTAAGGTTCCGGATTAGCATACGGATTTGACGAGCTAGCACCTCGGTGCCCACGACGATGGGCTCAAAATCAAGACAATAAATAGTACACATCCACACCAACGATGGCCACCACTGGGCTGCTGCTGCAGAAGGCCAATGGTGACCTTGAAGTGGTACTCGCTGGAGCAGACAAGCATACACTCCAACGTGGCACCAGTGGCCCCGGCGTCGCGGTCACGCTACAACGGCCCCACCACTAGTGACGTGAGAAGATTGCATGAACTCGAGCATGTGCTTCTATACAATAAACTAGCTAGATCATTCCAGGAACATAATAAACTAGCTAGATCATTCCAGGAACATCTAGTTGTTCCGTTGCAGCACAAAAAACACCTTACATCAAAAGAAAACAAGCCCATGATTTATGTATAGCACACCTTTTTTGACACAATTCTTAGAAGTTTTAATATAAGTGTCAGAAACATTTTTAGATTGGGGTTATGTCCTCCCCCCGCTTTGCTCTTCGTACTCCAGTCCCCTAAATCAAACCTACCTGCTTTTGTTCGCACCGTCGCCAGCGTCCTTGTCCCGCCCTGAGCCTTGATTTGCTCATCTGGTTCAGTGGTGGCATGAGCTGACGTCTGGCTGCTAGTTTGTCTTTGCATCCATGTCTCAAATCAAGAGCACCATACAGCGACATGGCACTGTTCTTTGTCAGGAGTTTACCGAGATGCGGCAGACACCAGCTCCCCTAGCACCAAACACAAAGCAGGTGTGGTTGTCATACCTTTCCTAGAGCTCGCTATGCATGGGATATTGGAGGTGCACACACTAATCAATCCCACTACGGAGCAATTTATACAAGCATAGCAGGCGGTGCATCATGTCTTGTTGTATCTTCAGCGACAACAGCAAGAGAATGAGAAGGATATTGCAACTTGTCTGGGGGCACAATACCAATTTATCTTGCATGCAGATGTTTGTCTCACTCATCATCCCACCATTTCCATGGTTTATTTGGAGGTTGACAATGGGGAAAAGCTTTCCCAATCACTACATTCAAAGGGGATACCATATATGGTATATTGGAGGAAATCATTTTCATCTTATACAACATCTCATTTTCACCATGCGTTAATGTCAGTCATTCATAGTCCCTGCAACCATACATGGGGTGCATTTCAACTTGCACATTGTTGACGGTAATCACAAGCTATTTTATCACCATCAAATCACCGTCAACATTCTCATATTCAAAGGAAAACAAGAATAACATGAACATATTTTACACAATAACTAGTTCCACATGTCCCATGACTATTTGATGCAGGTAATGACAAATGGGGTCTTTTGGGAGCCAGTGGGCCCACTTAGGGGGTCGGCCGACCAACCTGTGGACCCACTTGGCATCCTTAGCTCCCATGATCCATGCAACACCCTCAAGAATACTCTCTACCCTTGGATCCAAGTATATTCACCTCTCAATGGTTCAGATTCAAAGCACGAGGATCCATGGGCCGAACATGACATATTTACAAGTATGGCAAAAGATGAGCTCATTTGGCCACAAAAGAAGTTCGACCGAACACACTTTGGGCCCAATTTCGGACAGCAGAATCCAGACCTATCAAGGAGGTCCCACGCCGAAGGGGAGGCCCATGGCTCTCTATAGGGGTTCGGCCGAACCATGGATATGGCCAACAGGCCACCGACAGGCCCCCTGACCTGTGGGGACAGCTTCTAGAAGAAATGGGCAGGGCCCACCTGTACGGGGGTTCGGCCGAACCTGGCCATGTGCCCAAAGGGTGCACCGACCTCCCCACCGACTCCCTCCATGCCTCCATGCATCCACTTGATCTTCCTCGTTGATCTAAGTCAGTTTTAATGACGGTTTGATCCTATGGTGGATGATGGAAGTGACGCGGATCGCTGACGTGGCACTGGAGTAGCCCCTACTCCACCTCTAGCTATAAATAGACCCCCTAGACCCTCACTCTCACTCATGCCTCATTGGAGAAACTACTCTCTAGTCTCTTAGCGGAGCTCTTCAGTAGTGTTATGCTAGTTGGAGGAGAGTGAGGAGGGCCAGGCCTGTCTGGTGTCTTCTCCGAGTTGTACCTCAGCGGATGCGATTCTCTTGTAAGTTCAGCACTTGTAAGTGATACATCTGAGTTCTTTATAGTATTCAGTATTCTAAATCTGGCTTAGCTGTTATACATCTTTTCGCGCTTGTTCATCGCTTTACTTTAAGTAGAGTGCTTTAATCTTATGCAAGGGTTAAAGTAGTAAGAATAGTGTAGACGTGGTGTCTAGACTAGATCTTACCTTTGTAAACCGCTTATCGCATGGATTGTTTGTGGATGCTAGTAGGTGGTGACAGCCCTATCTAGTCCTCGTATTCCACCACGTATGTAAGATAAGTTCTTAAAAGGTAGGGCCTCAATACAACATGATGGCGCGGTCCGGTTAGAGTTTTGCCCTCTTTCTGATCTATCCTATCGCCTCCTGCAAGAGAAGAGATGATAAAGCCAGTATAACCAGCTATACCTTGTTAGATATCTTTGCTATATCGAACCTCTCAACCCAATTATCATAGTCTCCCTTGATCCATCATAGGACATATCTTTAATCCTAGTTAGATCACTATCGTTCACTGAGGAAAATACGATACCTGGAATACTCCCGGTGAAGTGCTACATCAGTATAATCTGTGTGCTTGCGGATTTATCCAATAGTCATAAGAAATACCAACAAGCATTTCTGGCGCCGTTGCCGGGGAACGGTAGCTTTTAACTAGTACCCTTTGGTCCTATTTTATCTTTTGTTTGATTTCATCTTTTCACTCCACATACACATATGGATCAAACCCCTCTTTTCGAGTATGGTGCTCCAATGGGTGCTAGGTTGGAGCCACCTAGTTCATCTCAGGCCATATTGGACATTCCTTATGAGCTTCACCCAAGTCTCATAAGGATGGTTCAGAACAAACCTTTTTCTGGGGACGAAGACGAAAATCCCTACACTCATCTACGTGACTTTGAACAATTGTGTTCATGTGTCCACATCCATGGGATGAGGCGAGGTACCCTTAAGTGGAAGCTATTTCCATTTTCTTTGATGGGAATAGCGAAACAATGGTACCTTCGCTACGTAGATGATGCAAACGGAGAATGGAAAAAGTTACAATCCAAATTATGCTTATCTTTCTTTCCCACTCCTCGAGTTGTTCGTCTTCGAAAAGAGGTCATCAACTTCTCACAAAAGGAGGAAGAATCTCATGGTGCGGCATCGGCCCGTCTCTTAGATCTAGTATCATCTGGCCCTGATCTTGCTATAACCGAGCCAACATTGTTACAAACACTTTTATGGCGGTCTTAGCAAAGATTCCGCACAACTTCTTGACATGACTTCTAGGGGAGCCTTCCTGTGTTTACCCGTTAGTGAAGGGAAGAGTCTTCTCATGAAGATTCTTGAAAACACCCCCTACATTAACGTTTATAATGAAGGACCCATAGAAGGAGAAAAACCAGTCCCTAGAAAGGAAATCTCGATAGCCGAATCACCACAACTCTCATCCAAAGATTCTGCCATCGATCCTGAACCACAAATACCACAAATCTCGAAGGAAGAAGAAATTCAACATCTAAACCATTCCTTCGAGTTTGAGGCTAACCTTTCATATGATCTTGCTGGTTTTGGGAATGCCCACAATTATCGTATCCAAAAGAGACCTTCTAAGAAACATCTTTCTAGACCTCTCATGGAAGGATCTCTTCAAAAATCTCCCAAATCAACATCATCTTGTGCCTCGACTTCCCACATGGCACATCAGGAAAGCTCGGGATTCCTGATAAAGAAATGTCGAGTGAGCTTATAAAAGGAGAACTAAAGTGTTTAGAAGCCAAATCTATCCTCTCCTTCTCTATGCCCACATCTAACTTATCTTATGAACCCATCCTTGATCCTGATGATCCCCCATGTGTTCCTTCATTCAAGTCTCATGATGACCCACTTAATGACTTTGGGAATTCATTAAGACACCCGAGGCATGGAAGCCATGAGGGCCATAAATCTGACCAAGAGGAGAAAAATCAACGGTTAGAGCTTTTGTCTACCGTTGTAAGTCAAGAATGGTTGGATGAGGCCAAATCCTCAAAGGAAGTCACTAAAATGCCCACACATGTGAGGAGAATATCTTTTCAAGTGTTGGGCATTGATAGTGAAATTTTCTACGATCCTAGCCTCGGGATCAATATCATTCCTCATTTCCATGTTCCAACAGCATTAAAGAATCATCTATCCCAATCACAAAAACACCTTAGACTCCCTAATGGTCAAATCCTTGATTGTTTAGGAGTCCTTCATGATGTTCTTGTGGTGGTTGATGATCTTAAGATCTTACTAGATTTCCACATCTTTGACCTTCCTGGACTTTCCTTTCATCTCACTTTTATCGGAAGGCCAATCATGAGAATCTTGGAGGACACAACAGGAAATGAGAAGCTTGATCATAAAATAGGTGAAGATTATCTACCCGTTTGGTCTTCCCCACCTCTCATCAAAGGGTTAGAATCCAAACCAGTTCTTGATCCAAGGGGTGAGCTAATGTCAATCTCGTCAATAGCCATGACCCATTCAAGCCTTGAGAATGACTTGAAATGTCATGAGAAAGGAAGTGCTCACCCACTCCTTGAAAGGGAGAATGATATCAATAAGCGTGGAAGTTATTCCCCAATCTTCCAATCAAATCCATGCTCAAATGAGAAATATCCCAAATCAATCCTTCCCTCTACCATCACTACACACTTGATCTACAACCCCTTCATTCTTCTTGTTTCTAAAATCTTTGCAAGGTTGGTTCTAGATGTGTTTGTCTACCATAAATTTTGCAAATCTCGTAGTAGTTTTGGTCTTGAGGATAGGTTCGAAAATGTTGGAGTTGAAGGGGAAACCGCTTCACCAACATGAGTTGCAACTTGAAGGTTTCCCAAAGACAAGCTTGTGTCTTAAAATTAAGCAATTTTGGGAGCTAACCCAAGTCTTCTTCTCTTCTATTAAAATTTGCTTGTTAATAAATAAATAAATATATAAAACAAAATAAAAACATTTTTCTTTTAGTTTCCCAAAATTCAAAAATAAATAAAATGACTTTGTAAAATAAGATTCAGGGAATATTTGTGAAAGTGTTCCTTCGGGTATTTTTGTCACTAACCATTTCAGGTTTGAACATAAAGAACGATGGAGAAAAACACAAGGTATGTCCAACCAAACATCCTTCAATAATGAAGCACATTTAAAAGAAAATTTCACATCCTAGACTTGGATTTTCACATTGTAAAATGTTGCAAAATCCAAGTATGGGGGAGTGGATTTCTCTAAGAAATTTATATCATGCTTCATTCTCAATTTTGTTTGGTTGTCTCTACCTTGCTTTCTCTTTTTACCTTGCTCATCTTGCTAAGTCATATAAATAATAAAAATTAAAAAAAAATATGCAAATGCTATCTGGTTCACCACCCATGCTCTTGTCTCTTCTTAAGTGAATCTAATTATGCCTTCGTGCTTCCTAGCTCTGTTATGAGTATGCTTTGGTTTGGAATATCGATCGTGTTTCCAAAAGCTCTTTAAATTAAGCGTGGTGCTTAGGTTAAATAGCCTTCCTTAATCAAATTAGACATGGTGTCAAGTTTGATTAATGAACCAAAAGTAAACTTGTATGGAATTTGGTTGTTCTTTTTGACTAACCAATGCATGATAACTTCAAAATTTTGGTGGTTAAGTCATGAGATCTTTCATAGAGACAAATCAAGGGTTGTGGTAGTAATGAAATAATATTGCACATCTTTGCCTCAACCTTGCTTAACTTTTAAAGAATTGGTGAACAATGAGTGAGCATCTCTTTCTATGCTAAAATGTTAAAGCCAACTTTCCTATAGCATAGAAGATGTCCTCTGTTTCTATGACAACAATGCCCTTGCTTCAATTTATTCGTGAATCCCTTTGGGTATGTGTTGTCCACTAATCCTTCGTAGGAGAGAAGCAATGAATGGAGAAAAAGGGTCTCAGTACAACGCGATGATTCACATAAGAAAGACCATTCGTCATCATCAATGTCATGACGCAAGGAATCGTCACGCTTCGATATTACGGCTGCAACACCTTTTAAGGTAAATGGTCAGTAAAGTTTACATGCGCATGAAATTCCTGAGCAAGAAACTGATATGATAGATTTTGTTCTTAATCTCAAATTAGAACTAAAATCTACATGTTTTAACTTTTTTTCAAATTTCGAAAAAGACCTTAGAAATGGCCTAGACTTAGCCTTAACTCCCCCCTCGTGAAAGATCGGCCCATTTGGCCTCTAAAGTGGTTCGGTCGAACCTATCTTTGGGCCAAACAGCCCAAAACTTCACAAGCTGACTCACCTGGCTCAACCGAGTTCAGAACCTGGCTCTATCGAACCATAGCTTTCAAAAAGCGATCGGCCGACCGTGGGTTTGGCCCTTCAGCCATGCACGTTGCTCCTGAGCGTTGGACCAACATTCCTATCCTGTTTTTGGCACGATCCAAGTGAAAATAGAGGCGGAGGATGTTGGATTCTCTCTTCTTAACCTCTCCCTCTCCTTCTTCCTCCTCTTACCTTGTTCTTCTTCACCACCAGTAGAAATTCCATCTCCTCTTGCTTCCCTTATTACCTTCCTTAACCTCACCATGGTTCCACCAATAAGAAGAGCGATATGGAAAAGTTTCTACGTGTTGTTTCCAAAGAAAGCTTTACCAACTTAGAAGAAAGAGTTTCTGAGGAGAGAATGGCGTGTCTCGGTCTTGAAGATAGCTTTAATGATCTTCGCATTATCACTAATGCAAAGTTCAAACGCTTATCCACAGCCATTGAGAGAGAGGATCTCCTTGCCTCTTCTTCTCCTTAGTATCCCTCTAGAGTCATCGACACAACCTGCCTCATGGCCCTAATAGAAGAGAGCATGAAGAGATGTTTGTCATCCATTATGCTAAGGACCTTCTCTCTCCATCTTCTCCCTTGGATCACCTTAACCCTTTATAGCAACAAGATACTGAGGCATGATAGTATGTCACTCTTGAATCAATGAACACGTGCCTAAAGCTATCAATGACAAATGAAACTCTTGGTTCTGCTGGTATCTTATCCCAGCAGAACCCCTGCATTTGATCTCTCTCTGTCCTGTGTCATAGTATGCGCTGAAACAAGTATGGGGGGAGGTCGGTCGACACTCCAACTTGTCAAAACACCAAAAGGATCAGTGAATCATGCTGAGCACATCCATGACACGTACCAGAAAAAAATTGGACCAAAATGGCCACTTTTGTGGTTCGGCCGAACCACGTTGGAGGCCAAAAATCAGAAAGTTCATAGTACATCAACATTCAGAGGTAAGGGATCCAAATGCAGAGTTCGAAGTGGCCAAACGACTCCGAAGACATTCGGCCGATCGTCCTAATAGGGCCCGGGCCCACCAACCAGCATCCGTTCAACTTCAAACTCTGACTGGTTTGCCACGTCTCTCCCCCTTTCCTCTATACTTTTATTTTGTTTGCTCATTTTCTCTTTTAATAATAATAATAATAATAATTTCTTCATGAAAGTAATCACTTAGTTAATTTTCATTCTAAAAATAATAATAAATTAATAAATAAATAAATAATCATAAAATAAAATAAAATTTTATTTCTTCATAAAATGAATTGCTTAGTTTATTTCTCTTTTAATATTGAATAAAAACAAGAAGATCGCATTTGAAATTAAAATTTTGAAAAGTGACATGATCTATGACGTTATGATGGTAAAAGCGTCATAAAGATGATTTCTTGCTTTTGCTTATGCTAGTGGAAAAATATCTTGATAGAGAATCATATTGACTAAATTGTTGATTAATGTGATATAGTTCTCAGCTCATGATTCATACCCTATCTATTTAAGGTTCTTGGAGATTAATTTTTGAAAACGTCATAAAACCATAATGTCACTACTCCTCTATAGTGAGAAAATTCCTACCATAGCCATATATGCTCTTTCATGATATAAGCTTTCTACATAAGCTGCTTGCTTTGTGTTGAGTTTGGTCAAGTTTTGTGACCCTTGTTGAGAGACTTATCATGCTCCCAAGATCAAGATCACGTACACACCACATATACATGTTGCTTCTACACTGGAAGTACGCAGAAACATGCCTTACATTTTCCACATAGATTCATGCTCCATGCTCTAGTAGAAAAATCTCTCTCTAGTATAATAATAGTAAATGAGACATAGACTATGCAAAATTATGAAAAATATATATATATAAAAAATGATGAGCGCATAAAAGCTCATAAAAAATGATGAGGACATCAAAGCTCATAGAAAAAAAATGATGATGAACATTCCAAAGCTCATAGAAAAATAAAATGATAGCTATGTCTCAAAATAATAAGTTAGGAAAGAGAGATCATATAAAGGAGTTTTTGATCATTTCCCATGTTTCCACACACTTGCACATCTTGATCTAGGAGTATGACATTTCTCTCCTTGGATCCGGAATTTGACTTTACAATATATGCAAAGTAAGTATGCTACATTGTTTATCCCTACCTAAGCTCCACATAAGCCTTTTAGAAGTAGGAAGATAAAAAGAAGGAACCTTCATGCCTTGGTAAGGAATCATACACCTTGAGCGATCTAGAGTGCTATATGAGGAGTAAGATGACTTGTGTGCTTTCTTTTGAAAACTTATCAAAAACTCCAAGTACTAAAATATGATTTGGGAAGATGACTTTGTCTTGAGAAACTGTTCCATTCCTCAACTTCTTAAGGATATATGTTAGCCAATACCACATATCCCATTGGTATGACAAAATGTCTTGAATGAATCTTTATGTTTTCCTTATACTTTGAATAGCATAGTCTTGTTATCTTTTAACCTTTACTCGAGGATGAGCAAAGAGGTAAGTATGGGGGATCTTGTTGACGGTAATTACAAGCTATTTTATCACCATCAAAACACCGTCAACATCCTCATATTCAAAGGAAAACAAGAATAACCTGAACATATTTTACACAATAACTAGTTCCACATGTCCCATGACTATTTGATGCAGGTAATGACAAATGGGGTCTTTTGGGAGCCAGTGGGCCCACTTAGGGGGTCGACCGACCACCCTGTGGACCCACTTGGCATCCTTAGCTCCCATGATCCATGCAACACCCTCAAGATTCAAAGTATATTCACCTCTCAATGGTCCAGATTCAAAGCACGAGGATCCATGGACCGAACATAACATATTTACAAGTATGGCAAATGTGCAAAAGACATACACCATCATGATGGGCATTACCTCTCGAAGCTACCTGCAAAAGATGAGCTCATTTGGCCACAAAAGACGTTCGTTCGAACACACTTTGGGCTCAATTTCGGACAGCAGAATCCAGACCTATCAAGGAGGTCCCACGCCGAAGGGGAGGCCCATGGCTCTCTATAGGGGTTCGGCCGAACCATGGATATGGCCAACAGGCCACCCATAGGCCCCCTGACCTGTGGGGACAGCTTCTAGAAGAAATGGGCAGGGCCCACCTGTAGGGGGGTTCGGCCGAACCTGGCCATGTGCCCAAAGGGTGCACCGACCTCCCCACCGACTCCCTGCATGCCTCCATGCATCCACTTGATCTTCCCTGTTGATCTAAGTTGTTTTTAATGACGGTTTGATCCTACGGTGGATGATGGAAGTGACGCGGATCGCTGACGTGGCACTGGAGTAGCCCCTACTCCACCTCTAGCTATAAATAGACCCCCTAGGCCCTCACTCTCACTCATGCCTCATTGGAGAAACTACTCTCTAGTCTCTTAGCGGAGCTCTTCAGTAGTGTTATGCTAGTTGGAGGAGAGTGAGGAGCGCCTGGAGGAGGGCCAGGCCTCTCTGGTGTCTTCTCCGAGTTGTACCTCAGCGGACGCGATTCTCTTGTAAGTTCAGCACTTGTAAGTGATACATCCGAGTTCTTTATAGTATTCAGTATTCTAAATCTGGCTTAGCTATTATACATCTTTTCGCGCTTGTTCATCGCTTTACTTTAAGTAGAGTGCTTTAATCTTATGCAAGGGTTAAAGTAGTAAGAATAGTGTAGATGTGGTGTCTAGACTAGATCTTACCTTTGTAAACCGCTTATCGCATGGATTGTTTGTGGATGCTAGTAGGTGGTGACAGCCCTATCTAGTCCTCGTATTCCACCACGTGTCTAAGATAAGTTCTTAAAAGGTAGGGCCTCAATACAACATGAAGGTGCGGTCCGGTTAGAGTTTTGCCCTCTTTCTAATCTATACCTTGTTAGATATCTTTGCTATATCAAACCTCTCAACCCAATTATCATAGTCTCCCTTGATCCATCATAGCACATATCTTTAATCCTAGTTAGATCACTATCGTTCCCTGAGGAAAATATGATACCTGGAATACTCCCGGTGAAGTGCTACATTGGTATAATCTGTGCGCTTACGGATTTATCCAATGGTCATAAGAAATACCAACACACATGCCTCCTTTCGACTATACTGTGTAAGACATAATTATTTACAAATTGTTAAGCTTGGGCCCCACCTACTTGGGGATGCTCCAAAAACAAATATCATCCCTGCTGGGAATGAAGTGAACAAGGAAGAAGGTCGTACTGAAGGTTTTCCAGCTATAAGAATATATGGTGAAGATGTGAACATGAAATTTCTTGTCTGTGGACTACCATGCACCCTCGATGCATGTTTGTTGGGCGCACTAGAAGATGGTTTGAATATACTGTTGAATATTGAGATTCATGTGAGTAAACTTCAAAACCGAGCAAGTGCTCCTCCACATCTTCAAGCTAAAAATCTTCCACGTGGAGTTGTTGCAAAGCGTTGTGATATCACAACTTGTAATCCTGCACACATGTCATTTATTGTTTCTGGCACTGCTGAAAATCGTTTTGATGATCAGTTTCTAGAGAGTCATATCAAGAATGCAATTATTGAGAAGAGGCGGTTAGTTCATGCTCTATTGAATAGTCAGGATAACCAACCATCTTCATATGAGCCTTTACCTTCCAACACAACACTGAGACTAACATGAGTACATGACCATAGGACTGGATACTTGGATAGTTGTAGCTAGCGTGGATGATTTTCATTCCATGCATGCTTTCAAAAACGCTGCTACATGCCGGCCGATCGAGGATGACTCCGGCCGTAACAACTCCGCCGCGGTGAAGTTTTCACCGGCGGCGAAGAGTTAACTTGAGAGGATCATCATGCAATTTGAGTTTGAGCATGTCGTCGTCCCCGCGCACCCCATAGCTCGAGTAAGGTTCCGGATTAGCATACGGATTTGACGAGCTAGCACCTTCGCTGCCCACGATGATGGGCTGGACATCAAGACAAGAAATAGTACACATCCACACCAACGATGGCGCATTGCTGGGCTGCTGCTGCAGAAGGCCCATGGTGACCTTGAAGTGGTACTCGCTGGAGCAAACAAGCAGACACTCCAACGTGGCACCAGTGGCCCCGGCGTCGCGGTCGCGATATAGCGGCCCCACCGCCGGTGGCGTGAGAAGATGGCCTGAACTCGAGCATGTGCTTCTATACAATAAACTAGCTAGATCATTCCAAGAACAGAATAAACTAGCTAGATCATTCCAGGAACAACTAGTTGTTCCGCTGCAGCCAAAAAAGCACCTTACATCAAAAGCGAACAAGCCCATGATTTATGTATAGCACACCTTTTTTTGACATAATTCCTAGAAGTGTTAGAAACACTTCTGATATAAGTGTCAGAAACATTTCTAGATTGGGGTTATGTCCTCCCCCGCTTTGCTCTTCGTACTCCGGCCTCCTAAATCAAACCTACCTGCTTTTGGTCACACCATCGCCAGCATCCTTGTCCCGCCCTGAGCTTTGATTTGCTCATCTGGTTCATTGGTGGCATAAGCTGAGGTCTGGCAGCTAGTTTGTCTCTGCAGCCATGTCTCAAATCAAGAGCACCATACAGCGAAATTGCACTGTTCTTTGTTGGGAGTTTACCGAGAAGCGGTAGACACCAGCTCCCCTAGCACCAAACACAAAGCAGGTGTGGCTGTCATACCTTTCCTAGAGCTCGCTATGCATGGGATATTGGAGGTGCACACACTAATCAATCCCACTATGGAGCAATTTATACAAGCACAGCAGGCGGTGTGTTGTATCTTCAGGAACAACTGCAAGAGAATGAGAAGGATATTGCAACTCTTCTGGCGGCACAATACCAATTTATCTTGCATGCAGATGTTTGTCTCACTCATCATCCCACCATTTCCATGGTTTATTTGGAGGTTGACAATGGGGAAAAGCTTGCCCAATCACTTCATTCAAAGGGGATACCATATATGGTATATTGGAGGAAATCATTTGCATCTTATACAACATCTCATTTTCACCATGCGTTAATGTCGGTCGTTCAGAGTCCCTGCAGCCATACATGGGGTGCATTTCAACTTGCACATGCCTCCTTTCGACTATACTGTGTAAGACATAATTACTTAAGTGTTAAGCTTGGGCCCCACCTACTTGGGGATGCTCCAAAAACAAATGTCATCCCTGCTCGGAATGAAGTGAACAAGGAAAAAGGCCATTCTAAAGGTTTTCCAGCTATAAGAATACATGGTGAAGATGTGAACATGAAATTTCTTGTCTGTGGAGTACCATGCACCCAGATGCATGTTTGTTGGGCGCACTAGAAGATGGTTTGAATATACTGTTGAATATTGAGATTCGTGTGAGTAAACTTCAGAACCGAGCAAGTGCTCCTCCACATCTTCAAGCTGAAAATCTTCCACACGGAGTTGTTGCAAAGCGCTATGATATCACAACTTGTAGTTATGCACACATGTCATTTTATTGTTTCTAGCAGTGTTGAATATTGTTTTGATGATCAGTTTATAGAGTCATATCAAGAATGCAATTATTGAGAAGAGGTAGTTAGTTCGTCCTCTATTGAATAGTGAGGATAACCAGCCATCTTCATATGAGCCTTTACCTTCCAACACAACACTGAAACTAACATGAGTACATGACCATAGGACTGGAGACTTGGATAGTTGTAGCTAGCATGGATCAATTCCATTCCATGCATGCGTTCACAAACGCTGCTACCTGCCGGTCGATCGAGGATGACTCCGGCCCACACAACTCCGCCACGGTGAAGTTTTCACCGGCGGCCAAGAGTTAACTTGAGAGGATCATCATGCAATTTGAGTTTGAGCATGTCGTCGTCCCCGCGCACCCCATAGCTCAAGTAAGGTTCTGGATTAGCATACGGATTTGACGAGCTAGCACCTTCGCTGCCCACGACGATGGGCTAGACATCAACACAAGAAATAGTACACATCCACACCAACGATGGTGCACCGCCGGGCTTCTGTTGCAGAAGGCCCATGGTGACCTTGAAGTGGTACTCGCTGGAGGAAACAAGCAGACACTCCGACGTGGCACCAGTGGCCCCGACGTCGCGGTCACGATAGAGCGGTTCCACCGCCGGTGGCATGAGAAGATGGCCTGAACTCGAGCATGTGCTTCTATACAATAAACTAGCTAAATCATTCCATGAACAACTAGCTGTTCCGCTGCAGCCAAAAAAGCACCTTACATAAAAAGCGAACAAGCCCATGATTTATGAATATCACACCTTTTTTGACACAATTCCAAGAAGTGTTAGAAACACTTTTGATATAATTGTCACAAACATTTCTAGATTGGGGTTATGTCCTCCCCCCGCTTTGCTCTTCGTACTCCCCCTAAATCAAACCTACCTGCTTTTGGTCGCACCGTCGCCATCGTCCTTGTCCCGCCCTGAGCTATGATTTGCTCATCTGGTTCAGTGGTGGCATGAGCTGAGGTCTGGCAGCTAGTTTGTCTTTGCAGCCATGTCTCAAATCAAGAGCACCATGCAGCGAAATTGCACTGTACTTTGTCGGGAGTTTACCGAGAGCCATGTCTCAAATCAAGAGCACCATGCAGCGAAATTGCACTATACTTTGTCGGGAGTTTACCGAGAAGCGGCAGACACTAGCTCCCCTAGCACCAAACACAAAGCAGTTGTGGTTGTCATACCTTTCCTAGAGCTCGCTATGCATGGGATATTGAAGGTGCACACACTAATCAATCCCACTACGGAGCAATTTAGATAGGCACAGCAGGCGGTGCATCATGCCTTATTGTATCTTCAGGGAGAACAACAAGAGAATGAGAAGGATATTGCAACTTGTCTGGGGCACAATACCAATTTATCTTACATGCAGATGTTTGTCTCACTCATCATCCCACCTTTTCCATGGTTTATTTGGAGGTTGACATTGGGGAAAAGCTTGCCCAGTCACTTCATTCAAAGGGGATACTATATATGGTATATTGGAGGAAATCATTTTCATCTTATACAGCATCTCATTTTCACCATGCGTTAATGTCAGTCATTCAGAGTTCCTGCAACCATACATGGGGTGCATTTCAATTTGCACATGCCTCCTTTTGACTATACTGTGTAAGACATAATTACATACAAACTGTTAAGCTTGAGCCCCACCTACTTGGGGATGCTCCAAAAACAAATGTCATCCCTCCTAGGAATGAAGTGAACAAGGAAGAAGGCCATTCTGAAGGTTTTCTAGCTATAAGAATATATGGTGAAGATGTGAACATGAAATTACTTGTCTGTGGAGTACCATGCACTTTGGATGCATGTTTGTTGGGCGCACTAGAAGATGGTTTGAATGTACTGTTGAATATTGAGATTCGTGTGAGTAAACTTCAGAACCGAGCAAGTGCTCCTCCACATCTTCAAGCTGAAAATCTTCCACACGGAGTTGTTGCAAAGCGTTGTGATATCACAACTTGCAGTTCTGCACACATGTCATTTATTGTTACTAGCAGTGCTGAAATTGTTTTGATAATCAGTTTCTAGAGAGTCATATCAAGAATGCATTTATTGAGAAGAGGCAGTTAGTTCGAGTGATCTTCATATGAGCCTTTACCTTCCAACACAACACTAATACTAACATGAGTACATGACCATACGACTGGATACCTTGATAGTTGTAGCTAGCGCGGATGATTTTCATTCCATGCATGCGTTCACAACTGCTGCTACCTGTCGACCGATCGAGGATGACTCCGGCCCACACAACTTCGTCGCGGTGAAGTTTTCATCGGCGGCCAAGAGTTAATTTGAGAGGATCATCATGGAATTTGAGTTTGAGTATGTCGTCGTCCCCGCGCACCCCATAGCTCAAGTAAGGTTCCTGATTAGCATACGGATTTGACGAGCTAGCACCTTCGTTGCCAACGACGATGGGATGGACATCAAGACAAGAAATAGCACAAATCCACACCAACGATGGCGCACCGCCAGGCTGCTGCTGCAGAAGGCCCATGGTGACCTTGAAGTGGTACTCGCTGAAGCAGACAAGCAGACACTCCAACGTGGCACCAGTGGTCCCGGCGTCGTGGTCGCGATATAGCGGCCCCACCGCCGGTGGCGTGAGAAGATGGCCTGAACTCGAGCATGCGCTTCTATACAATAAACTAGCTAGATCATTCCAGGAACAGCTAGCTGTTCCGCTCCAGCCAAAAAAGCACCTTACATCAAAAGCGAACAAGCCCATGATTTATGTATAGCACACATTTTTTTGACACAATTCCTAGAAGTGTTATAAGTGTCAGAAACATTTCTAGATTAGGGTTATGTCCTCCCCCCGCTTTGCTCTTCGTACTCCCCCTAAATCAAACCTACCTGCTTTTGGTCGCACCGTCGCCGGCGTCCTTGTCCCGACGTGAGCTTTGATTTGCTCATCTGGTTCAGTGGTCGCATGAGCTGAGGTCTGGCAGCTAGTTTGTCTTTGCAGCCATGTCTCAAATCAAGAGCACCATGCAGCGAAATTGCACTATACTTTGTCGGGAGTTTACCGAGAAGCGGCAGACACCAGCTCCCCTAGCACCAAACACAAAGCGGGTGTGTCTGTCATACCTTTCCTAAAGCTCACTATGCATGGGATATTGGAGGTGCAAACACTAATCAATCCCACTACGGAGCAATTTAGACAGGCACAACAGGCCGTGCATCATGTCTTGTTGTATCTGCAGGGACAGCAGCAAGAGAATGAGAAGGATATTGCAACTTGTCTGGGGCACAATACCAATTTATCTTACATGAAAATGTTTGTCTCACTCATCATCCCACCATTTCCATGGTTTATTTGGAGGTTGACATTAGGGAAAAGCTTGCCCAATCACTTCATTCAAAGAGGATACCATATATGGTATATTGGAGGAAATCATTTTCATCTTATACAACATCTCATTTTCACCATGTGTTAATGTCATTCTTTCAGAGTTCCTGCAACCATACATGGGGTGCATTTCAACTTGCACATGCCTCCTTTTGACTATACTATGTAAGACATAATTACATACAAAGTGTTAAGATTGGGCCCCACCTACTTGGTGATGGCATTTCCTATCCTAGACATCTAGATAAGTGTCAGATAAACTTTTGGATAGAAGTGTCAGAAACATTTCTAGATGTTCTGAGACATTTAGTAAGTGGTGAAACATTCCACTAAGAATGTCACACATTCACATCAGGCCTTGTTTGGATTAAGGATGGCAACGGAGCGGTTCGGATCGGGTGGAGTCTCTGGGCACCCAAAACCGCAACCCGAAATTAAAACCCGAACCCGCACCAAACACCGTTTCGGGTGAAAATCGATCTCCAAAACCGAAACCCGCGGATACCCGAAACCCGACGGATTAACCGAAACCCGAGGGCTAGGGTGTGGGGGCGCAGGTCGTCGGGCGTCGAGGCGTCGGGGGCCTCGGGGCGTCGGGTCACCGTGCGCCAGGCGACGGCGCGGGGAGTCGGGGACGCGGGCACACGGCTGTGCAGGGTGTCGGGGCGCCATGCGTCGGCCAGGGGGGCGCTGCCACTGGCTGCTGGCGGCTGCGCCTGGGACTCTGGCTCATGCGGCTATGGATGAGGGAGAGCCGAGAGGGCAGGCCGCACTCCGCACTCGAGACGAATTCCTGGACTCCTGGTTTATATACCTAGGGTCGTTAGGTGGGCTTCTAGTGGGCCAAATGTTTCAGGGCCCAATAGAGTAACCACGGATCAATTTCAGAATCCGCCCCAAAACCATAGTCTTTCGGGTATCCGAACCCGCAAAACCGTGGGCGAAAACCAGGAACCGAAACCGAAAACCGCAAACCCGAAACCCGCGGATATCCGCCCCGAACCCGCCTCGTTTTCATCTTTAGTTTGGATGCATATGTATCTCTCTCAATCCACATGTGTTGGAGTGTATTTGAACTAAATTAAACTTCAATCCACTCCAACCTATGTGGTTTAAGGAAGATACATGTGCATCCAAACAAGGCCTCAAGGTATAGTATGACCCACATGAACCATTATCATGATTTCACAAAATTCAACATTTTCAAAACAATCTTTGGCTATAAATAGCACTAGAAACGCACACCAACGGTGTGTTCTACTTTAAGTAAACACTCAACCTCGTTTAGGGTCTAACCCCACAAGTGATCAACTAAGAAAGCACAATAAATTGTGAATCGTTTTATCCCATACAATTTTAACGAAATTCCAAGAGCTATCAGCACTCCTAGCTCGAAGGATAATCCGTCCCTAGCAATTGAAGCCTCTGACACATCCTTCTCTTTAAGGCGATTGAGCAATCATGGCTAAAGAAACATCGGCTCCATCTTTCCAGCACCATTGACCACCAGAGATTGACAAAAACCATCAAGCACACGCAAGGTTCAGCTTCGGCTGCAAGGTGAGCAGCGTCTTTTCAGTGATTCAGTCATCCACTACCGTGCTCCATTACCATGTTCACAAAGCCTTATCAACCTTCTTGATCCATATCTGTCTCCTGAGTCCTGGCAGTGACACGTGTGTTAGGCATTTCAAAGTCCAGCAGCCACTCTAGCAGAAGCATCATATCTCCCGAATGCAGAGACTCAAGGCTGGCTAAAGTGGCATGCACTGTAATAGAAACCCAGGAGGCGTGAACGTGTCACACCACATGTGACTCCCACTGACTCCCACACACAACCGTAGCATGGCATCAGTATAGAAGGTAAATGTGAGAAAACCTTCCCAAGTCCAAAACTTTGATAACGACGAATAAGGACGACGTTGAAGATAATGGAATCACCATGCTTGTATCTAAGGGCTCGTTTGGTTAGGAGCCTGGGATGATTTTGCCTGGGCAAGGAGGTTCCTGGAAGCTACCTGTGACATGTTTGGATTGGACCCTGGTGACTTGCCTGGCACAGGCAATCCAGTCCGCTCCCCGGAGATCAATGCCTAGCTTGGACGTTGGTTACCATGCTAAACTAGTCATCTCATTTATATTTTACTATAAAATCGTAAAAGATAGTACAGGACATCTACAGCTCTTGCTGTTGTATGTAGGCTACAGGATAAGTACAGGTAATTTTCAAAAAAAAAGCTTTATTGACAAGTGTATCCTCTCTTTTTTTATTAAGTTTAGTATTCTTCTTTTATTTCAATCGTGAGGTTGGAGCACCGCTGCTATAGTGACATTAAGCCATAATTACCCTATTTAAATTTATTTAGAAATCACACATTCTCGCTAGCAAAGGTCTCTGACACAGATGAAGACCAATGTTCACTCCGAGGTGTTATAGCAAAGGATATAATTTAAACGGCTCATGCCAAGGTTATCAGGTGTAAATTGTGTTCCTGGATTCGGTTTAAGTATAGAAAAATAACGCTGTTATCTAGGTGATTGGCAAGCATAGTCATTTAAGACGCCCAACAGTCAATGAATAAGATAACCCACAGGAGCAGTTATTAAATGTAAGCGACAGTTTGTGCAAAAAATTTACAAGAATAATAGACACCCCGTTTTGAAACTAAGCTTATCGGGCCTGCTTTTACTTAAAAGCTAAACACAGGTCAGAGGGGGGGGGGGGGGGGGGGAATGCGTAGCTTCTCTTCTTTTTTTTTTTTTTCCTCCTCCGTCTTTCCTCGCGCAATTCTGACTCAACCGTCTCTAGCCCGAGAGGACACCATCCCACGGCAAAGCACCCCTTCCCAGCCAGAGCACTGACAGGCACCCCCCACACACAACCTGCAGAAGCACCTCCCTCTCTGGGCGACTCCCTGCACAGGAGACCTGCTCTGCCATGCGCCTCCTCCACAGGAGAGTCTCCTCTGCCGAAGCACCTCGCTGCCGGCACGTCCACAGCAGTGGCAAAGGAATACAATGGCACATCAACGTGCGGTGGCATCAAACTAGGTAAACATTTGCCAATTTTTAGTTCTTCAAATGCGCTTATAAAAAAAACATGCTTCTTGCCCCTAAAAGTTAAGTCGTTCCTAACAGGGCCTAAACTCTTAGCACTTGCTGCTTACTGACCTTAATGCATCTATGCTTGAATTTCTGATAAGGGGCTAGTGATAATAGCTCAATCGAAAGTCTGTGCAAAGGTAATAGAATCCTAATAAAAAAAAGTAAGCTAAAAGTGAGAATTGGATTTGAAAATTAAAAAAGATATGTACGGTAGTGCAATATTTCTCGATTTAGGAATCAGTAAGGAGCTGCAGAAGGGACTTAACTCCCTTGTCATCCTTAGCACTTGGACTTTATCGAATCATCATAATATATGTGCCTTTGATGGGGTCCCTCCCTGCTTGGCTAGAGCTTCACTAGGGAAGAGATGCAGTTTTGGAGTTTGGCCAGGGCTCAAAGTATTTCTTACCTCATGGCCCTTGTGCCGGAGTACTGCGATGCCTTCGACAGGGTCGTTTATGTTTTCCTCCCGGTGTGTGTGAGGGCTCTTCCCATTGTTTCCTCGAAGATAATGATACACTGCTCTACTGCGCGTTCAAGAAAAAATCTCAATTTCTAGCAAATGTTTCAAAAATTGTCTAAATGATGTGATTAGCACATAAAAGCCTAACACATACAAGCTAGCTAAAAAACTGTAGTCTTGATTTATGGCATATTGTATGTTCAGCATGTACATCTAAAAGAATTTAGTTCACAACAAAATGAAATACTCTTGTTCAATTATGCTAGTTCAGACTTAAAATACTACATTTAATAGATACACCTGATATGGTAAGCAAGTAAGGTTGCCAACCCAACAACAAAACAATAAACGGTACTTTTTGTGTCACAAGTTTACCACATAACTCGTTATATATGGTATTGGACACAAACATAAGCAACACTACAGTGACTACAATACCCCTGAGTCCAAATAATCCAACTGATTAGCAAGCTCCAGACTAAAACACCAGTATACGTTGGTGAAAACGTCTAGCGCTTATGAAACCTTAATGTGAAGCCTCAACAGCCGTGGTTTAGATTGTAACAAGAGTAAATAAATAAACATATCAATCATGCTATGTCAGATAAAATGGCATCGCATCTATGTCGGCTGCATAATCTTACAATTTGTGCCCCCTAGTCCCCCATCCATGTGTAAAACCTAGCATTGCCCACATTGTTAAAGTTGGCGTGCTGTAACAGAAACTTTGGCATAGCTAAGCAAAGTGTGTCATGAGACACTAGAGCCACCGAGGCAACTAGGCCCCATCAAACAATGCAATATACCTCAGAACGCCAGAGACGAGGAGACGCCCCCCTGGCCCCAGGAAACCCCCTCGAGAGATTCTGAGGCTGCAAAACGTGGCACAAGCTCGAGATTGCGCGGCCGGGAGGACAGCAAGGAACGTGGCAGGCGAGACAGGTGCGCGCAGAGGCGAACCCCACCACACCGCCTCACTGTTCACCTCGCGCCCATCACCCCGGCTGCTGTTCATGTATGCACTCCCCGCAGCTATCATAACCTCGCCTGCCCTCTTTCACTCAGATCCAGAGGTTAGGGTTTGAAGGGGACAGTCCATTGTGCTGCTATTTCGGCCTGCAAGTAGGTGGACATTGAACAGGTTCATCGGGCGAGAAAACTAGGGTTACAATGAATGGCAATTAGAAATTTACCGGATATTCTTTTTTTTTTGACACACTAAAATGGAGTTCCGCCCCCATGACCCTCCTCGCCGGAGATTCGCCCCCTCGGGAGCCCGGCGGCCGGAGCATGCGCGCGGGAGCCTCGGCGGCCAGCGTGGGCGCGCGGAAGCTCCACCGCTGCCGCCTCGGGAGCGCGTGGGAGACCCGGTGGCCAGCACGGGCATGCGCGGGAGCTCCACCGCTGTCGCCTTGGACGCGCGCGTGGGAGCCCTGGCGGCCGGCGTGGGCGCGCGGAAGCTCCACCGCTGCCGCCTCGGGAGTGCGCGGGAGCCCCGGTGACCAGCACGGGCGACCGCGAGAACCCCGGTGGCCAGCACGGGTGCGCGTGGGAGCTCCGCCGCTACCACCTCGGGAGCGCACGCGGGAGCCCCGGCGGCCGGCGAGAGCTCGCACGGGGGCGTTGGGTCCGGCCTCCCCTCCCATGGTCCTCTCCTCCCCGCCCCGGTCCTCTCCCCCCTGGCGGGCATGGCGCGGCCAGTCCCAGACGGCTGGCACGGCGCGGCCCCTGCCGGCTGGTGCGACCTGCCACGGCGGGTGCAGCGCGGCATGCCACTGCCGACGGGCGCAACCTGCCCCGGCGAGCAAGGCGCCACGGCCATCCCACCGCGTACGAGATCCGGGGAGTATAGGAAGATCTGGTCTGTGTATGACATGTGGAGCCGGATTGTAACTGAGAGAATAATTTTCAAAAGCCATAGTCATCAAGGGGGTGTTTGGATCGAGAAATTGGCTATTTTAGGACTCAAAACATTGCGTTTCTCTAGCCCTGTTTGGATTGGAGGGACTAGGGACTAGTGACTACTAATTAGTCACAATTAGTCCCAATTTTATCAAACACTTGGACTACTAGAGGGACTAGTAGTGACTACTTACATAGAAGTCTCAAGGGGGCTGCTATTTGGGACTACTACTTCCAGTCACTAGTCACTAGTCCCTCCAATCCAAATAGGGTCTCTATAATAGGACTCTTAACATTTGATTCTCTCTAATAGAACTCCAAACAATTACAATAAGCTCTAATGACATTTTGGACCATTTTAATCTCTTTTAACATCTAAATACATGTATTTGTTCCTCTCGTGATCAATTTACCCTTCTGTGTTTTGACAACGATTGTTGTATCGTTTTGAAAAAAAATCGCTGCTGGATGACAAATAGTAGGCAACAGTGACCTTGCATGGGCAACAGCATCTAATCTTGCTGCACAGCAAAGCTCCGATCTTGCATGCATGGGCATCAGGTGACATCTCCATGACTCCATCCCTTGGCCGTTGAGTAGCACTTGCCATCTACATCGTGGCCAGCCGTGGCCAGTGGCCAGCTGGTCGCCCGCTGTTGTCAGCTGGCCGCTCGCCATGGCCAGCGGCCCAGCGCCTGCGGTGACCAGCAGCACAGCTCCCGCCGTGTCCAGCCGGCCGCCCGTCGTGGCCAGCAGCCAGCTGCCCAACGCCCGTCGTGGCCAGCCCTAGGTCGCCAGCAGTAGGGGCCGCGGTGATCATCAGCAGGCGGCGGTTCTCCTCCATCCATGGAGGGCGACGGTGTGGGGAGGGTACTGAAGGGAAGAGGGGTGTGGAGTACGTGAAGTGGCGGCACGAGGGAGATGAAAGGTCGCGAGGGAGATGAACAGGCCGCGAAATGGTGAGATGAATTACAGAAGGGAAATACGGTCATTATTAGAAAATACATGTATTTGGGAGATGAGAAAAATGGTTAAATGAACCAAAATGTCATTAGAGTTTATTGTAATTGTTTGGAGTCCTATTAGGGAGAATCAAACGTTAGGAGTCCTATTATAGAGAAACCCAACGTTTGGAGTCCTATAATAGTCAATTTCTCGTTTGGATCCCCTTGGCAAATTGGCAAATTGGCAAAAGAGCAAATTTGTCATTTGTCACTCCAAAGTGGGAAATGGCAAATGAAAAATTTTTGCTCTTTTGTCATTTTTTGCCTTGCATGTTTGGATCCATTTGCCAAAAAGTAGTAATTCTTTTGTTCTTTTGCCAATTTGCCAAGGGGATCCAAACACCCCCAAACTAAACGGGATTTCAACTATCTCACACAAGGTGATAGATTTGTGGGGTTTTAATGGATACTATTACAATTTTACAACTTTGAAAAAACATCATTACTATTCATATATTTATAAATGTTATATATTTCTTTTCTTTGACTTGAATAGTGTTGTTTTCTACACATTTGATCATGGTCCCTTGTGTTTAGGCGATTAACGACAATACTAGGTCACTATGACTAACGTGTGTTTTGCAGAGGCAAAGTCATTAGAGTTAGGTCATAAGTGATGCTTATTGAATGGGCTTAATGGATATTCATGCCCCCAAGATGGAAATCATTTTGGTTGAAAAGGATTAAGCTACAAGGTGAAGACTAGGCTAGCTCTTAGTGCCAAGAGGTGTGAGAAAGGCACTAAGTATAGACTAGGGCTTTGTTTTTCCTTTGACCGTACTATAAAGGGGGGTATGAGGTTAGTAGCTTGACCTAGGAGAGTTTGTGAATGTTGGTGTATGCACACTTGTCACAACTAGTCCTAGAGACCCTGCTAATAGCCCTTGAAATGGTAGGAGCAAAACCCCTAGAGAAGACTTAGTCAGAACAGTTGAAACAGGGGGAGAAAGAGGCTCCGGACCAGTCTGCCTAGGAGGCGTCGGACCAAGGAGAGTGGTCCGACGGTCCCTGTCTTAGGCAACTTTCAAAGACAAGAGCTCTGGACCACCTGTCCAAAGGAGCACTGGACTATAGACGAGTGGTCGGAGGTCCCTGCCAGAGGAAGTAAGCCTCAGAAGAGGCTCCAGACTAGTCCGACGGTGGGCTGTCCTCTAGTCCGACGCTTCGAGTAAGAAATCTTTGGGAGTACAGTAAGCACCCTAGCTCCGGACCTCTACGTCGGACCAGGGCACCGGACTAAGGCGACTGGTCCGGTGGTGCCAAGCTCAGCTGGATCTTGGAGTCCAGTAAGCACCCTGGCTCCGGACCAGGGCGTCGGACCATAGCGAGTGGTCCAACGGTGCCTGCTTTCCAGTAAGTTTTGAACTGTGAGTGAGCTCCGGACCAGTCTCTATGGTCCGGTGGTGTGTGCTCCGGACTAGTCCGGTGCCTTCGCAGAAAGTGGAAAAAGCAAGAAACGGCTAGTTTTGAAGGTGGGGACTATTTATAGTTGCCCTCTTCGTCCTTGAGAGCTCTCTTGGCCATTGTTTCACCTGAGGAACCTTTGAGAGAGTTCTTGGAGAGCCAAGTGCCTAGTGAGGGAGAGATTTGAGAGAGTTCATCTTGTTCTTCCCTCCTAGGGTGATTAGGAGTGACTTGTGTGCATCCATCCACCTTCCTAGCCTTGAGTTGGTCAAGTGAAGGTCTTGTGCTTATTACTCTTGGTGTTCGACAGCACCTAGACGGTTTGGTGGTGTTCGGAGGAAGTGATCGCCAGAAGATTGTCAGCGGCTCTTCTCCAAGCTTCTATGATCGGTGGACTAGGGTAGAGGGGGGAGCTATACCTTGCGAGGTGCTCCAACGAGGACTAGGGTGGTGTGTCGACACCTCGATACCTCGGGAAAACATCGTTGCGTCAAGAATTCCTTTCCCTAGCTCTTTACTTACTTGCATTTATTTCCGCCGTGTTCTTTCAATTCCTACTAGAATTGCTTAGGTTGTCTTTCAATTCCTTGGCTTGCTATTGCTTTCTAGTTATGATACACATTGCGGTAGGCACTAGGGGGTGATTGGCATTAATAGGTTTTAATATTCCTTTAGAAATTTAAAAGAAGCCCAATTCACCCCCCCCCCCCCTCTTGGGCATCTAGATCCTTTCAATTGGTATCACAGCAAGGTTGCTCTCAAATTAGGCTTTACCGCCTAGAGCAAGATGTCCCATGGGGATGGACCTCCACCCATGTTTGATGGGGATGATTTTCCGTATTGGAAAGTGCGGATGGAGGCCTACCTTGAGGCCGTGGATATCGGTGTGCACAAAGCCGCTACCATAGGTGGCACCGTGTTTGCCGAGGATCCCTTCTTTGAGAAGAACAATGCCAAGGCAAGGAACATTCTTTTCCGTGGCATTGTCAAGGATGTGTTCAATCGTGTGCGGAATTGCAAAACCGCTAACGATGTTTGGACAAACATTTGTGCGCTACACAAAGGGACCAAGTGTGAGCGTGAGGAACGCTACCATTTGGTCATGGCTAAGTTGAACTCCTTTACTATGCTTACTCATGAGAATGCTAATGAGATGTACTCACGTCTTAATATTCTTGTAGAGGAGTTGAATGGACTTGGGCTCAACCAAATGGCGTTGGCCGATGTGGTACGCAAGATCTTGTGTGTCTTGCCAATTGAGAAGTATAGCCACATCGTCACGGTACTTCACCAAGGAGACCTCTCCACCGCTACACCAACTCAAGTCTTGGGCAAGATCAATGCTCATGAGATGTACATGAAGATTGGTGATGGTAGCTCTTCATCCTCTTCCAAGAAGAAGGAGAAGGAAGAGAAGAAAGACTTGGCTCTCAAGGCACATCCTCCAAGGAGAAGTGCAAGATTCATTATGTCATTGAGAGTGCAAGTGAAGAAGAGGATGATGAAGACAACATCGCACTCATGGTGAGGAAGACCACCAAAATGTTGAAGAGGCTAAACAAGAGTGGAGTCAATTTTGACTCAAAGAAGAAGAAATTCTTCACAAGCACCTCAAGGAAGCTAATCTCTCAAATGAAGTGCTACAATTGTGGAAATCTTGGTCACCTAGCTCATTCTTGCCCCGAAGAGAAGAAAGACAAGTTCAAGAACTTCAAGAACAAGAACAAGTTCAAGAAGAACAAGGGAGGCAATGATGACTCTAGTGATGATGACAAGAAGCAAGACAAGCCATACAAGAAGAAGAAGAACTTCAACTTTCACAAGGTGAAGAAAGATGGCAAGGCTTACATTGTGGGTGATTGGCTCACCGACATTGAGGACTCTAGTGTCTCCTCCGATGATGAGAGTGAAGATGAGAAGGTGGCCGCTTTGGTGATTGGTTCTTCCCTTCCACCGCCACCTCTTCCTTCATCACCGGGCTCATCCTCTACACACCTATGCCTCATGGCTAAAGGTGACAAGAAGGTAAAAATAGAGGATGATGATGATAGTGGTGACTCTAGTGGTAATTATAGTGACGATGAAGAAGCACCTTCCTATGATGAGCTAATTAAAATTTGCAACAAGTACGCTAGCATCATAAGGAAGTACAAAGGTAAAAATGACAAGCTACTTGAGATCAAAGGAAACTTGCATGATAAGCTTGACACCTTGACTAGTGCTAAGGATGATTTGAAGCTTAAGATTAATTCTCTCACATCTAGCACTAGGGAGCTCAAAGCCTCTCTTAAGCAAGCTAATGAGAAACATGATAAGCTTGAAAGGTCAACACAAGAGCTTCACACAAGGTATAACTTGCTAAAAGATGACTACCAAAATGTGAAGCAAGAACATGGCACACTAGTTGTAGCAAATGAATTGCTTAATCAAGATCTTGCTACACATGTTGCTACTAACCTATGTGCTAAGTGTGATAGTGCTACCTCTTGTGATATCTTGATTGATGATGTGGCTCTTGAGCAAAGTGCTAAGTGCAAGGGCAATAGGGTTGTCGAAGCCGACAAGTATGATGACTATGTCAAGATGAGAGAAGAAAACTCAAAGCTCAAGGAAGAGCTAATCACTCTCAAGTCTAACAAGCCTATTTTCATCAAGCCGGCTCAAGAAGAAGACAAAGATGCTATCACCTTGATCACCTCTCTAAGAGAAGAAATTGTCAAGCTCAAGAATGACAAGACAAAGCTTACAAGTGGCTTTGAGAAGTTCACCAAGGGTCACAACCTTCAAAGTGAGCTTTTGATGAGCACCATCATGAAGAATGACAAGACCGGCATTGGGTTCAAGGAGAACCAAATCATGAAGGCAAAGGTTGAGATTGAGGCCAAGAATTATTACAAGAACAAGTACAATGGCTACAATCAAGAGTACTCAAAGCTCAAGCCAAGAAGATGCTTTGAGTGTGGTCAAGTGGGTCATTTCGCTTATGATTGCAAGACTCAACTACCCAAGACCTTGCCCAAGCACACTAGGCCATTTGCTCATGATGCTCACTATCTCATCAAGAAGGACCACAAGGGTAGACCACTAGTAGTGTTCCTTAGTCCACCAATGAAGAACAAGCCTAGAGTTCTTTGGGTTGCAAAGGAGATGGTTACCAAGGCAATGGGGCCCCGCTTTGAGTGGGTTCCCAAACAACAAGCTTAACTCCAAGTTGCTTGTGTGTAGGTGAACTACAAGACCGATGGAAGTCATTGGGTGATTGATAGTGGTTGCACTCAACATATGACCGATGACTCCCGGATGTTCACTACACTTGATGAAGAATGTGAAGGGCAAGACAAGATTACCTTTGGGGACAATTCAAAAGCTAAAGTTCAAGGTCTAGGCAAAGTGGCAATCTCCAATGATCAATCAATATCAAATGTCTTGCTAGTTCAATCACTAAGCTTCAACTTGCTTTCCGTGGGTCAACTTTGTGATCTTGGATTCCATTGTCTCTTCACTCCAACCGAGGTGTGTTGACACAAAAAGCGTCAAGATCTGCGAACACCTCGGGCTTATACCCGAATTCGATATCCAAAGGTGTGCCAGTCGATTTGACCAGTTAATCGACAAGGACGATAACTAGAACAAGATCTGAACGAGACAACGGCGATGTGCCCGGATGTCAAGGCTCAAACTTGATCAGGATAACTAGAGTAGAGCTGAATGAGACGACAGCGATGCGCCCGGATGTCAAGCCTCAGGTTGCTCAAACGCGGAACTTGCAAGGGTTGACGGAGATCGAAGAGATGCAGCCCGTCGAGACTTGAAGAACTCGTAGGTAAACTAGATCTAATATGATAAAAGTAGAATTGCTAAAAAGTAGATAAAAAATAATTGATTTGTTTGATATATGATTGGATTGATTTCTCATGACTCCTAGGTACATATTTATACTCCGGCAATAGGAGTTGTAGACAGACACGACTCGTACCTTTCCTAAACAAAACAAACCCCTATTTTAAAGGAAATAACTGACTCGCGCAGGAGTCGGACCCAAATAACAATGCTATTTTCCTAAACAGACACCTCTATTTTTAAGGAAACAAAAGACTCGTGCAAGAGTCGGACTCAAACTTCTATAACAATACTGGTATAAGATCACCAGTTTCCTTATGTCTTCTCTTCGATGAAACTTTCCATCGGCAGACTCTTCAATCCGCAACTTCCTTCTATTGCCATCGGCAATCCCCTGCTGACGTCAACCGCCACGTCAACCTGTGCCCATCAGCATCATCTCCTTATCAGTAATACCTTCCAATCGGCAACTCTTCACCTCCACTGGTAACTTGTCTTTACCAATTAACTCCTATCGGCAAGAATTGTCCAGCTTCCATCGGCAAAAAACTTATCCCTTTCGCAGCATTCACTCTTATCGGTAACATTGACCACAGCGTCTTCCTCAAGCAGACCACGAATAGCTTCAATGGCGTCAACTTCGAAGTTCCCAAAGTAAAACTGCTCCCTTCTTGCTCCATCTTCTGCAAGTTTCTTTTCCGCATCAACGTCGTAATCCTTTTCCCCTTTCTTTCTTTGATTTTTTCCGAAACCTAGGAAATGTACAACAAGGTAGTAATCCCCATTGAGCAATCCAACTTTAACTGCCTAGGCCTAATGGGAAACGTCGATCCCACCAATCTGATCAACGCAGAGACCAACCGCATTCCTTTTAGATCTAAGTGCTTTAGCCTAGGATTATAGAAAGATGCCTTCCGTTCATGGCCCAAACCCACCAAGGGATGGAAGAACTGGTATCTCAGAATAATCAGAACACAGCAAGTTTACTGGGCAGAGTGCAACTTAGATCAGTGCATTAGACTCTCTATTGCCGATATGGCAAAGAATGAGAATATGATGATAGCCGCTTCTTATCTCTGGTCCGATACAATGAATGCCTTTTTATTCAGACACGGACCAGCTACTCCCACCCTTGTCGATGTGCATATGCTTACCGGCCTCGATGTCTCTTCTGCCGATCCCTCCAACCTTTTCGGTAGGAATGCTGAGTATAAAGTGAACACACGCAATATCGGCGGTTGGAGTGGATACATCCGAGAGAACCAAAAGACTGGATCGGTAGGTCAGAGGGAGCACGCCACCTTCTTGAACATGTGGTTAGGAACAGTTGGACCTACCACCATGTATCTTTTCGTAGCAGAGCTTCTGGCCGATGGAGCAAGACTTCCTCTCGGCCGATACCTCCTTGGATCGGTATACCACCTCCTGCACCAAGTATCCAGGAAGCTATTGCTAGGCAAGCCCATCAGAAACCTCAGGGGTCCTTGGTGGTTCATAAACATGTGGCTAAATGCACACATGTACAAGGTCCTCCAATTCGACTTGTTCAATCAGCAATTCCCAAGGGTTATATCAGAGGACTATGAATTTGATGATGACGAATCGGCAACTCTTCCACCACTCAATTTTGGGGAAGCTATTATAGTGCTACCAGGAACCGATGCCAATGCAGATCAATTTGGCAGGTTCTTTCAAAAGCTTTACAACGGAATCCCTGCTGCAGAACGGCTTTGGTGGCCTTATGTTGATGATAACAACTGATTCCCCCTGTTATTCAACCTTACCGATTGGAACGTACCGCAGAATGAAACAATCATGAAGGCTAGTATTGTTCCCCGAGCTATTCCAGTCAACATCTTTGGAACCGGGAAGAACGCTCCTGCGTCTTATGAGTTTCTATTATCCATCGGCAGCAGCAAGGCAGCTGGCATTCGGTCAATTACCAATCAAACTCAGCTACGCCAACGTGATAAAGCCAAGAGAAGTTATCTCCAGTGCCATGGATTGGAACAGGATTGTCAATCTTTCTCCCCATGCCGATACATCAAACATCGACCTATCCTCCTGGGCACCAACATCTTTTATCACAGAGTCATACAAATCTTGGTGGCAAGAATGGAGAAGCCAACTGTTCGCCAAATCATCGCACTACTATCGGCATTTGATCGACGCCGATCACATCATTCCCGATGATGTAGTAAGTTCTTCACTCTAATGCATTTCTTATTATTTACTTCTACTATCGGCATCTGACCCTCTTTTACTTAATAGGTTGATGATCCAATCCCCTGAATGAGCAAGAGCGGCAAGCACTTCAATCTTTGAATAATGAACCCCACATCAATCATCGGCAACAAAGCTCCTACATTGGCTGCCTTCACACCTCAAAGGGTACCTAAGGTTACCCTCAAGCCTAAGCCGACACCTGCAAAGACCATCGCTACTCCATCGGTTGCTGCTACCATCTTGGCGCGAGCTTTTGCAGTAAGTTTTTATTTCACTTATACCGATTACAAACTCTCATCGGCAACATTCACTTCATTTAACTTGCACCAAATATCTTTTACAAGCAACGAGGTCATCGGCAGCTGCTCCGAATGTACAAGCTTCTGCAACTCATGCTGCTGATGCCCCCCAAGCTTCGCAACCGAAACGGGCTGGTTCACCAACTGCTGCCCCGAAGAAGAAACGCTTGAGGCGAGCTACTCCAGCTGCATCACCAACTCCTGTTGACACACCAATAGCAGAGCCACCATCGGCGTCCATTCCTGAGCAGCCAGTGGACGAAACTCCCGACCAGGAAATGATACCACCGCCATAGGAACCAGCTACAACAATGGAGACAACATCGGCATCGGTACCAGCACCTACACCAGATGAAATCCCTGACCAGAGGACGGCATCATTGCCACAGGAGCCAGCCACCACAGCAAAGGCAGCACCAGCAACAGCACCACCAGCACCAACTGCTCCTCCTACGGAGGCAAGTTCATCGGCAACCATTGCCGACCTTCAAGATGATGCCATACCAGCTGCTTTCCCAAGTCCCAGGCAAGAAATCTGCTTTAAGATGGTAAGCCGACTATCATAAAACTTGCAATATAAACTTATGATCGGCAAACTCTAACTTTCTTCTTTTTAGACCCAAGATTCCCCTGATAGCCTGTTCTCCTTCGCCGCCGACCTCCCCGATGAAGACGAAAATGAAGAAAGCTCTGCTCCAGCTCCAGGCCCTATATCGGCAGACATCAAGTCCAAGCTCGAAGTATTTCTACTTTCACTGCAACAAAGTACACCCCTCCTAGTTCAAGATTCCTCTACGGCGAAAGTGGCTTTCAAGGAGATTCAAGGTTGTCTCCCTGCCGATATCGAAGAAATACTTTTCCAAGCAGCATTCCTTGAGAGCCGACAACTTCAATACCAACGGGCCTCTCGTCGTATTGCTGATAGAACCGCTCAATCAAAGCTCGAAGAGGAAATGCTCCAATTCAAACAAGTTGCCGATGAAAAGCACAAGGGCATTGGCCATTTAGAAGCCTCTAGCATCGATCTTGAGCAAGAAATCACCCACTTATCGGCAAGAAAGGAAGAGTTGCTGGCTGAACTGAAGAAAGTCGATGAAGCCATAGACGCGGCCGACCAAAAGAAAGCTCAACTGCCCGATGCTATTAAAGCTCTGCAACAAGAAAGAGATGCAAACGCTCGACAAGCTATCCTACTGAAGAGAAAAATCAAGCCAGTTGAAGGGTCTACCGATGATGACACCAGGGAGATAGAAGAAGCAAATCAGATTCGCCTGTGTGCGATAACATCCATTCAATCCCTGTTGTAATCCATTGTAATCAATTGTATCGGCAAGCGTAACACTGATACTTGATTTTGCTTGTAATATAACGCCAGCACACTTTTTGCCGATGTCTTATAGCACTTTCTTTCATCGGCATTCCAACGGGTATTATATGCATCTACCCAAATACTAGGGTAATATTTCTTCAAGTATTTACTGTTGATTGCTCTGGGAAACACAACTCCTTCGAGGGTTTCCAAAATATATGCATTACCGTGAACAGACTGACTTATCCGAAACGGACCCTCCCAATTAGGAGACCATTTTCCAAACTTAGAACTCTTAGTCCCAATCGGTAAAATCAATTTCCACACCAGATCACCATCGGCAAATTCTTTCATCTTTACCTTCTTGTCATACCATCTGGCAACCCTTTTCTTATTTTCTTCAATGCTGATCAAAGCCCTCAACTGATGACTTGCTAAGTCTTCTAACTCATCCTTCATAAGAGTATCATAGTCATCAGCTGTCAATTGATCTTGAGAAAACAATTGCCTAGAACCAGTTTTAACTTCCCAAGGCAGGACAGCATCGTGTCCATAGACCAACTGATACGGTGAAACTTTCGTTGCACCATGACACGCCATCCGATACGACCATAGGGATTCATTTAACACTATATGCCACCTTCTAGGGTTTTCTTCAATCTTGCGTTTGATAAGCTTAATAACTCTTTTATTAGTCGCCTCAGCCTGACCGTTAGCTTGGGCATAATAAGGAGAAGAATTCAATACCTTGAACCCCATACCAGCAGCAAACTCATCAAACTCTCCCGATGTGAACATGGTTCCTTGATCGGTAATAGTTTGAGGATTACCGAATCGGTAAACAATATGTTCTTTTACAAAATCTACCATGTTTGTCGATGTCACCTTCTTCAAAGGAATCGCCTCAACCCATTTCGTGAAGTAATCGGTAGCAACGAGTATAAACTTATGCCCCTTGCATGACGGTGGATAAATTTGGCCGATGAGATCAATAGCCCATCCTCTAAACGGCCAAGGCTTGATTATAGGATTCATTGCCGATGTAGGTGCCCTCTGGACATTACCAAACTTCTGATAATCCTGGCACCCTTTAAAATAGTTGAAGCAATCTTCAAGAATTGTCGGCCAATAATATCCATTCCACCTAATCATCCACTTCATCTTGAATGTCGATTGATGTGCTCCACACACACCCTCATGGATCTCGCCCATCAACTCTTTTGACTCTTCTCTACTAAGGCATCTGAGCAAAACTCCATCAATTGTCCGATAATACAATTCATTGTCAAGGAGCACATACTTGGTAGCTTGAAACCTTAGACGCCTTTCAACCTTCTTAGACGGATCTCTTAAGTAATCGGCAACCTTCTTAGAAGCAACCATCACCGATGTCATGACTTCTTGAATCGGCTGATATCCTGAAGCATTCTGTGCTAACCGATTGGCCTCTTCATTATGCAACCTAGGAATATGCTCAAGGCGGCACTCTTTGAATTCTTTTAATAACTGCAAACACTTTTCATGGGTTGCAATTAAAGCTTCCCTTCGGCACTCATATGTTCCAATCAATTGGTTAATTACTAACATGGAATCACCGAAGATTTCAACAGCATCGGCACGTACCTCCCTGAGTAATTCTAACCCCTTTAGCAGAGCCTGGTACTCAGCCTGATTATTTGTTGAGGTAGCAACAATCGGCAGTGAAATTTCATATTTCCGTCCACGGGGTGAGATTAAAACAATGCTGATACCTGCCCCTTCCTTGCATGTAGACCCATCAAAGAACAAAGTCCAAGGAGCAATCTCTACAGATCTTATCATATTGCAATGCTGAGTAACAAAATTGGCCATCACCTGACCCTTAACTGCCTTAGCTGATTCATACTTCAGATCAAACTCTGAAAATGCTAGAATCCATTTTCCAATTCTCCCACTTAATATTGGCATCGACAGCATATACTTAACCACATCATATTTGCAGATAACAGTGCATTCAGCTGACAATAAATAATGCGTTAATTTTATGCAAGAGAAATATAAGCATAAACATAATCTTTCTATGGCCGAATACCTGGCTTCAGCATCTACCAGCCTTCTGCTTAAATAATAAATCACACGTTCTTTCCCTTCAAATTCTTGGATTAAGGCTGACCCAATAACACCATCATCGGCAAACAAATACAACCTGAAAGGCTTCCCGTGCTGAGGTGGAACCAAGACTGGAGGGTTTACCAAATATTTCTTGATCTCCTCCAAGGCTAACTGTTGTTCCTCTTTCCATGTAAACTCTTGATCGGCTTTCAGCTTAATGACTAAAAAGATTTAATCTTACCAGATAAGTTGGATATAAATCTTCTAATAAAATTAATCTTGCCAATCAAGGATCGCAACTCAGTCTTATTTGTGGGAGCAACTACTTTGTTAATTGCATCAATAGATTTTCTGCCGATCTCGATGCCTCTCTGATGCACCATAAAACCCAGAAACTGACCTGCCGATACACCAAATGCACACTTGTTAGGATTCATCTTCAACCCATGCTCCCTTGTGCATTCCAGGATTTTTCGAAAATTGGCAAGATGCTTCTCAAAATTTCCGGATTTAACCACCACGTCATCAATATAGATTTCGACTATCGTGCCGATGTACTTATGAAAGATAAAATTCATTGCTCTTTGATAAGTAGCACCGACGTTCTTCAAGCCAAAAGTCATTACGACCCACTCAAACAAACCGACGTGACCTAGACATTTGAAATCAGTCTTGTTTATGTCTTCCTCAGCCATGAATATTTGATTATATCCAGCATTACCATCCATGAAACTAATGATTTGATGTCCGGCAGCGGCATCAACCAACAGATCGGCAACTGGCATCGGATAACCATCCATCGGTGTAGCCTTGTTGAGATTCCTGAAATCAATACAAACACGAAGTTTTCCATTCTTCTTATACACAGGAACCACATTAGAAATCCAATCGGCGTATTGACACTGCCGAATAAACCCAGCTTCAATTAACTTTGTAATTTCAGCTTTAATGTCAGGCAACACCATAGGATTACATCGGCGCGTAGGTTGCCGATGTGGTTGGAAACCAGACTTAATAGGCAACCGATGTTCGACTATTGATCGGTCCAAACCAGGCATCTCTGTATAATCCCAAGCAAAACAATCTTTATATTCTTTTAATAAGTCAATCAATTGCTGCTTACATTGGGAATCTAACTTAGCACTAATAAAAGTAGGCCTATGCTTACTACCATCACCGATATCTACTTCTAATAAATCATCGGTCGATGTGAACCCCTGTCCCAGTTTTCCATCATCGGCGAATCGATCCATTAAAACTCTTCTTCAGGACCGACTACTTGGATCGGTGTAATGCGGTAATCGGCAACTTTGAGGAACTCCGTGTCCCAAGCTTCACCTGATATGCACCTGGTTTGCTCATAAGTTTCCGATTCTGCCGATGCAACGATTGACGAAGTTTCACTCCGGACGACTTCAATCTTGTCTCCAACCCATTGCACGAGGCTTTGGTGCATTGTAGAAGGAATATAACAATTAGGATGGATCCAATCCCTTCCTAGGAGAAAGTTGTAGGTGCCTTTGCCACTGATCACGAAAAATGTTGTCGGCAAAGTTTTACTGCCGATGGTTAATTCAACACATACGGCTCCCATAGCTGACGACACATTGCCTTCAAAATCTTTAAGTTTCATGTCCGTCTTGACTAAGTCTTGGTCACCTTTCCCAAGTTTCCTGAACTTGACATATGGCATTATATTGATTGATGCCCCACCGTCCACCAGCATCTTCATCACGGGTTGCCCATCTACTTTACCTTTGATGAACAGAGCTCTTAAGTGTTGCCTTTCATCATCGGCAGGCTTCTCAAAGACAGTTGTCACCGGATCTAACACCAACTGTGCCATCTCAGTAGCTTCTTCCTTAGCATCAACAGGTGCCATGAATTCCATCGGCAATAGGACAACCATATTGATTTCTGCCGATGGATCCCTATCCTTGCGCTTTGGCCTCCACTGCTTGACTGAAGACTTTTCCCTTGAAGGATTTTCACTATCACATAAATCTCCTTGGCGTTCGCGCTGAATCCTTTTTTTCTGAGTCTTTGTCAGACCTTTGGGGCACCATTGAGGAAGCTTAGTTTTCCAAACTGGCTGGTACTATTTTTCACCGCTTGTATCGGCACCACGCCTTATGTTTGGATCTCTATAGAATATCTCCTCATCGGATACTCTTGCATTGGCCATCTCCTCAGGCTCTTCTTGACGAATACGCTTGCCAAGCCTGTCATGCGCGCTGCCCTTGCCCCCCAGCCGGTCATGTGCCGATTTCTTCTCTCTGAGCGGCCTAGCATACCCGAATGTCCGATCATCAAAGCAAGGCTTCTTTTCTGACCGATCGGCAGGGTAATACCCATTGCATTCGGGACAATTATCGGCAGTAGGTAGCTTGATGCCTTCTTCCCAGCAGTGAACGAAGAAGGGACACTTCCAGTGGTCCTTATGTCGAAGCCACTCTTGGTGCTCTTCTTCTTTCTGCCGATGTCGCTCCTCTTGCGATTGCCGATACTCTTGCCTTGGCTGCTTATGCATGATTATAACACCAAGAGCCCTCTTGGCATTGCTACCTTCACCGGCAACTTTCTTGCCCTTTCTGTCATCGGCAAACCTCCTCTCATCACGCTCAGCAACTTGATGGTCAGGATCTACCGATGCATTCTTCCTGGCAGCTTCTGATGTCAGCACTTTAGTTTTTCCACTAGTTTCCACCATATTATTTGGAAACGGGTGCTGATCAATCTTCATTGGTTTCTGGGCGTTATAATTTTTAAATTTAATTCGTCCAGATTCAATTTCTGACTGCAACTGCTGCCTGAATACTTTGCAGTCATTGGTACTGTGCGAAGTCGCATTGTGCCACTTGCAATACCTGATCTTTCTGAGCTCTTCGGCTGATGGAATTACTTGGTTAGGCGCCAACTTGATCCGCCCTTCTTGAAGTAATAAGTCAGACATCCTATCGGCCTTGGTGATATCAAAGGTGAACCTTTCAGCTTCCTTCTGGCCAAACGGACAAGACACAGATTTCTTATCCTTCACCCATTCGGCAGCGCCGATGCTTAGCTCTTCATCGGAATCCTCTCCTTGCTCAATGAAGGTCACCTTCTTATTCCAAGTTTTTCTAGGCTCAAAAGTCTTGACGTCCTGATCGGCAATTCTCTGCACAAGGTGGCTCAGACTTTCAAACTCTTGAGACGCATACTTATCTTTGATGTGTGGCAGTAATCCTTGGAAGGCCAAATCTACCAATTGCCGATCATCAAGCATCAAGCTGTAGCACTTGTTCTTCGTGTCTCGCAGCCTCTGGACAAAGCTTCCCACCGATTCATCATTACGCTGCCTCAGCTTAACTAAATCGGTAAGCTTCTTCTCATGCACGCCAGCGAAGAAGTATTTATGAAATTGCCTCTCCAGATCGGCCCATGTGATTATCGAGTTCGGAGGCAGTGAAATGAACCACGTGAATGCCAATCCAGACAATAATGATGAGAACAATCTCACCCTTAGCTCTTCTCTGCTGGCAGCTTCTCCACACTGGATAATGAAGCGGTTGATGTGCTCCATCGTTGACGTGTCATCTTGGCCAGAGAACTTGGTAAAATCCGGCACCTTGTATCGATTTGGAAGAGGGATTAAATCGTATCCCGGAGGGTATGGCGCCCGATAAGAGTATGTGTTAACCTTGGGTTTAATGCCGAATTGTTCCTTCATCACTTCGGCAATCTTATCGGTCCAATATGCATCCTGCTCTTGCCGACTCATTGGTTGATTGTTGACTGGTGGAGCCGGCTGATGCGCCCCTTCGGGTCTTGGTAGAAGATGCGGAGTAATTGTCACGGGCGCAGCACCAGTCATCTGGACATTATGCATCGGCTGACTTACCAATGGATAATTTTGCACACTCATTGGGTTATGTTGTGGCATCATATTCATCGGTTGCTGTACCGATGCTCCACTCTGAGTATTTGCTGGACTTCCATAATGATCCGTTAGTACACCAGGCTGTCGAACCAGCGGTTGATTGGTCCATCCAGGATTATAAATCATCGGCATGTGACTTACCGATGGCTGATAGCTAACTGGCGCCTGCTGCTCTTGCACCTTGGAGTAATCAACAAATTGGTTACCTTGATGTGTTAGTACTCCAGCTTGAGGATGTATCAGCATAGGTCGACTCCCAGTTGCTATGCTTTGTTGCATCGGCACAGAATTTGCCGATGGTGGCATCAGAGGTACTTTAGGAATCACCACTTGGAAATCTCCTGATGGCATTTGCACAGTCGGAGAAGACGTAGAGTAATGCATCATAGGCTGTGATTGCATTGCCGATGTCGTGGAGCCCTTCCAAGCTGAACTATCTCCCTGCACCAGACTGGAACCAGCAGATGGATTTGGAGGCATACCGCATCCCCACCAGTTGACGGGAGCTGGATGATTCTGGATAGCAGGTTCCGACATTGCTGACGCCACTGGATCTGCACTAAGCTTGGTGACGCTTTCAGGACTTGGCCTTGGTGGTGTAGCCACATCGACAGACGGATCCACAGGAGTAGAAGACGTCATTGGAGCTGCCGATGGGTTTATAGATGCCGATCTAGACTGATGATACGCTGGACCAACATACTGAGGTGTTTGTCCTTCTTTGAAAGATTGCATAACAGCATTGTACACAGTATTGGACAACACATTGGAGTGGCTAATTAATGCTTGATATAACGCAGAATTAACAATCTCTTGCAACTTACCAGGATTGGCATCAAACATGACCTGCCGCGGCAACGGCGGATCTTGCTTCTGGATAGCTTCGCCGCTCCTGCTTAGGCTGAAGGACTTCAGATACAATTGCTTGTACTCCTCCATAGACCGCTCCATAGCCAGCTTCTGATCATCTTTTAGATCGGCCTCGGAGACTTCAATGACATTCCTCTGATTGACGTCAGTATGATCACCCATAGCAGATGTATAATTTGTCCCACCGGATGTGCCAAAAGTGGTGTTGACACAAAAAGCGTTAGGATCTACGAACACCTCGGGCTTATACCCGAATTCGATATCCAAAGGTGTGCCAGTCGATTTGACCAGTTAATCGACAAGGACGATAACTATAAAAGGATCTGAACGAGACAACGGCGATGCGCCCGGATATCAAGGCTCAAAGTTGATCAGGATAACTAGAGTAGAGTTGAACGAGACGACAACGATGCGCCCGGACGTCAAGGCTCAGGTTGCTCAAACGCGGAACTTGCAAGGGTTGACGGAGATCGAAGAGATGCAGCCCGTCGAGACTTGAAGAACTCGTAGGTACACTAGATCTAATACGATAAAAGTAGAATTGCTAAAAAGTAGATAAAAAGTAATTGATTTGTTTGATATATGATTGGATTGATTTCTCATGACCCCTAGGTACATATTTATACTCCGGCAATAGGAGTTGTAGACAGACACGACTTGTACCTTTCCTAAACAAAACAAACCCCTATTTTAAAGGAAATAACTGACTCGCGCAGGAGTCAGACCCAAATAACAATGCTATTTTCCTAAACAGACACCTCTATTTTTAAGGAAACAAACGACTCGTGCAAGAGTCGGACTCAAACTTCTATAACAAAACTGGTATAAGATCACCAGTTTCCTTATGTCTTCTCTTCGATGAAACTTTCCATTGGCAGACTCTTCAATCCGCAACTTCCTTCTATTGCCATCGGCAATCCCCTGCTGACGTCAACCGCCATGTCAACCTGTGCCCATCGGCATCATCTCCTTATCGGTAATACCTTCCAATCGGCAACTCTTCACCTCCACTGGTATCTTGTCTTTACCAATTAACTCCTATCGGCAAGAATCATCCAGCTTCCATCGGCAACAAACTTATCCCTTTCGCAGCATTCACTCTCATCGGTAACATTGACCGATGACCTTCCAATGCCGATAGAAAACGGCTACCGATCAATGCAAGTCTTAGCTCATTTGACACATGCCGAAAAATGGTGTCAACAAGGTGATTGTGACCAAGATTGAAGATTCATCAATAATATTCAAAGGGTTTTGGCACAACAACCTCTACTTAGTGGATTTCACCTCAAATGAAGCCGAGTTGCAAACATGTCTATTCTCCAAGAGTTCTTTGGGTTGGCTTTAGCATAGAAGATTAGCTCATGTGGGCATGTCAACTTTAAAGAAACTTATCAAGAAGGAGATGGTTAGAGGTGTGAAGGATGTGGTGTTTCAGAAGGACAAGTTGTGTAGCGCATGTCAAGCCAGCAAGCAAGTTGCCAACACCTATCCCACTAAAGCATTCATGTCAACCTCAAGAGTCCTAGAGTTACTCCACATGGATTTATTTGGACCTACCACCTATGCAAGCCTTGGAGGAAATCTCTTTTGCTTAGTGGTAGTTGATGACTACTCTAGGTACACTTGGGTGTTCTTTCTTCAAGACAAGAGTGAAACTCAAGCTATCTTCAAGAAGTTTGCAACAAGGGCACAAAATGAGTTTGAAGTGAAGATCAAGAAGATAAGAAGTGACAATGGCACCGAGTTTGTCAACACCAAGATTGAAGACTATTGTGATGAAGTGGGGATCAAGCATGAGGTATCCGCCACATATACTCCACAACAAAATGGTGTTGTAGAGAGGAAGAACCGGACGCTCATAACTCTAGCAAGGTCTATGCTTGATGAGTACAACACTCCGGAGAAGTTTTGGGCGGAGGCCATCAACACCGCTTGCTATGCAGCAAACCGCCTCTTCATCCAAAGGCTATTGAAGAAGACTCCCTATGAGCTTGTGAATGGGAAGAAGCCAGATATTTCATTCTTCTGGGTGTTTGGTTGCAAAGTGTACATCTACAAGAAGCGCCAACACTTGGGTAAATTCCAATGGCGGTGTGACCTTGGTTTTCTTGTTGGATATTCACTTAAGTCCAAATCATACCGTGTATTTAACAAAGCCACCGACTTAGTTGAAGAAACGTATGACTTGGAATTTGATGAAACTAATGGCTCCCAAGGAGCGCTTGAGGATATTGATATAGGTGATGAACCTTTGAGGGAGGCAATGAAGAATATGCCAATTGGTGCTATCAACCCACAAGAGGTGGAAGAAGTAGAAGATGATGGTAATCAAGATCCTTCTCCACCTCGCACGCCTCAAGTTGAAGAAGATCAAGTGAGGGAAGCTCAAGAAGATACCTTCATCCCTCAAGATCAAGTCGAGGCTGAAGCAAACAATGTTGAAGCACCACATCCCCCTCCTCAAGTTCATGATAGAAGATCAACACTATCCTTCAAGCACACCCCCATGATCAAATCATAGGAAGTCCATCAAGGGGAGTAATGACTCACTCTAGACTTGCATCTTATGTTGAACATCACTCGTTTGTTTCCTTTGTTGAGCCTACTAGTGTTGAGGACGCACATGCGGATCCGGATTGGGTGAATGCCATGCATGAAGAACTCAACAACTTCACCCGGAACCAAGTGTGGACACTTGAAGAAAGGCCAAAGGGAGCAAGAAGCATTAGCACCAAGTGGGTGTTTAGGAACAAGCAAGATGATCAAGGCGTTGTTGTGAGGAACAAGGCAAGATTGGTGGCAAAGGGGTCCTCTCAAGTAGAAGGACTTGATTTTGGAGAGACCTTTGCCCCGGTTGCAAGACTTGAAGCCATTCGTATCCTTTTTTGGGGTATGCTTCACATCACAAATGAAACTCTTTCAAATGGATGTGAAGAGCGCTTTCTTAAATGGTTTCATCAATGAATTGTCTATGTCTCACAACCTCCCGGGTTTGAAGATCCAAACTTGCCTAATCATGTTTATAGGTTGTCAAGGCTCTCTGGATTAAAGCCCAAAACT